>CM038682.1:159365163-159668874 GCA_021605205.1 Aegilops longissima
TGTATGATTGAAATGCTTGGAATGTGTGGGATCCGACAAACTAGTTGTTTATCCTTAGCAGCCTCTCATATGGGGAAATCTAGTCTAGTGCTTCCTGAGCGATAGTAGTCCGCTACAGCCCGGTTCACCGGAGTCCTGCTAGCCCAGCACTACTGCTCTGACACTTGACTGGCCGGCATGTGTTTCACTTCGTTCCTGTGTCTGTCCCTTCGGGGAAATGTCACGCGGTGACATCCGGAGTCCTGCGTAGCCTGCTACAGCCCGAGTTACCGGAGTCCTGTTAGCCCAGTGCTACAGCCCGGATTCATACGTTGATGACCGACATGCTCGAAGTTGATTCATCTATGCCTGTCCCCATGGGTTAGTGCCGCTTTGGGTTCACGACTAGCCATGTCGGCCCGGGTTCTCTGTCATATGGATGCTAGCGACGCTATCATATACGTGATCCAAAAGGCGCAAATGGTCCCGGGCCATGGTAAGGCGACACCCGTGGGAATACCGTGCGTGAGGCCGCAAAGTGATATGAGGTGTTACCGGCTAGATCGATGTGACTTGGAATCGGGGTCCTGACATTCATATGGTTACAATCTTCCATAAGCATTTCTCCTTTGGATTCATCTGTACTAGTTTTCTTAGGGAATTTTCCATCCAATACGACCTCTTGTGAAGAAGGCTACATGCTTCTAGATTGTAATCAAATGCCCATGTTAATCATCTCAGATCGAAGATGGCACGTTGGTGCATTTTACAAATCCGGCAAACCAAATGGGCGTGTAGCAGTGTTCAAAAATGCATGTAGGCACTAACACGTTCTCTTCTTTTGCAGATAATAATAGGCCATGAGGTGGATAATGTTTATAATGACAATCACATCGAATGCCTGGATCTGCATCTCTCAAATATTACTTTGATCTCCTACCGAGGGACCTTACCGGAGATTACACTCGCCAGGTTCTTCTTGCCAGAGCAAAGGTGCTGAGGGTAGTAAGCTTGAACACGCATTTAATTAGGAAAGATGAATGGTATGATTACCAGAGCCGGTAGGTACTACGGAATGGAAGAGCCTCCAAAAAAGCTAAACTCCGTATTGGAAGAACATATGCCGGAGCAATTGGAAGTCACTGTGTCAAACCCAAACATGACTTGTCAGCAGATGATCCCTTTCCAGAAATGACGATACTTGCAATGTTTAAATTTGGGCGTTGTAATCTTTGAATTTGAAGCTTGCAATATTTATGGCATTTATTATATTGAACCGTTTCTGTTCTCTTGTCTCAATGCAAACAGTTCATCCGAGTGCACCGCATGTCGTATATCACACACACCTTGATCTGGCTGACCATTTCTTTTGTGTTCCCTAATCACAAATAGTTCATCCGAGTGAACCGTATGTTGTACATCGCACACACCTTGATCAGGCTGATCGTTTCTTTTGTGTTACCTAATCACAACCAGCTCATCTGAGTGAACCGTATGCTGTACATTGCACACACCTTCATCTGGCTGCCTGTTTCTTTTGTTCCTCCTCATCGCAAACGGTTGATTGAACTGAACCGTATGCCCTGCATCGCACACGCAACTAAAATCTGAACCGTGTTTGATGCATCCTCCATCGCAAAAAAATTGCACCTTTTTTGACGGTTTTTTACACAACCGTTTGCGATTATTGCATCATACACAATTTCGTCGAAGGGTCTCTGATTGTAGTGTCGCGTTAGCAGCATCCTGCAGTAGTGCGTGCTCATGTTCCCAAACGGACTAAAGTCATTTGTGGAAATGCCGAGTTTTATGTTCCTTGGATCTACAGCAAAATCTCCATGTTTACTGTCAAATTCTTTCCATGCCTCTCCGTCCGCTGGATGGCTCAGCTAATTGTCCACAGGTTGCCGCTTCAGCTTGTGCCATTGTACCTCGAGCGATGATTTCTTTGAGATAAACATCCGTTGTAGCCTTGGTATCAACGGAAAGTGCCTCAGTACCTTCTCTGGTATTGACTTATTCCCATCAGCATCTTTCCACCTAGAGGCACTGCATTTTGGGCAGTTATCATGCTTCGCTAAATCATTCTGAAACAAGACACAGATATTTGGGCACACATGTATTGAAACATAACCTAGCCCCATCCCGCGGATTATGCTCAATGCTTCATCATAAGAC
This sequence comes from Aegilops longissima, assembly GCA_021605205.1. Lineage (NCBI taxonomy): Eukaryota > Viridiplantae > Streptophyta > Magnoliopsida > Poales > Poaceae > Aegilops > Aegilops longissima. Next base: position 159,367,321 of record CM038682.1, read on the forward strand.
CTGGGAACACAGCTATCATGGAATTGCAAGGTCAAAAGGCGGAGTATTGTGTTGAATGGAGCATTGCTAATCCGGTAGAAAGACTTGATGTGGACTAACTTCATGGTGAAGGTAAATCTTGAAAAATTACCCCTTTCATGAGCTGCGCGCTTCGCCTCCTCTAACACCTCAGCAAACATCGACTTATGTCCATCAGCACGATCTTCAGCATCATACAGATCCTTCAATAGGCCAGGAATCCTATCATCTTCATGCCCATCCTCTTCCTCCAAACCAGCATTATCTCGCAAAACCTTTTCAATGAAATCAATGCCAGCATCACCACCACCCATCATTTGAGGGCCCTGTGCATCAGATCCAAACTGTTGAGGTTGTCCGTCTAAAGGTTCTCCATGATATATCCATCTATCAAATGTGCTGGCCATCCCATTAAGAAGCATATGATCTTCCACTCTTCCTTGATCCATTCTTGAATGGTTGAGGCATTCGCAGCATGGGCAAATAATGTGAGCATCATTGGCAAAATTTGCCTGAACAAATGCCATGAAATCATCAACTCCTTTCATATGTTCTTTCGAAAACTTCCTAACTTCTTTTCTAATCCAACTTCTGTCCATCTGCTAAAGACAACAAATTGTTGCAACTTAGCAAATCAATCTAAGTGCATCAACATTAATTAATGAAATTGGATGGCAGTAATGGCACCCACCTTTATATGCTAACTGCCTAACCACAACATTCAACTATTTCCAATTTCTCACTACTTTAGTCTAGTTCACATGGTTTACTGATTTCACATGGGAGCAATAAAAAGCAGTTCATAGGAATTACAGATTTCACATGAGAGAAAAGAAAAGCTAAGAAAATCTGCCGGTTCACAAAAAAACAGAGGTGGTTTACAAAGAACTACTGTGGTAAAACCACCAACAATAACAACATATGTTGCCACAAAGAACTATTGTGGTTAAACCACCAACAATAAAAACACGACAAATTTACATGAATGACATTTCCAAGTGTCGGGGAAGCTGATCTGACCCACGAACACCTATGGCGCCGGCGGACCGAGCCCCTTTCGGTTCGGTGGGGGCGGAGATCGCACGAAGAGCAGATCGAGGCGAAACACACGAGCAGTTTACCCAGCTTCGGAGCTCTCCGGAGAGATAATACTCCTACTGCTGCATGTCTAATTGTATTGTGTTCTTGCTAGCTGAGAGCTACAAGACCTAGCATGAGTGTTCTCTGGTTTCGAATGACCCCCCCCCTACGTTGCGCATGGGCCTCCTTTTATATGCTCAAGGGGTCACCGACAGATGGCAGCGTAGTTAAGGGCAAAAAGGGAAAATGAGTTGCGGTTGGTACAGCTACTTGTACAGTGTATCATACCTAACCCCGACGGCAGGGGACAAAGGCATTAAATGCCCGTCTATGTCGCCTAAACAAAGGCGTAAAAGGACCGTCGGGGACGCCATCGCTGCCACGATGGCAATCTTGCCAGACACCGCTGCCACCGCGCTTCGCTAGCCGCGACCGCCGCCTCTCGCCACGGCGTGCTGGAAAGGTCCTGTGGTGACACGTTGGTGGATGTCTTTGGAGCGCAGGAACGGAGTGGTAGTCTGCCGCGGGAAGCGCCTTGCCGCGGTTGTTGCCTTGTCGCGCCCGGGAGCTTGTCGCTCACCGGGCCTTCCCGGCAAGCTCCTCTTGCCGGGGCCTTGTCTTCTAGGTGCCTTGAGTGGCCTTCCCGGCAAGCTCCTCTTGCCGGGGCCTTGTCTCCTTGACTTAAGTACTTTTCTCTTGAATGGCTCCAAAGGAACCACGGAGGACCTTGGCGGTCACCTGGCAAGCCTTGCCGCGGGGTGCTGCAACTGCCCATGCACAAGTTCGGGATACTAGGGTACCCCTACTCTAGTACGCCGATAGGAGCCCCCGGGCCTCGGCCATATACGGTGCCAAGCGCTGTTGGGCCAGGCCCAAAACAGGGCACGGGCACACGCGGCCTGGGTTACGCCACAACTCGCTCCGGACCCACCACGTCTCCCACGAACGGCACGCGTCGAACGCGGCGTCGTGGGAGAGATCGTGGGAGGATTCATTATTAGGAAAAGCGGAACGTCCGCCCCTCCCTCTTTATAAGCAGAGGAAGCAGGGGCAGTTCGCCCACCTTGCCAGTTGCTGTCCAATCTCGAAAACCCCCGCCGCTCCCCCCTTCTTCCCAAAGCTGTGGAGAGAGCAGCGCTCCGCCCCTCCATCGCCACCAGCATCACCAACGCCGTCGGTCTCCCCCACCACCTCCGCCATGGCTCCGAAAGCCGACAAGGGGAAGGGCGTGAAGTCAGCCGAGGCGCAGCGGCTCGCGGCGCTGCGAAAGGAGCGGGCCATCTTCCCCCCTCAGCTCGCCACGAAGGAGCTGAGGGAGTACTACTACCTCTTCTGGTCGACGGAGACGCGAGCGCATCCGCGCACGAAGGTACTCTCAGCCGCCGCATCTGAATTGGCTCCAAGCGGGTATCCCTTCTTCGCGCTCTTCTTATATTGCGGGCTCTGCCCGCCCTTCTCTGAATTTTTCTGCGATATCATGAACAACTACGGGTTCCGCCTCCTTGACTTCACCCAAAATGATGTCCTGACCATGGCAGTTTTCGCACATCTCTGCGAAATCTTTGTCGGAGTCCACCCAAACGTAGCCCTTTTCCGCCATTTCTTCATGCCCCGAGTAGAGAGAGGAGAGCCTCTTGCCAGAGGAATCGCCTGGATCTCAAGGATTGGCAAGAAGGAAGCCTATCTGGAAGGAGAGCTCCGCAGCAAGTGGGAGGAATGGAGGGCAGATTGGTGTTGGATTGTTGAGGAGAACCCGCAGCCCTTTACCGCCCAGCGCCAAACCCCAATAGTGCGCGGCAACGATTGGAGCAACTTGGCGCGGAAGATGCTAGATTGAAGATTGCCGTTACCGGATCCTCGCGCCTCGTGCTTGCTGGACTTCTTCAGGCGCCGCTGGCGCAGATTTCTTCGCCGCCAGACGCTTCTTTGCAGGAGAGGAGGAGACCTGCTTGGGAGTTCCGAACGCGCGGATATCATGAGGCTGCGCCGGGCCTCAACTTCAATTTCACCGTCTTGGAGCTTGACGCAATGCTCTTAGAGCTGTTCAAGCATGATCCCGATCATCCCGAATGGTTCAGTTGCCGAGGGAGTCGTTCCATCGTGCAACAATTCCTCGCCGACCGCATCCGTGCAATGATGCCGCGCAGCGACTCGCATGGAATTGTTCCAACTTGGCAAGAGCCTGCAGATGACGCCAGCGGCAGTTCTTCGATAGCTTGAAGAAGTGCCGATCTGCCCCGATGAGCGAAGGGCCTCACCATGACACCACCGATGACGATATGCAGCGATCGCCACCCAGAAGAAGAGGCGGCAGCTGCTGCCGCTGGGCGAGTTGGATTCACCGTGGAGGAGGCAGAGGCAGCAGAGGCGGCAAGCCTTGTCGACGAGAGGAGCTTGTCGGCGAGGAAGAGCATGCGAGCCTGAAGTTGAGCCGAGCGAGCCCACCGAGGGCGCCTCCTCCCCACCTTCAAGCAGCTTGCCGCGAGCGGAGCCCACAGCTCCACCAAGAAGGCGTCTCCGCAAGGCCGGGGAAGCAGTGGGGCGGCAGACGGGCTAGCAGCCGTCGCGCCGCGCGACATGCTCCACCGCGGCAAGCACTGTTGCCACGGGAGCACCTCACGCCGCTGCAGCAACTGGAGCGGGGCCTTCTGGGACCACAGCTCCTGCACCCGCCAAGCGGCCAAGGGAACCTACTCTTCCATTGCTCGCACCGGAGGCTAACTGACTCGATCTCTCCGCGCTCAGCTCCGAGGAAGAAGAAGAGTAAGATTCCTTGCTGTACTTGTAATTCTTCAATTTGTTGCTTTGTCTTGTATCTGACTTGCTTAATTTTGAACTTATTCCTTTTCAGGACGCTGGCCCAGAGAGCGTCGAAGAGGGCCAAGGTCCCGGTGATTGTCATCGAGGATGAACCCACCGCGGCGGCAAGAGGCGTGTCCGAGACCACCTTGCCGGACCCGGCAACCCTTCCCCAAACCAGCCCCCAGCGTAAGTGCATGATTTACTTCTTGCTGTTAGGCGCGCATGGGTGCTCTTTATTTGCTGATATCTGACTGTTGATTTGTGTAGGAGCAGAGCAGCCCCGCCAGGAGTGCCCTGAAGCCGCTCCTGACATGCCATCTGCTTCGACTACACCGCCAAGGGAGGATCCCCCGGCAAGGGAGTGCTCTCCGGCAAGGGAGGCTTCTCCGGCAAGGGGCAGCTCTCCGGCAAGGGATGGCACCAGTGACCCTCCGGTGGTGGAGACCACGGCTGCAAATCCCAGCACATGTAATCGTTTTGCCTGAAAATTTCCCTTGGGTTCTTCTTCTTCTGATCTTCTTTTTGGATATCTGCTTGAATTTTCTTCATTTTCTGGTCGTCAGATCCATCCGCCGCAGAGCCGATGGAGACTAAGGTCGCCGGCGAAGAGGACGCGCGCGGCAACATTGACGACGCCGCCGCCATCGAAGAAGAGGCTGGCGCTGACGAGCCCGCCGGCGAAGAGGCCGCCAAGGCTGCCGCCGTAGAAGCTGGCGAGGGGTCCGGCGATCGCACTGACGGCCCCAAGGCCGCAGGAGCGCCAGGCGCTACACCGACCGCCGATCCCTCCGCCGTTGCCGCAGCGCCCGGCTCCGAAGTGCCCCAGCCCGGCGACTACTTGAAGGCTTCCCTGGGTGTCGAGCTCCAGGGCGCCGGTCGAAGGAGAGACTTTTGATGAAGAGGTGCTCGCCTCCGCTGGGCTGACGCTGGTTGGCGCGCCAGGCAGCAGCATGGCGAGTCCGAGGAGGAGCATTGCAGTGAAGCTGTTGCCGCTCTACCGCACCCGACAAGCCAAGCTGGAATTCCAGGAAGCGCTTGTCGCGAAGGCGGGAGCAGACATAGAGAAGCGCGCGGAGGAGCTCCAGGGCACCAACCAAGAAGCTCTCCGGTCCTTGGCAGAGGAGCGGGAGCGACTCGCCGAGGAGCGCATTGCCTTCATCCTCGAGAAGACTGAGGTTGAGGAGCAGCAGCGGCTTGCTGCCGAGAAGCTGTCTGCGCAGGAAGGCGAGCTGGCGCAGCGGAAGATCAATCTTGATAGCCATGAGGAAGAGCTTTCCACGCGCGAAGAAACATTTGGCGGGGCTCTTAAGGAAGCAAAGGATGCTGCCGCAGCTGCCGAGGCCGCCAAGAAGGAGTTGGAGACGAAGGTGACGCAGCTGGAGGCCAGCCTCAAGAAGAGCGGCGAGGAGCTTGCTGCACTCAAGCACGAGCGCGAGAAGGACGCCTACACTCTTGGCGAGCTGCAGGGCCGTCTCGCCGAGAGGAGCAAGGAGCTCAGCGCCGCCAAGGACTCCAACGCGGATCTCGAGCTGAAGCTGACCACTTTGATGCAGACGCTGGACGGCGCCAAGGAGCGGGAGGTGGCCTTGTTGGAGAAGATCAAAGCCGACGAAGCGCTGCTGGCGTGTGCCACGACCGCCCAGAACACCTTCAGAGAGAACGTGGAGCACTGGACCGAGGGTCTTGTGAATATTGCCGCCGCCATCGACGGGGAGCTGGCGGAGCTGGGGATGGTGGATCTCGGGTACTCCTCCGATGAGCACCTCTAGCCCAGCGCCAAGCTCAGCTTGTTCTTCAAGGGCGTGGTGACGGCTCTCCAACGACTCCGGGAAGAGATCCCAAAGCAGCTGGCCGACGAGTCGCGCCAGATCTGTGCGGGAGCTCTTCAGAAGGTGCTGATGAAGGTGGCCTTCCGCAATCCAGGCGTTAGCTTCGCCAATGTCCTCAAGTCCTTGCCGTCGGATGCTGATGTGGAGGCGCTCAAGGCCCTTGTCGCACCCATCGTGGACAGGGTGAGCGGGATCAAGAGGGTTGATGGCGACCGCGTAGATTAGGCCGCCCATTTTATCTTTTCCTTGTCGCTGCTGATCATGTTATGAGAACCACTTATTAGAGCTGCGACAAGCTATCTTGTAATATAACTCTTATTTTGAGTAGTGATTGCTATGTTATTTCCTTTACTTGATTCCTTCCTTTGTATGTTTTTGCCCTACGCTTTTAGGGAACTTGTCGGCGCAGGCACCTTTGCCGCGAGCGCTGAGTGCGGAACGTCAGCAGCCTGCTGGCGGTGCTGCTTCCGACAAGCAACCTTGTCGCAACTAGTTGCAGCTCACTTAAGTTGTTGAGTGGACTCGAAACAATGTAAGGGCACAACTAGCTACGAGTTGGTTCCTCCGCGCACAGGTTTTCCATACAAAGTACGGTCGTTCGAGGAAGATAACTTAAAAAAAATTAAAACTGATTGCTCAAACTTTGGCAACTTAGCTTTTCTGTCGTTTGCTTCCCGGTAAGGCAAAACTTCCTTGAACGACGCCTGGTCCACACCATTATCTTCTCCTCCCCGCAAACTTGTGTGCGAGGGAACCTTCCTTGCTTTGAGAAAGAGAAAGAAGAGAAAATAAAGATATGGAGCCTTGCGGCTCGTCATTGCTTACCGGGGTAGGTGCTGCACAAAGTGTCAGATAACACATGCAAATAGAAGTAGAAAGCATGAAATTGACAGGATGTGCGGAGCACATTAGCTTTACTGATGCACGGGGTCTGCGCCCGGCTTTGTACAAAGGATTACATGCAACATCGGCAAGACTTGTACAAAAGGTGGTTGCCGGAACAGGTTCCGGCAACCGCGCCTTACGGGTAAAACTTACGAAGATGTTCGATATTCCAGGAGTTGTTCACCGGAATGCCATCTTCGGTCTCAAGGCGGACAGCGCCAGGCCTAGTGACTCATCTCACCCGGTAAGGGCCTTCCCACTTCGGCGTCAACTTGTTGGAATTCCTGGCGGACTGAACGCATCGAAGAACAAGGTCGCCTTCCTCGAGACTTCTGGCACTAACTTTGCGGCTATGGTAGCGGTGCAAAGCTTGCTGATAACGAGCAGCTCGTACAGCGGCCTGAAGACGGTCCTCCTCAAGGAGCAGTGCGTCATCTTGTCGCAACTGCTCTTGCTCAAGCTCACCATAAGCGAGCACTCGAGGTGACCCAGATCACGAAGTTACGTGGGGAGAACTGCCTCTGCTCCATAGATTAGAGCAAAAGGTGTCCGCCGGTGGCTCGACGCGCCGCCCTGATCGACCAAAGAACCACCGCAGCTCCTCAATCCAGTTTCTTCCGCACTTGTGCAGATCGTCGAAAGTTCTGGTCTTGAGCCCTCGAGCACTTCAGCATTTGCCCTCTCCGCTTGACCGCTGCTTCTCGGATGAGCAACGTTAAGCAGCACCTTGGCGCCAAGATCTTGGACGATCGCATGAAGGTGCGGCTCGTTAATTGCGCATCGTTGTCGGTGATGATCCCGTTAGGGATTCCAAAGAGCAAACAATCGACCAAGAACTTGATCGCTGACCGTGTTGTCATCTTCCTCATCGCTTCCACTTCCGCCACTTTGTGAACTTGTCGATTGCAACGCATAAGTACTCAAAGCTCCGACAGCTCGGCGGAAGGGGCCGAGGATGTTGAGCCCCTGCATCAAAAATGGCCAGGATAAAGGGATCGTCTGGAGAGCTTGAGCTGGCTGGTGTATCTGCTTGGAATGGAACCGCACGCTTCACACTTGGTTACTTGTGCAGTTGCATCACGAGGGCTGTCGGCCAAAAGAAACCTTGCCGGAATGCTTTGTCGGCAAGTGTTTTGCGCCAATGTGGTGACCACATATGCCACCATGTATCTCTCGCCAACAGCTTTCATCCATCTTCCCGTGAATACACTTCAATTTCACACCGCCGAAGTCTTCTTCTGCATAAAGGTGTCGCCGACAAACCGATACATATTTGACCGCCGGGCTACTTTTTCGCTTCTTCTTGCTCTTCGGAAGTTCTCCATGCTCAAGGAAATGGACAATCTGCCGTGCCCATGCCGGAGCTTGTAGCTCGACAACAAGGACTAAAGACACATCTGCTGCTGCGGAACATCCGCTTCACGGCGAGACCTCGCGGCTCAGCCGAGCTTGACGTTCCCGCAAGCTTGCCGAGCAAAACTTGTCGGGAGCGTCGCTTCAACGAAACAAACCCTAGGGCTTGTCGGAGCAGACTGCTCCTCAGCACTCTTGGCGTTGATCTTGGGGACCTTCTTGGCGGCGGCTTCGGGGAGCTCTGCCGGAAAATAGTCACCGGAAATCAACTTCCTCTTCTTGTTCTGTCCAGTTGATGGTGCTACAGTTGGTTGAGTCAGCTTGAGCACAAAGATCCCTGGTTCCACAGGTAACTTAAGTGCGGCGCACTTTGACAGACCATCAGCAATGTCGTTCTGAGCTCTTGGAACATATTCCATCTGTAGGCCGTCAAAGTGCTCTTCTAACTTTCTCACTTCATCAACATAAGCCTCCATCAACGGGCTCAGATAATTCTTGTTCACTTGGCGGATTACAAGCTGCGAGTCACCCCTGACAATGAGTTTCTTGATCCCAAGGTCTACTGCGATCCTGAGACCGGCAAGCAAACCTTCATACTCTGCAGTATTTTTCGTTGCTTGCTCCTTGGGAAAGTGCATCCGACTACGACTTGAGGTGCTCTCCGTGGGTGCGACAAGTAGTACGCCAAGACCGGGCGCCTTGCAGCGAGAAGGCACCGCCAAAGTACATCAGCCACTCTTTGCTCGCTTCCTTGACGGGATGCTCGCTCTCGAATTTCTTCATCTTGCGCTACGCCCATTCTGCTATGAACTCTGCCAATGCTCGCTTTGGATAATTGAAGTGCTCTCAAACTTGAGGCCAAAGCTTGACAGTTCCAAAGGCCCACTCGACAATCCTGCCTGTTGCTTCGGATTTCGCAGATCCTCTTCAGCGGAAAACGAGTGACAACTGTGACCTCATGTGCTTGGAAGTAATGGCGCAGCTTTCTCGAGGCCATGAGAAGGCCGAAAAGCAATTTCTGCACACCAGAGTACCTTGACCTAGCCCCCTGCAGAAGGGAACTGACAAAGTAAACTGGGCGCTGCACCATCCTTCTCTGCATCTTCTCACACGTCTGCGCAGATCCATCCTTGTCGGGACCAGAGCTTGCCGGTGAAGCCCCCTGCTTGTCGCTGAATGCATCTGCCATGGTCGCCGGCTCATCATCCGCCTCCCTCTCCGCTACTAACGCAGCACTAACCACTTGATTGGTTGCCGCTATATATAGCAGCAACTTCTCTTGTGGCCTAGGTGCGACAAGTATTGGAGTGGAGGACAGGTATCTCTTTAAGTCCTGCAGCGCAGCCTCCGCTTCCGGGGTCCATTTCGTTGGACCCGCCTTTTTCAAAATTTTGAAAAATGGCAGGGCACGCTCAGCAGACCTAGAGATAAACCTGCTAAGAGCAGCTACGCAACCGGCAAGTCTTCGCACATCCTTGACGCGCTTTGGTGCTTCAATCTGCTCAATGGCCTTGATCTTGTCGGGATTGGCTTCAATTCCCACGAGACACGAAGAACCCGAGAAGCTTGCCGGAAGGGACTCCAAACACACACTTCTCGGGGTTGAGCTTGAGGTTGATCTTGCGCAGATTTGCAAAGGTTTCATCTAAATCTTGAATCAGAGTCGCCCTGTCCTTGCTTTTGACCACTATGTCATCCATGTAGGCTTCCACATTTCTATGTATTTGCGGCTCAAAAGCGTGATTGACTACTCTTGCAAATGTTGAACCAGCATTATTTAAACCGAAAGGCATCCGTATGAAACAATATGTGCCACATGGGGTGATGAATGCGGTTTTCTCCTCATCCTCTTCTGCCATGAAGATCTGATGGTATCCTGAGTATGCGTCAAGAAACGAAAGCAAATCACATCCAGCCGTGGAGTCAACAATCTGATCGATGCGCGGCAAGGGAAATGGGTCTTTGGGACAAGCTTTATTAACATCGGTAAAGTCGATACAAAGCCTCCATTTCCCGCTTGCCTTACGCACGACTACAGGATTGGCCAACCACGAGGATGGAGCACTCCCGACAAGGCCTGCTGCTTCCAATTTCTTGATCTCTTCTGCGATGAACTCTTGGCGCCCAACGCTGCTTCCGACTTTCGCTTGACGGGCGCGCATGAGGACAGACGGCAAGATGGTGCTCAATTACTTTCCGGGAACACCGGGATGTCGACGGTTGCCACGCAAACACGTCAACGTCGCCCGCAGAAAGCAACGAGCCGCTTCCTATTTAGGGTCAAGCGTGGCATCGATGGTGAAGGTACCACCAGTGCCGCCCTCCTTGGCGGACACCTTCTTGGTCTCTGGTGGAGCTGCCATCGTCTTCTTGTACTTGCCGGTGGAGCTCGATGGTGCGTCCTCGACGGTAACGCAGCACTCCAAAGAGGTGCGCTTGCCGGAGTGGGCATCAGAACTCTTGCCGGACTTGGTCTTCTTCTTCCCCCCGGGAGCTTCAGCGGCAAGTGACTTGAGATCGGTGGCGGCTGCTGCTTCTCGGTAGATCTTGTCGGCGCAGATAAGAGCATCCTTCTTGTCGCCAGGGACAGAGATGACGCTTATCGGGCCTGGCATCTTCAAAGATGTTGTATGCATAGTGAGAGGCCGCCATGAATTTGGCGAAGCTGGCGGCCAAGTATCCCATTGTAGGGCAATGGAAAGTCAGCAACGCCAAAAGTGACCCTCTCGGTCCTGAAGTTCAGCTCGCTGCCAAATGTCACCGCAACGTGATCTTTCCTTCGCTTGCTCCTTCCCGGATTGATTCCTTGAACGTGCGGTCTCTTCGAGCTCATTGTCGTGGATCCGGAGTTTCGAGTACCGCCGAGGAGATCAGGTTCAAGCCGCCCCTCCGTCAACTAGCATCTTAGTGCTTGAGGTTGCGGATAGTTGGTGAAACCAACATCGGCAAGCACCGACCGCAGTTATGCGATCGTGGTGGTCCTCAATATCAAAGATGATACGCGTCGTTGGACCATTTCGAGGCTTGCGGACTCTACGGATGGTTCTCGCTGCATTGACTTCCCGCATCCACTGCTTGAGTTGACGGTGTGAAGTATGCAGAGAAGCACCGCCATCAACGCACAAGACCTCTGTGGCTTTCTGGAACTCCTGCTCATCGGTCTCGTCATCATCCATGTCTTCATCATCGTCATCATCTTCATCCTTGTCACGCCGCGGGAGGTCTGTCTCCTTGCCGCCGCTTGGCTTTGCTGCGCGCCCTCCCGGCCGACATTTCTTGCCGGATCCTCCAACACCTTCCTGGGCCTTCTCCTTGTCGCGTCTCTCATATTCAGCCTTCTGCTGCTCGACAAGCTGCTCGACCTTCTTGTAGCTCTGGAGATCATGGCCCTTGGTGCGGTGGATCTTGCAATATTGCTTGTTGGAGATGTCCTGCTTGTCGGCGACCGCCACAGCCTGGCAGTTGTTGCCAGCGGCAACCTCCTTGCCGGAGCTATCAACTTTGGCTTTCTTGGCGCCACCTCCGTTGTCGGACTGCTTAACAACTAGCACATCTTTGCCTTTCTTCTTCTTGTTATTCCGCCGCCGGCTCTTCCTTGCCGGGGCAGTTTCCTCACTATCAGATCCTCCTGCTCCTGTGTTCTCTCCGGGGAGTCTCCTCCCTTCTTCAGCACGTGCACACTTGTCGGCCAGGGCATAAAGCTCACTGACGTCTCTGATCTTGCACATCGCCATCTCCTCCCGCATCCTACGGTTGCATACGTTCTAATGGAACGCGCTGATTACCGCGGCAGGGTGGACGTCTGGGATGTTGTGCTGCACACGGCTGAATCTCTGAATGTACTTGCGCAGGGGCTCTCCTTCCTTCTGGGCGAGCAGGTGAAGGTCGCTCTCTTGTCCATGGGGCTTGTGGCCGCCTGTGAAGGCGCCGACAAACTGATGGCACAGATCTGCCCAAGAGGATATGGAGTTGTCCGCAAGTGCATGAGCCAAGATCTCGACATTGGGCTTGAGCACCAGCCGAAGTAGTTGGCCGAATCTTGTCGCCTCGCCCCGCAGCCTGCACCGCAATGGTGTAGATGCTGAGGAACTCCGACGGTGCGCCTTGCCGTCGCATTTCTCCGCACATCTGGCTTGAAATTCTTCTTGCCGGGCCATCGACTTGCCGTAGCTCACGAGTGAACGCAGGGCAACCTATCACAGACGACAAGTCGCTGGTTCCTCGGGCGCATGCATGTCGACAGAGGGCCCAGTAGCGCTGGTCGGATTGACGTCGACTTTCTTCGGGCGCTCGGCGCGAAGTTCGAAGCGTCTTCTTGTTGTCGTCGTGAAGAACTTGGCGCTGATCGCGACGAGCTCGCGGGTCCGATGACGCGTGGAGTCGCTGTCGAGGTGGATCCGCGAGTCAGCGATCTTGGCCTTCGGGCGGAGAGTGCATGGTGGTTGCACCCCACAAGTTTGCCGCCACCGCTCGTGTTTTGTCGCCCCGCCGCGCAGCGATGTGCTGGTTGCGGCGGAGTGTCGCCGTTGGCAAAGCCGATGAGACTCTGAATAGTGGCCCTCCATTCGTCGACCTTGTCTGCCGTTGGAGGGTAATCCAGGAGCAGTTGAGCTCGCGCCAAAGCTTCTGCTTGAGTGGTGGGCGGTAGTGGCGAACGGTGCGAGGAGCGGGATATGCTCGGACTTCTAAATATGTTAGAAGGAGCAGTATCCCGCCCAGGCGATCGTGCCCCGCTCGCACCAGCCTGTTGGCGCGCATGGTGGTCTTGAGCATCCCGAGATCCACCATCTCGATCTTGGCCCAACGAACGTATGGTACTGCGAGTACCATGACGCTGTCGGCCCCAAGGCCTCGAGATGGACGCGTGCGTGCACGGACGCCGAGGTCTGCGCGGCCTTGTCCTTGGACTTGGCAGCACCATGGGCTCCCTCGTCGATGCCCGTCCTTCCGCCGGCGTCTACCCCACCACTTATTTGCTCCAGTGGTGGTGGGTTCGACGTGGACGGAGCAGTTGCCGCCGAAGCCTTCTTCTTCGGTGGCATGTCGATGAAGATGTTGCTCGTGTGAACGCCGGATCAGGTTCACACAGCCTCGACGCCCCCTACCTGGCGCGCCAAAGATGTCGGGGAAGCTGATCTGACCCACGAACAACTATGGGGCCGGCGGACCGAGCCCCTTTCGGTTCGGTGGGGGGCGGAGATCGCAAGAAGAGCAGATCGAGGCGAAACACACGAGCAGTTTACCCAGCTTCGGAGCTCTCCGGAGAGATAATACTCCTACTGCTGCATGTCTAATTGTATTGTGTTCTTGCTAGCTGAGAGCTACAAGACCTAGCGTGAGTGTTCTCTGGTTTCGAATGAACCCCCCCCCCTATGTTGCACATGGGCCTCCTTTTATATGCTCAATGGGTCACCGACAGATGGCAGCGTAGTTAAGGGTAAAAAGGGAAAATGAGTTGCGGTTGGTACAGCTACTTGTATAGTGTATCATACCTAACCCTGACGGCAGGGGACAAAGGCATTAAATGCCCGTCTATGTCGCCTAAACAGTGCAGAAAGGGACCGTCAGGGACGCCATCGCTTGCCACGATGGCAATCTTGCCAGCACCGCTTGCCACCGCGCCCCGCTGGCCGCACCGCCTCTCGCCACGCGCGTCTGGAAAGGTCCCAGGGTAACACGTTGGTGGATGTGCTGGAGCGCAGGAACGGAGTGGTAGTCTGCCGTGGCAAGCGCCTTGCCGCGGTTGTTGCCTTGTCGCGCCCGGGAACTTGTCGCTCACCGGGCCTTCCCGGCAAGCTCCTCTTGCCGGGGCCTTGTCTTCTAGGTGCCTTGAGTGGCCTTCCCGGCAAGCTCCTCTTGCCGGGGCCTTGTCTCCTTGACTTAAGTACTTTTCTCTTGAATGGCTCCAAAGGAACCACGGAGGACCTTGGCGGTCACCTGGCAAGCCTTGCCGCGGGGTGCTGCAACTGCCCGTGCACAAGTTCGGGATACTAGGGTACCCCTACTCTAGTACGCTGACACCAAGATTGCATCAAATCTATATCAATGAGAGTTTTCCTAGTTTCCATCAAGTCTACATCAATATTGATGTTCTTTAACAGATTTGAGGCTAAAATTTCAAAGGCGTAACATCAAATCTACATCAACTCCCTTCATATTTTCCAAGTTTACATCAAATCTACATAAACCAGAGTCTGGAACTTCAGAGGTGCAGATTGATTATTCATACAACCACACACACACACACACATTATGACATCCACAAAAATAGTTACATTCCCCAATTCTCACAAATTCAGATCAGACAAATTCAGTTTAGGAGCAAAGTTCAAAGTACCGGACAGTTCAAAGTTCACTACATTCCTATGATCAGATCAGACAAATTAAGTCCTATAGTTCTCCACACAAACATTTCCTATGATTCAAACAAAGTTCTCTACCTATGAACAAGATCTGGTAGTACCACCACACGAGGAGAAAATCAGCAGGAGAGGAGAGGGGGAAGAGGAGAGGGGTGCATACTGGGAGGTGTGCTTGCGGCGGCGCTGAGTCCCCCATGCTCGGCGAGCCTCTCCTTGCATGGGCGAGGTCTTGTCATGGGCGAGGTCGCCGTTCCTGCCCCCGCCCCCACCACCGCCGGTCACCCACGCCCCTGCTGGTCGCTTCGGCAGCCAGTAGCGCCTCCACCCCTGTTGGTTGCTTCTGTTGCCGGCCCCGCACCCGCCTCCGCCCCCACTGGTTGCTTCCGCTGCAAGGTAGTGGGCGAGGTCGTTGGCAAGGCGAGCGGCCCCTGCTGGTTGCTTCCGCCCGCCACCGGCCCCGCCCTCGTCTGCCGGCCCCTGCTGGTTGTTTCCGCCCGCCGCCCCCTGGTTGGAAGATCTATAAAAATGCTAAGTGTTCACTAGTACACGTCGGTGCTATACAAGCAGTTTTTAACCCCTTTCCGCGACGGCATTTGGAACCGTCGCCAAGTGAGTGTGGGTGATAGGGGGGTCCTTCCCACACGACCCAGAAATTGTCAGGGATAGGCCCTCCTGGGACACAGGCTGGGGCCGTGTGCGATTGGGCGAGGCATCGAAACCCAATCATTTTCGTTCGTATGTACATCCCACATGGTGAATCCCAGAAAAAACATTTCCGTTTGTATGTATATCACACACAGTCAATCCAAGGAATACGTTTCCGTTCTTATGTACATCCCACACAGTCTATCCAGGGAAAAGGTTTCCATTCGTATGTACATCCCACACAGTTTTATGTATCCCCCCCCCCCCGGTGTGTGAAAGGTGTAACTATCACACACGCTCAGCCTTGGTTAACTATTTGCTTTTATGAACTACATCACACACGATTTGATGTAGAAAACTGTGTGGCATTGGGATTGCACAAATGATGTAAAATACAACTACCTGTGTTCCTAAGTACAAGTATTTTTTTGAGATTTCAACATGAACTACATACAGATGTATATAGAATTATAGATATAGTTTAGATTAGAATCTAGATTCACTCATTTTGCTCCTTATGTAGTCTATATTGGAATCTCTAAAAATACTTATAGTTAGGAATAGATGGTGTATAAGACATGGGATGCAGCTAACCTCAACGGCAAACAACAACATCGCCCATTGTAGCCCTATGTAAGTACATGGAAAGCCAATGTTAACTACAAAAGGGTTAACATCCACCCAAAAATAGCAAATGGTAATAAAACGGCAGCATCTGTAGTGATATCTTCATTGCGAAAGAGTAACACGGTAGCAAAGGGACGGATTAAAAAATTGATACAATTGTTAATTGCAACAGGCTTAACAACATCCTAATTCATGTTTTGTACATTTGTAGCCATTGAAATACAACTCTTTAAAAATGGATACAACTGTTAATTACAACAGGCGTAATGGCCATTCAAATCGGTACTGATAAAAATGCAATTGGCAGAGTTAAACATCACAGGGCAGGTGCTGCCAGAGCAGATAATGCCCCAGTTGTCTATAAAAAGGTAGGGAAAATAGCTAAAACGTGTTAGGCATGTTTACTACAACATGCTTAATACATCAACCGTACAAAACATAGCCATTAATTGCAACTGGTATTGGTAAGATTGAACTGGGGAGTACACGGTAAGTCCTGAGAGGTAGTTGCTGGGGCACTTCATCTTGGCCAGAGCCCGCCCAAAGTCAGTGGCGGCGGAGGCGGGCTGTTCCTCCGGGTCGAAGCATGGATCAGTGCCACTGACATGTGTACCTACAAGCAACCAGTAAATGGTAGAAATTAAACTGCAATTGCACAAATGATGTGAAATACTGTAAGGCATGGGATGCAGCTAACCTCGACGGCAAACAACAACATCAGCTGTTATGACCGTACGTAAGTACATGGATATGCATGTTAAGTAGAATAGGGTTAGTATCCACCAAAAATAGCAAATGGGCAGCATCTCTAGTATATCTTCATTGCGGAGAGTAGCATGGTATTAAATGGACAGATTAAAAAATGGATACAGCTGTTAATTGCCACAGGCTTAACAACATCCTAAGTCATATTTTGTAAGTTTGTAGCCATTGAAATACAATTGTTTAAAAATGTGTTCAACTATTAATTGCAAAAGGATTAATAGACATTGAAACCGGTATTGATAAAAATGCAATTGGCATAGTTAAACATCACAAGGCAGGTGCTGCTAGAGCAGAGAATGGCCCTGATGTCTATAAAAAGGTAGGAAAAGTAGCAAAAATGTGTTAGGCATGTTTACTAGAACATGCTTAATACATCGACCGTACAGAACATAGCCATTAATTGCAACTAGTATTGTTAAGATTGAACTGGTGAGTGCATACTTGGTAAGTGTCCTGAGAGGTAGTTGCTGGGGCACTTCATCTTGGCCAGAGCCCGCCCAAAGTCAGCGACGGCGGAGGCGAGCTGTTCCTCCGGGTCGAAGCGTGGATCAGTGCCACTGACATGTGTACCTACAGGCAACCAGTAAATGGTAGAAGTTAAACTGCAATTGCACAAATGATGTGAGATACTGTAAGACATGGGATGCAGCTAACCTCGACGACAAACAATAGCATTGGTTGTTATGACCCTTCATAAGTACATGGACATGCATGTTAAGTACAACAGAGTTAGCATCCACTAAAATTAGCAAATGGGCAACATCTCTAGTGACATCTTGAGTCATGTGTTGTAAGTTTGTTGCTGGTATTGGTGAAATTGAGCTAGACATGGTAATATTTGAACATCACACAGTGTGCAGTACTGAAATAAACAAGGCACGAACATGCTTAATACATCAACCGTACAAATCATATCCATTACAAGTGGTATTGGTAAGATTTAGCTGGTCAGATCTTACCTGTTAAGTCCTGGGGGGGTAGTCACTGGGGGACTTCATCTGGGCCAGAGCCTGCACCATGTCGGCGGTGGCGGCGGAGGCGAGGTGTTCCTCCGGGTCAACACGCACAGCGGCCATCGCGCCATGGACCGCCATCAGCTCCTGGCGGTGGGGATTTTGAGGCATGAGGATGTTTCGCCGGTGCCATTTAAGCAATCAGGCTAGGGCCGTGATAGAGATCGGTGGGTTACCTGACTAGATCCGAGCAGAACGTAGATGTGGTTGAAGTTGTGGTTGCGGCGGCGGCAGTTTGAGATGCCGGTAGGGGGAGGTGCGAGGGGGGATACTGAGGGTGGGGATGTGGTTGGAGGAATAAACTATGAAATTGCACGCCTAATGAAAATTTCGCTGCGAAACTTGAAACTTGGGCGGGGGAAACACACAACACAGACGAAGCACGTAAAATACTCGTGTGTGAGAAAAAAGAAAGTTGGCAGACCCCGTCTCCAAAAAAATATACATGTGTACTTGACTTTTTTTCGGTCAATGGTACGCCTGGTTTATTAGGAAACATCGCACATGTAACTGACTTATGGGTCATTAACGCAAAAAAACACACAGACGGCTACGATGTAGAAACCGTGTTTTTTGTGATCTTCTAATGATTAACGCAAAAAACATACACGGGCACACATGCTAATCAACGCTCAAAGCCCTCAAAGGATGCTCTTACCAACATTGTACGTTAATACTACAAACTTAAAGTACTACTGGTAATTTGCTCTAATACTACAAACTTAAACTACTTCTCAAATGCTGCCATCAGAGCATGCTGGCCAGACGCCGGCGTTATCCTTCCCGGCCTAGTAGTTGGCAAACCACCGTGCTTCGATCTCCGGCAAGCTCTCCTCACCAGGGCGTGCGGCCTCTTTTTTCTTCCGGCGCCGGGACTCTCTTTTCTTAACCGCTTTATGCCTTTTCCGCTCCTTCTGTGCGGCTTTGGCCGCCTCTAGATCCACCACCCATTCGTCCATGGCACCCTCAAAGTCCGCCCATGTAACTGTCTGGCCGCCGGCGGCGATGAACTCGGCGCGGCGAGATGCCATCGCTTCCTTACCATCTGTGCGGTTGCGGGCGGCGAGGAACGTGACACGGCGGGATGCCATCACTTCCTTACCCGTTACTGTGCGTCGCGGTGCCATGGACGATGCCTGGAGAGAGCTCTGGGATGGAGGGGCCGGGCAGCCGTACAGTGCGGTGGTATTCAAGAGCTCAACGACAAACGACAATAGAAATTTGGCTTCCCTTACAATTTTTCTCGTTCATTATCGCACACGGTTCATCTCCGTCGCTGAGCCTATTGTGTTTTGCTTATGATTGGCCGGAACCCCAGCCATCCAGATCGTGCATGTGCACCGTAGGATGCGCCGCGATCGAACGGCAATCCACGTCCCTCACATCATCCGTGCACCTGTAGCTGGATTGGATTTATATGCGCTAAATGCCAGAAAATGAACATAATCCCTAACTATGGTAATGGGCCCAGAATCGATGATTTGTAGGGTGTATGTTCGTCGTAGAAAAAAACTCTAGGGTAAAGAACGAATAAAATTTGGATTCCCCTTCAATCTTGGTGATGTCCCTCTCGAAAGCATCGAACTTCTTTGGTGATGGTTCGATTTATGAAGGGCGTGCATGACGACATAAGCCAAACCTTCTCTAATTTTTACCAGTGCATGGTGAGGTCATACCATGGCACACCATGCCAGGCGTCATGTTTTTCAAGCATTTATTTCATTTTTCCTATAGTTGAAAACCCAATAAAAAAACATTTATGGTTGACTATTGCCACATATTTCATCGAAATATCCATCCCTTCCTTGTAAAAGGCATGAGAATTTACTAAATGGCACGCGCATGGTTTTCCAGGCCGTTCTTGTACACCCTTTCATGCACCGATTGTTTGAACTTGAATTATGTGCATTAATGCCTAGGAAATGCACATAATCCCCTTAATATGGCAAATGAACCCGGAAAAGTACCAAATTTGAACACGGTGATTTGCAGGTTGTATGTTCATCGTAGAAAAAAAACTCGTGGACAAAGGACAAAGGAAACTTGGATCCCCCTTCAATCTTGGTGATTTCCACCTCGAAACCATGAAACTTCCTCGGTGATGGTTCAATTTGAAAGGCGTGCATCACGACATAAGGAAAACATTCTCTATTTTTTACCAGGGCATGGTGAAGCCATACCATGGCTCCATGCCAGGCGTCATGTTTTCCAACCATGTGTTTCATTTTTTGTACAGTTGTTAACCCAATAAACAACGCGTTTATGGTTGACTATTGCCACACATTTCCTTGAAATATCTGCCCATTCATTTTAAAAGGCAAGAGAATGTACTAAATAACACGAGCATGGTTTTCCAGACCGTTCTTGTGCACCTTTTCATGCATCGATTGTACGAATTTGAATTATGTCCATTAATGCCTAGAAAATGCACATAATCACCTAAATATGGTAAATGAGCCCAGAAAAATTTCAAATTTGAACACGTTGCATTTGAGGCGTTATGTTTATCATTGGAATAAACTGAATGATAAACTAGGACGGAAATTTGGATTCCCCTTCAATCCTGGGGATTTCCCTCTCGAAAGCATGGAACTTCCTCGGTGATGGTTTGATTTGTGAAGGGCGTGCATGACGACATAAGCCAAACCTTCTCCAATTTTTACCAGGGCATGGTGAGGTCATACCATGGCACCATGCCAGGCGTCATGTTTTTTAAGCATTTATTTCATTTTTTCTATAGTTGAAAACCAATCAAACAAACATTTGGGTTGACTATTGCCACACATTTCATCGAAATATCTGTCCATTCCTTGTAAAAGGTATGAGAATTTACTAAATGGCACGAGCATGGTTTTCCATGCCGTTCTTGTGGACCCTTTCATGCACCGATTCTTTGAACTTGAATTATGTGCATTACTGCCTAGGAAATGCACATAATCCCTTAAATATGGCAAATGAACCCGGAAAAGTGCCAAATTTGAACACGGTGATTTGCAGGTTGTATGTTCATCATCGAAAAAAACTCGTGGACAAAGGACAAAGGAAATTTGGATCCCCCTTCAATCTTGGTGATTTCCCCCTCGAAACCATGAAACTTCCTCGGTGATGGTTCGTTTTATGAAAGGCATGCATGACGACATTTTTACCAGGGCAGGGTGAGGCCATACCATGGCACCACACCAGGCATCATGTTTTCCAAGCATGTATTTCATTTTTGTATAGTTGTTAACCTAGTAAACGACGCGTTTATGGTTGACTATTGCCACACATTTCCTTGAAATATCTGCCCATTCCTTGTAAAAGGCATGGGAATGTACTAAATAGCACGAGCATGGTTTCCAGACCATTCTTGTACACCTTTTCGTGCACCGATTGTTCGAATTTGAATTATGTGCATAATTAATGCCTAGAAAATGCACATAATCCCCTAAATATGGTAAATGAGTTCGTAAAAATGTCAAATTTGAACATGTTGCATTTGAGGCGGTATGTTGATCGTTGGAAAAAAACTGAATGACAAACTAGGACGGAAATATGGATTCCCCTTCAATCTTGGTGATTTCCCTTTTGAAAGCATTGAACTTCCTCGGTGATGGTTCGATTTATGAAGGGTGTGCATAACGACATAAATCAAACCTTCTCAGCTTTTAACCAGGGCACGGTGAGGCCATACCATGGCACCATGCCAGGCGTCATGTTTTTCAAGCACATATTTCATTCTCCTATAGTTGATAACCCAGTAAATGACGCGTTTGTGGTTGACTATTGCCACGCATTCCATTGAAATCTCCACCCATTCCTTGTAAAAGGCTTGAGAAATTACTAAATACCATGAGTATGGTTTTTCCAGACCGTTCTTGTGCACCTTTTCAAGCACCAATTGTTTGAATTTGAATTATGTGCATTAATGCCTACAAAATGCACATAATCCCCTAAATATTATAAATAAACCCGGAAAAATGTCAAATTTGAACACGGTGATTAGCAGGGTTTATATTCATCGTAGAAAAAAACTCATGGATGAAGGACAAAGGAAATTTGGATTCCCATTCAATCTTGGTGATTTACTATCGCACACGATTCATCTCCGTCAACTCTGCGAACCGTGTGTGTTCACTCACACATGGAAAAGGAAAAAAGAAAACCCTTGCCTACTTCATCCACACTCACTCGCCGCGGACTCCTCCGCAACTCTGCACCCTAAGCTCGACGGCTGTTGGCGGCAGGCGTAGGTCGCGCTCCAAACGGCACGGGATTTCGCTCCTACCGCTTTCCGCCGCCTATCTGCATCGACATTCTAGACTCTGGTCGACTGTGGTTTTCTGTGGGATCGGGCCGGGGATTTTTCTCATGGAGAAGGTAATCAACTTAATTAGGGAAATATTCACTCATCTCTTATCGCAGTCCGTATGTCGCTGTTAATCAACCGGCGGAAATCGCCATGGAATCATTTTTTTTTCTAGCTGATTCGTGGGTGTTCATTCATGTGTCCACAGTGCAAGCACAAATCGGGCAACTGTGGTCGTGGCCAGTCGGAAACGAAGTTCTATCTCACCATTCCCGATGACTTCAGCGAGCGCTCGGTATGTTCAGTCTCAACCTACCACAGTCGGCATGGCCTAAATTTGTGAACATATACCGTCTGTTGCTACATTATCTACATATTTGCATCAAATCTTTGTTACATTATCTATTTTTAATTCTATATTTTTGTACTTTTCTTTCATCTATATATTGATCTGTTCTATTAGTTACTCCCATATTTGCATCTTGCTCTGTTATTTCAATATATCTAATTTACGATCTTAATTTTCATTTCAAGCAGTACATCCCTTGCGTTGCAAGAACGGGAGTAGAAGGAAATCTTGGGCTTTACTTTGCTGATGACTCCTAGGATGTCATATTGACAATGCAGCATGGATTTACAATGACGGTTAGCGTAAAACATGAAAAAGATGGTCACTCCTATTTCAATGCGGACCTTTGGAGAAAAATGTGTAAGTGCTATGAACTGAAAGCTGGTAACAAAATTCTAGTGCATGCACCACAGCCTGGTCTAATTAACATGGATATTTACTTGCCTAACGTCATCAGCCGATCAAAGTCTGATCGAGATTAGTGTCCTTTCAACTTTCTCCATGCTGTCATATTACTATTTAAGCAACCAATTGATCACTGCTTAAGCAACCAATTGTGATATCATATTCTGACTTCGTTCCTAGGCAGTAACAAATTCTAATTACCAATTTATGCACACTATATATTCTTCTGCCATGTTCTGAATAAATAATACCTTTCCACCTTTTAAGCAGGATATGTTGGATGCATAGCGAACGATCTGTATGTTACTAAGCGTACCAAATTTCACTGGAAGGACTTGAAGCATGTCATATTCTGACTCCTTTCCTAGGCAGTAACAAAGTATGCACGCTGGATTTTGGATGGAATTAATTAGATCTATGGGGCACACACTGAACAAGACCAATTGTGTGCACAAAACCCTGGTAAAAAGTCTTATTTTAATGTTGATGCTAATAAACTATATATATCTTCAACGATATGTTACAATTGTTTTTTATTCTACATGTCAACAGAAATTGCCCCCTGTAGCAGTTCTTGGATCGATTTCCCGGCGTGGTCGAATTACACTTGTGCCTGCTAATAACGCCAAAGTGATTGCAAGGTACTGCATTTCCCACAGAAATGGAACCATTCAAATTAACAAGTTTGCGCTTCTCGTGGCAATGCATCCATATTGGAAAATTGGAGACACTGTTCTACTCATGCGCTACCAAGGCACAAGAGGGCTCTTCCTTTTCATTGACGAGATGCCGAGTCGCCGTGATCAAGCTGCTTCCAGTGGATAGTTGTGGTTGTTGGCCTACAGCCTCTTAAAATGTGCTAGTGTCACTATATATGTTGGCCCTTAGCCTCTTAAAATGTGATAGTTTCTACTATGTTAAGTATGTAGATATGGACCATATGGTTGTCAAAACCATGTTACGAAGATCCTCCTTTTGTCGAATAGTGTAACCACTATATATATGTTACTCAAATGTTGTTACCCAAGTTCATAAATTTTCATGGAAAGTATTAGTATCGTACACAGTTCACTGAATTTAAGCGTGTGCCCGATGTCCAGAAGGCATTTGCATATTAACTGTCCATATTGCAAATTCACACACATGTTTTTTTGAGGGAATTCACACACATGTTAACATAAGGAAATGTATGTATAACATACTAATCATCGCACACGAGTATTCGCAGACGCATCGTGTGCGATACTCCTAGCCACCGCAAGCAACTAGTTTGCATTTTCAAAGTTTTTTGTACACACAGAATCGCAAATGAAGTAACTGTATTGACCGTCTGTGTTGTAATCTCTCATCGCAAACAGTTCATCCGAGTCGGCTGTTTGCCACGTATCACACACATCTTGTTTACACAACTCGTTTGTGTTCTTTTGGCTCATCACAAACAGTTCATCCATGTGAACTGTATGCCGCGTATCACACACATCTTGTTAAGTTGAACCGTTTCTGCTGTGTTCCCCAATCAAAAACAGTTCGCCTGAGTGAACCGTATTCCGTATATCGCACACACATTGATATGGCTGCCCTTTTCTGTTGTTCTACCTCATCGCAAACAGTTCGAATGGATTAACCATGTGTCCTGCATCACACACACATTGATATGGCTGCCCGTTTCTGTTGTTCTGCCTCATTGCAAACAGTTTGAATGGATTAACCATGTGCCCTGCATCGCACACGCAACTAAAATCTGAACCGTATTTGATGGCTCCGCCATCGCAAATGTTTTGCACCTTTTTTGACGGTTTTTTACACCACCGTTTGCGATTATTGCATCGCACACAGTTTCGGCAAAGGGTCTCTGATCGTAGTGTCGCGTTAGCAGTATCCTGCAATAGTGGTTGGCTCTATTCGATGCAATATGTCGGAAGACCTAGAAGGTCCCACTTGATACCAGCGGGTCGTGGTTTTATATAGTATATAGACAAATACCATTGCATTAGCAATAGTCCCTCTCTAGCCTAGCGGTAGTGAACGAGCAAAGCTAGCGCCCGGTCGTGGGTTCGAGTCCCCGCTAGCGCAATTTTTTTAGGGAATTAAACGCTCGTAGCCCCCACCTGTCAAACAGACCCCCTGTTAGTGTGTGCTCACCTTCGGTCAAATGGTTCCTGTCTGTCTGTTGAATATAGACATGTAAGCAAAACTGACACCTAAACAATGACACATAGGCGAGGCTGCTGAGATGCCTGTCTAATCATCCTAATTCATTCGAACTCAAGTGTAATGACCATCTATATTGGTCGTTATCCTTCGGTCAAATGGTTCCTGTCTGTCTGTTGAATATAGACATGTAAGCAAAACTGACACCTAAACAATGACACATAGGCGAGGCTGCTGAGATGCCTGTCTAATCATCCTAATTCATTCGAACTCAAGTGTAATGACCATCTATATTGGTCGTTATCAGCTAGAAATAAGGCATCGGACCAGTGCTGTTTGCTTTACGACCATTTCGTTTAAGGAAATTACAACCTTTCTGACCAAAATGGTCGTTATGGTTTAGGGTTTGGAGCCCCCGAACAACTTTTGACCAGTTGGTCTCAAATGGTCATAGATTTATGACCAATTCTTCCAGGGTCACTGACAGAAGGTCACAAGTTGACATATTTCTTGAAGTGAAAGACAACGAAAGTATCACAGCCGGCTGGCGATGTTGAGCTGACACTACTAGGAAAATGCTAATTAGTGGCACACCTGTTTTGGCGATTAATGGCGCACTATAGGTGTGCCACTATTATCACGCCATTAGTAAGAAATAGTAATGGCGCACCTATAATGCGCCATTACTATGCCTATCTGGTGCGCCATTACTATCTGACTTAGTAATGACGCACCACATAGAAGTGTGCCATTACTAACAATTTTTTTCAATTTTTTTTCTTTTTTTCTTAATCTCGGGTCACCATGGCTTAATCTCAAGTCAAATCGCACTCTATGGTCAAACTTCCCAGAAGGTCACCCATCCTCACACTGCTCCAGCCCGAGCACGCTTAACTTCGCAGTTCTATCCAACCCCAACACCAGCTCACTTCACACGCACTTGTTGATATATCTATCATATCAATCCTATTGAACCTTGTTGATGTCTAGGACTTTGTTCATGTTCATGAGTGTGATGAAATTTTGAAAAAAATATTTCAAACTTTCCGGTCATATTACGTATCATATTATTTTGAAAAAAAATTAATTTTTTTAAACCAATTTTTTTCTGTTACTAGTGCCGCACCTAGCAAATGGTGCGCCACTAGTAAGTTTGAATTTTGTTTTCATTTTCCCTCCTCTAGATCTTAAAAGCCCCGTATCTTTCGTTCTGTTAGGTTTTTGGGGATTTCGAAGATGTTCAACGGGGTTTCCCCGTTGAATTCGGATGTAACTTTTCGAGTAGATGATTTTTCATATAAAAACTTTTTAATCCAAGTTCGTATGCAAAAATTATGCCCATTTTACTAAATTCCAGAAAGATTTTGCAAATAAAGTCGAAATTCATATTTGTAAATTTTCCCAACAAGTAGACCACATATCACATGGGAAACTTATTTTCTTTTATTTTTTTGACATTTCCATCATTTTCTTTTATTTTTTTAAAACTGAAAAGGTGGTCAGGGGGGTGCATTTAGCACCAGGGTTACTAATGGCGCACCTGGTGTGTGGTGCGCCATTAGTAGTTTTGAAAAAAAATAAAAAAATTTGTTAGTAGTGGTGCACCATGGGATAGTGCGCATGGTGCGCCACTACTAACAATTTTTTTATTTTTTTTCAAAAGTACTAATGGCGCACGGTGGGTGTGGTGCGCCATTACTATGTCAACTAGTAATGGCGCACTATCTCCTGATGCGCCACTGCTAGCATTTTTTTTTTCAAAACTACTAATGGCGCACCACACACCAGGTGCGCCATTAGTAATATGACATTAATGGCGCACCATGTATGTGGTGCGCCATAAGGCGCACCACATACATGATGCGCAATTAATGTTCATATTAGCTATAGCCCTTTTTCTAGTAGTGTGATGCCCAAGCCGCTAGTGGTTGGTGGGACTTCGAGATGGCCGACTGCCGATGGAGCGAATTGGAGGAACAAGATGCTGTGCGTGCTTCTAGCGACGGGATCGACGCGGCGACGGCGGTGATAGAGCTTGATTCCAGCGAGGGCACCGACCGTCGAGCGTCTCGGAGTAGGGCAAGAGGGTGGCGGAGGCAGCGATGTGTCGGCGGAGGCAAAGGGTAGTCACCGGAGGCAACGCCGGCGATGATGCGGCGTGGGGTGGAGCGCAAAACTTTTACTCCACGGGTGGGCGGCGAAGTATATTTGAGAGTTGGGGCGGCTCCAGAGTAAAAAAAAATACTCCTCTAATGGTGTTAGGGGAGTGGTTAGGCGCGGTTTAGAGGAGGAAAACCGAATTTTTACTCCTCTAACACCTTTTAAGGAATTTGTTAGAGATGCTCTTGGAACGAATCTTTCTAGCCGTGTTAGCCTTATTTTGCAACCATATGGAAACATATGTGAAGATTTCATGAGAAGGTATGGAGCTGAAAGAGCTACAATCTTATCATGGAGGAACTACATGGTGAGGATACGGGGCAAAGGAAGAGATATATGTGATAACGTGCCCTGTGTGGTACAGTGTAGGATCGATATGCTACAATATCCACCAGCTGGTCTGCAATGTTGTTTGAACATTTTTTTTTTGCGCATGCGATATGGGAGCTGCGGTGTTGGGACGAACCTTAATTTGCTTTTGTTTGCCTGCCTTGTGCCTTAGACGATGTTTTTATGTTTTGTTCCATTATATTTTGATAGTGGAACCCGGTCCATTCATGGATCCTATGACTATTACTGTGCATCCTGCACTAATAGTTACGAGAACGATGTGGTATAATATCAAAGGTACTCTATGCCTCCATCAGGGACGATCAAATTACAAAAAATGTTTGAGAGTGGGTTTTCCGCTCCCGGGAGCCCTACACCCTCTATAACAGTAAACTAAAGAAAAATAGAAAAAAAATCTGAAACTTTGCAACGTCAAACATGATCAAACTTTCTAGGTGCTTGCAAGTTTTCATACCAAAAAACCATTCAAGGAGCTCTACACATGAAAAAGATTTCAATGCTCGAAGTTTTGAGCACTTTTAGCACTGAAATCTGAAACTCATGATATGCAAGGAGCTCTACATTATATTTTGTTAAGAAAACTTGCAAGAACCTACCTTGTTTGACCATATTTGATGCCGCAAAATTTCAGATTTCTTTGAATTTATTATTCATAGAGGGTGTAAGGGCACCCGGGAGATATCACACATTTCTCAAAATATTTTTCTTTGATGAGAAGGACCCAGAAAGCTGCGGTTAATATAGGGAAACTCATCAATCTTAGTCTCTTAGACAAGTAACCTGTTCCTTGGCTATGGCGTGTTAACGTTAGATCTCTCTCTACTTTCTCTGATGTGATGAGCTTCTCACGGTCTCACCTCTAACAGGGGTGACGCCGTGGAGAGGAACTGAGTAGGCGCGTCCTGCCGGCCGGCGATGCGGGACAGTAGTCACAACTGGTAGTATATCAAAGGAACCGGAAGTAGCAGATCGAACCGGATTTTCATGAAATAATCTGATACATCGAATTGCATAGGTACAAGACTTCTTCGGCAGTTTGTGTAGCCACAGTCCTCATCACTTAGAAATTATACAACACAAAGGCACAACAAATTGCCCCACGGTTGGATGGAGATCTGAAAACCAAGAATCAGGAACAAATCATAACTCCTATTGAAAACCTTGTAATCTATTCCAACTTATGCATGTTTAGTCATACAATTTCTTCGCCGGAAGCATGGAGGAGGAACATTGACATGCAAAAAGTAAAGCTAGAGCTCATCTTCGAAAGATGTGGCGCAGAGGAGGGACCCCACCTTGAGGCTAGCGTTCTCCCTATTGAGCTCCTCCCGCTGGTCGATGTAGTGCTTGGCGATGCAGTTGGGGTTGAGGCAGATGAAGTTCTTGAGCACCTCCCGCATGACCATGTTCTCGGACAGGATCCTTTTGTTCTCCTCGCGGAGGAAGAGGTTCTCCGCCCGCTCGTACTCAACCTGCCATGCCATGATACAGATTCGATCACCCAGGTAAGGATCGAAAAAATGGAAGAAAGGAAAACTATGGAGCAATCAGAGAGATCCAGTATTCCAGTCCATACCTTCATCCGTGTACGGTGGTTCAGGAACCAGGACCTGATCTGCTTGGTCTCCAGGCCAAGCTCGCGTCCAAGCTGAGCGCTCTGGGCCTCATCGGGGTAGCCGCACTTCTGGAACGACCTGCGGGTGCACACATATAGTTACATGATTAGTTTCTGCAGATCGATCACTAGTATGAAAATGCACATAACAGCAAGTAATTAACACGAGAAACGGACAAAAAGGAAGAGATATTAATGGAGATTAGAACCTACTCCTCCAGCTTTCGAATCTGCTCCGGCGTGTGCCGGCGTTGGCGCTTCTGGCGCTCCTGCAGCTGCTGCTGGCTGTCGGAACCCCCCTCCTGGTGGTCGCCCAAGTCCATGGCTCTCTCTCGGAGTCTGGCTATACTATATATAAGAGGAGAGGAATGAAGGGGAGCGATGGCCTTTTGCTCTGATGTGCGATCCCTCCCGGCCCGTGCTCCTGTTTATATAGAAGCAGTGGTAACCCTCCAGGCGAGGCGATATATGGCGAAATTAATACTGCCACTCAGTGCCAACCCATCGTATCGTCGTTTCCTTCCTTCTTTGGCTCCATCTTTTCGCAGGACTCTCAGTGCCAAGCTCCGCTCCTCTTGGCTTCTTTCCTTTTCGCCCCTATATTGCTAGCTTTGTGTTGCGTTTGCGTCTCCTCTCTTTTGGCGCACATATATTAGAATGCATGTGAGTTAATTCCATGCTTTTTTTTTTACCTACTAGTATAATCTTTTGCCAGAATTACGATTTAAGGAAAACAAAAATAGCACACTTTTCCTCGTATCTTGATAAAATAGCACATCTTTCTTTTTGTTTGATTAAATGGCTAGATAAAATGGCATAAACTATCTTTTTTACTCAATTTTCAGGTATGAGCCTACACGTCATAATATTTTGGACGATTTTGCCCTTTGTTCTTTTCTGCCAGGTCAACTGGTTTGATTGAAACAGAGGAGACGAGACGATCCAGAAGACGATAGAACATCGAAACAGAGGAAAGAAACAGCTAGCCGCCATCTCGCCGTGATTCCTCCCCGAGCGCCTTGACGTCGCCCGGCCTCCTATCCCACGCCACCACCTCACCGCGCGCCGCCCGTTCCTGTGGCGGAGGCGCCACCGTCCGTCGCACTCCGGCCGCTCCCACACCGTGCCGGAGAAGAAGGGCGCCGCCGTGCTCCGGCTACTTCCTCGCCGTGCGGGAGAAGCAGGGCCCCGCCACTACAACTTCCCCTACAGTGCGTGGTGGTCCAGTTCGCTCCATGGCCGTAGCGTGCGTTTGCTGGCTGGAGTCTGTAGTTAGGTGTAGCTATTCGTTGCTGTACTTGACCATAGCTGCTCGCTGCTGGAGTTGCTAGCTTTAGCAGGGAAGTGGTGCTGCTTGAAGAAGATAGCGCACAAACAACTTTGTTTAGTGTTGATGGCTTAGCTTTAGCTGCTGTCACGTCAGATGAGGCATCAAAGAGAGATCAATAGAGAAGATGTGAGGAAACCTGTGACTCACGTGCGTTGAGGCGGCTGCGGCAGAGCGGGTGGAGCGACGGGAGACGAGAAGAGGCGGGACGAAGCGCCCGGAGATGAGGGTAGTACGTCAGGGGCTTGCGGCAGAGGCACGGCAAGGCAGCGGCGATGGAATTGGCGGCGCGTGTGGACAGAAGCCGGCGAGGCGGCGGCCCGTCTTCCTCGCTCCGTCTCGTTTCCCTCTGTTTTGATCGAAACAGATCGCTAGAGGTTCGATCGAACCAGTTGACCAGGCAAAAAAGACCAAAGGGCAAAATTGTCCAAAATATTTTGACATGTAGGCTCATACATGAAAATTGAAAAAAAAGTCAGTTCGTGCCATTTTATCTAGCCATGGAGGAAAAGTGTGCCATTTAATCAAACAAAAAGAAAGATGTGCTATTTTATCAAGGTACGAGGAAAAGCGTGCTATTTTATCAAATTGCTCAACAAAATCCTTTGTATTCTAGTTCGAGAACCCCTTGTTTTCTCAAAACACGAATTTGGCTCAGGATTGCCCTTTTTTAATTCCAGGGTTTCTCTGAATTTGGAAGTTACCACTTAGCAGGTTTCCATACCAAGGCTCAATACAATCAAGTCCGTAGCGTCTACCGATTTCGCCATATCCCCATTTCCCTCTTCTTTGAGACCAGGATTCCTTGTGTAATTTCATCCATCTCTTACTTCTCTTTAGCGGGCATTTCCATATAGGACTTGTTATAATTATAATAAAACAAGCAGGTTATATAAAAAAAACGCTTTTTTTGTCGATTATTTATCAAGAAAGCAAAAAGGGTTCTTATCAAATCCACCATAAAATTGGAAAGAAGCATATATTTTTTCCTTTTCCTAGTTCTTCTTCCAAGCGCAGGATAACCCCAAGGGGTTGTGGGTTTTTTTCTACCAATGAAAGCTTTCCCTTCACCGCCCCCATGGGATGGTCCACAGGGTTCATAACTACCCCTCTTACTACGGGGCGTTTACCTAGCCAACACTTAGATCCGGCTCTACCCAAACTTTTTTGGTTCACACCAACATTATAGGTGCCAGCATTTACCTTTTTTTTTGCACGCCAAAGATGGCCGTCTCCATGCGTTCGTAGTACTTCCTGGAAAATATCACGCAGTCCTATTCTACAAAGGTGACGTGCTTCTTTGTTTTATCCATGATCCATTCCATGCTGAGCTCGCTCGCATTTTTCTCACGCGAATTTGGGAGCCAATTACCACAGAGCCGATGTGCTACATGCTCGGTGCAATGCGAGGCTGCACGCGCCGGTGCACGGGGTGGCTGCCGGTCGGCGGGCGAAAGGACCGGCTGTCCTGCGGCGTGTTGATGCTGGCACCCGGCCGGCCCTGGTCAACCCTTACGCACCCCTGCCGCTTTGGGCCGTTCGGTGGATCGATCAAAGCATAGCCGAACCAGGCGCAGTCTAGCAGGGAAAGAAACCGACCGTAAAAAACACAATCGTCCTACGTTTCGTTATTAATACTCTCTCCGTTTCAAAATACGGAGTATAAGTCTTTCTAGAGATTCCTTAAAAAATGGTCTTTCTAAAAATTTTAATATAAACTACATACAGAGCAAAATAAATGAATCAATACTCTAAATTATGTATTCTAAAATATGTATGTACACATTCGTATGTAGTTTA
Organism: Aegilops longissima; assembly: GCA_021605205.1. NCBI lineage: Eukaryota > Viridiplantae > Streptophyta > Magnoliopsida > Poales > Poaceae > Aegilops > Aegilops longissima. Next base: position 159,399,146 of record CM038682.1, read on the forward strand.
TATTGAAATCTCTAAAAAGACTTGTATTTAGGAACGAAGGGAGTATATAAGATAAAATTTATGGATTTCCCCTAAATGGGGTAAACTCCATAAAAATGACAAAACATGGGGTAAAAAATGGAAATAACTCTATTCAAATTATTCATATATTTTTTCTTTCATGCTCAGTTGATCCGTAACACATTCGGAAATAGCTTTCGGTTACCGAGCTGAGATGCTCTCGTGAACAGTTAATTCCAAATAAAATAGCCAACAATACTAAAAACATTGAAGCTCCTCGAGTATTTTAGGTGCATGCAAAATTTCTTGGAGAAATGTTATCCGAGATGCTGTAGACAAACAAACAAATTTACTCTCAAAAACGTTGAAAATATACATTTTTGTGCACCTTTTTTTTCTCCAAGCAGCACAAAAATCATATATCACGAAACTTTGCCCTCACCTAGAACGCTCGAGCAACGTTGATGCCGAAAGAATTCAGATTTGTTTTTCTATTTTTGTAATATACTGCCCATGCGGGAACATATGAGCTCAGGTGCTGAAACGTCTCATCCTCCAAAACATTGATGGAACATAAATAGTATATGGCTTTATAATACCAAGCTTAAACTGTGAGTTTATAAAATTTCTAGATCAAACGAATTTTCACCGTGATAGATTCACAATTTAGAATCGTCTAATTTTCACGGTAAGCGGGCGCGCGGGCATGCGCGTCTACGGGCACAGGCCCGGCTGGCCAGCCAGAGCCGCGAGGGCCGCAGCGGCGGCCGGAGATGGGCTGGGGCAGCGGCCAGCGGCGATAGGCGGAGGCAATCGCGGGCAGCAAAGCAGCAACAGAGCAAGCGGCGGCAAGCTGCAGAGGAGAGGAGCACGGCATCGAGCATGGCGGTTGCACGGACGCGCAGGGCAGCGGCGGCGGCAAGCAACCGCAACAGAGGCTGTGAGCGGACGGCGAGCAGCACGGGCGGGGCGACAACGCTGGTAGCGAAAGGCGCGGCGTGCGTGACTTGGTCCGTCGGCCATAAGCGCGGGCAGGTGCGGGACCAGCGGTTGTGCACGGGCGGGCGGGAGAGCGAGCTCGGTCACAGGGGCTAACGGAGGATAAGGGGAAGCTCACGGAGTGTCGTAGGGAACGGGGCAGTGGGGCTCGAGGAGGAGGTCGGAGACGTCGTTCCGGCGGGAAGGCAGGCCGTCGTGGTAGCTCCGGGCGGCGGCGGGGTCCGGTGGGCGGCGGCGACGAAGAGGCGTGGTCGAGGCGGCGTTCCTGGTGATGGCGACGTGGTCCAGTGGTGTTCACTGGGGTTCGCGCAGAGGCGGGAGGGCGTCGCGGCAAGGGGGGCTCCGGTGTAGTGGCCGCGAGGATCGTCGGCGGCGTCGGGCCGTTGCCTCGATCCAGATCGGATCGGGGAGGGAGGCAGAGTGGGAGTGGGGGGAACGACGTGGGAGTGGGGGGAATGGGTGGACCAATCTAGGTCACGGGGAGGGGGGGTTGTAGGCGCGATTGGGCGGGGAGGAGTTGGGTCACCAAATGGCTCATTGTTGGCCCAGTTGGGCTAGAATGGCCCAGCGAGAGGGGGGGGGGGGGTTGTCTCCGTTTTCTTTTATTTCTATTTTTCCTATTTTTCTTATTTCTTTTATGTTTCTTTTAGTTGCTGCTTATCCTAGCGTTAACAATATACCAAAGTGGCACCTAAATTAATGTTATCAATTATGCCATTGCCACATTAATTTTCTACCCAAACTAAATTAGTTTTGTAATTATTTAATATTTAAAAAGCATTTAAATAATTGTTTTGCCGCTGTTTTATTTATTATAGTGCATTTAAACACATTATAAAGGTGTTGTTCCTTCACCAATATTATTTGCGATTTATTTGACACATCCATAACATTTTGGTTTTAATGTTTGAAAACTTATATCGTTTGACTTGATTTTGAATTTGAATTTGAATCGATGCCGAATCAACGCGGGTTTATCAACAGTAACTAAGGTGACGTGGCATCATTAGCGTGGGATTACTGTAGCTTAATTATCCGGGCGTCACAATTCTCCTCCACTACAAGAAATCTCGTCCCGAGATTTAAGAGGTAGAGTAAGGGGAAAGATGTGGTTACGAAATTCTATCGAGTCTTCTCGGTGTTGGTTGCTCTTCCAGAAGTAGTTGATCCATTACATTGATGTCTTCGTTCCTCTGCTTCAGGTCATCATGATGAAGTTGTCGTTCTTCCTTCATGATCTTCACGTACTTACGAATGGGGTGAGAAGGGAAAACACTATAAGGACGGATTCTAACAAGATCGAGCGTCAGACGGTTAACTCAAGGGAAGAAGCATAAGTATCTCTTGAATTGAAACTTAAGAAGATGTCGAGAGCAAAGTAAGAAGGTACCATGAGAAGTTTCGAGCGGACAGGCAATCATTCGATGCCTGCAACAGGGCGTGAAAAGGGGTTCAGAGCAATGGGAATAAGTATTGTGTCTGATACCAGAATTGATGATCTCTCGGAAGGTGGCTCGTGAATTACATATGAGGCCACGCGCGAGGAATAGCCTTTGAAACAGAGGGTGTACCGGAGAGTCAGGTTTTGATCCTGTGGAACTGTGGGTTATGGGCCCACCATGTTGGTTAAAGTAGGCAGGGCGGAGACGTCTTGTGTGATCATGCGAGCAAGGCATGTCAGAGGATAGACTGTCGATTATGTCAGCAACAACGTCGGTACCAAGGGCGAGGGACGAAGAGGAACATTTTCCTGCTCGTTGAACGAGGCAGACCAATAGGCAAAGTTCTCGTCCATCAGTGGTTACCAGAATGCTATCAACAAAAGCAACAGGGTCTTACTGACACGGTTGTACACCAAGGTGTTTACATAAGCAGAAGAACATTACTGCTTAGATCATATAGATCACCAGAAAGGTTAAACAAAACAATGGAAAGGAAAAGGTGATCTTCATATTAAACAGAACAATGGAAAGGAAAATGTGTTTAAACACAAATTTCAGGGGGTATGTCCTTCCCAAGGACAAACAGAGCATGATATCCATGACAGGATATAACGTAGAAAACCCTTTAGGAAAGGGGAGAGAAATTTCATGACATTACCCATACAACGGTGTTTGGATAATTGATAAAGGGAATTTAGCATTGTGCTTAAAATGCTCTTATTGATGATCGGAGTAGCATAGACATGCTTCGAGATAGCATTGACATGGACATCAAGTAAGGGTCAGATTTTAGATACACAAGGATCCATCAGGAACAACTTATAGAATAAGTCTTAGAATTTCCTCATGGAAGAATGGATAACCTTGCTAATAAGGAAACTATAATAGCAGGTCATCCGGCCAGGTGTGCTAGGAATGATATCACCTTACCGGGTCATAAAAGACCAATGTTATAACTCTTGGAAATATGTTCCAACCATCATATCTGACCAAGATTCAGTTCTGATCGGGGTCAGGATACCTGAGAAGAAAAAGGTGCAACACATATTGACAGAAGACATCGTAAGATTCTTAGGAAATGAACTATGGAAGCGAGTTCCAAAACAAGATTTCATTGGTAAACCAAGGAGAGGATGAAGAGGTGGCTGATGGACTCAAGGACAATTCATGAGATTTCCAAAGGATAGATTTCCCCAATTATGTGAACAATGTAACATATTGGACATGTCAAAATATATAACGACGTATGTTTGAGGAGAACATACTCGAGTGAACATTGATCAAAACGTGCACCTAGAAGATGGACTAAGTAGCACGATCGATGTTAGAATGGTGAGTCAATAATCAACACAGGAAGAAAGGAACTATCATTAGTAACTTACAAGTAATAGGGTTGCTAGAAGTTTTGGATTCAAACATCATAGTTCATTTGCCAGCATTCCAGTTGTAATCAACACGGGGACCAAGAAGGAATGGTGATGGCGAGAAGTATCACTATACCAAGAATGCTTACGATGTGGCGAAATTCTCACGACATTCTTGACATAAAAGATTTACTCCAAGGTAGAACAAAATAAAAGCTAGATAGCAAGTTGCATCCATAACATGAAGAAGTTTGTGACGGAAGGAAGGTAAGGATGTTGTCAATGGTAACTCAAATTATCAAGGGACGAGGGTGGTACTTATCATCATGAATTCGATTGGTATCCTAGAAGAGGTCAAAATGTTGATGATGATCATGACAAATTTTGTTGAGAGGCTCCACGAAGAAGTAATCGGACAGCGACTACATCAAGTAAAAGGACTAATGCAGCAAAAGATTATTGGAACCATAGATATGTAACACCCCGGATGTAACTTTCCATATTTGTAACTCCAACTCTTGCCATTTTCGGCATTGTGATATGATATTCCCTCCGTGGTTGGGTTTTTCTTCATTTTTGCATTTTGTCCATGTCATGCATTTCATATCATGTCATCATGTGCATCTCACTTGCATACGTGTTCGTCTCATGATTCCGAGCATTTTCCCGTTGTCCGCTTTTGCAATCCGCACTCCTATGTCCCCCGCGCCCCTTTTACATTTTTCCGTGAGCGGTAGTAAACTTTCGAATGGACCGAGGTTTGTCAAGTGGCCTGGGTATACCACCGTAGACCACCTGTCAAGTTTCGGTCATTTGGAGCTCGCTTGGTACTCCAACGGTTAACCGTGACTCTCAAAGGCCTCTTTTAAGTTGCAGCCCAACACCCTCCAAAATAGTCCAATAACCCATCTAAGTCACTTCCATGCTCTCCGTCGTCGGATCACGATCGTGGGCGAAAATCCGACCTCATTTGAGCTTCCTAGCTCCTTCTACCTATAAATATGCATCTCCTCCAAATCCCGGATCAATTCCACCCTAACCCTAGCTCCCGCTTCCTCTCTCCCGGCCGGACACGTCCGGACGGCGCCGGACGCGTCTCGCCGCCAGGCACCACAGCCAACCAGGGCTGCCACGTGCCCCCGGTCCCCAGCTGCTCGCCGATCAAGGCCAGGCCCATGGGCCCAGCGCTGCCCTCCCGCCCGGCCCGGCCCGAGCCGGCGCCTCGCTGCCCGCGCCCGCCGCCGCTCCGTCGCCTCCCCGCCGCCCGTCCGCTGGCCTTCACCCTGCCGCCCTGGCCTCCTCCTCCGCCTCGTCCTCCCCGACGCTGTTCGCGAAAGCAGCGCGGCTGGCCGCCGCCGGATCCGCCGGATCTGAGATCCACGCGTTGACTTCTCCTCCCCGATATTTTCGTCTAAGTCTTTATTTCTGTGATTATTTTATTGCATTTTCGTCGTGCCATAACTTTGCACCTGTGACTCCGTTTCGTGCGTGTAATATGTCAAAATGTTCGTCTCGATGAGTAGATCATTTCTTATCATTGCATCATTTCCATTTGAGCTCATCTTGGTGCCCGAAATGCTGTTAGAAGAGGGCTATGTGATGTTAGTTTCTGTTTCTTAACAGAACATGCACTTTTGTCATTTTTGCCATGATTGATGTGTGCATCCTATGATCTTGAGTCCTACATGTGTTTTGTAATATGCCATGCCATCTTTCCAGGGGTGTATGCCATGTATTTTTGTGATCTCTGTGGTGACTAGCACAAGCATGCAAACTAGGCTTCTTGATGTTGCTGATTTCAGCCCCTGCTTAGCTGATATTTTTATGCCATGTTAACTTGGTGCTACCGAGAGATCCATGCATATTTTGAGATACTTCAGTAAGAATGTTTTGAACATATGGTTATGATATATCCATCCATGCCTTTGTTTGCAATTATGGAGTACCATAGCTTGAGTCAATCGAGCTCTACTTTTGCTATAAAATGTTTCCTGGCAGATTGTTTACATGTTATTCAATTTTGCCAAGGTTGTTGTAGTTGATCCGTGTATGCTATGATGTTTTTCTTGCCATGTATAACTTCTATGCCATGTCTTCTTGATGTATGTACGCTTAGATTATCATGTAATGCTCTGTAGTGAGTGCATCGAGCTCTTAAACATGCCTACTTGTTATCTGTTTTGTCATGCCCTGTTGTTGAATCATAACTAAACTTGCTATTTTGACATGGGTGTTACTATATTTTCTCGATCCTTTTGGCTTATGGTCAGAAGGGACTTTTGTTCTATGCTTTGAGTAGATCCATGCCATGCCTTGTTTTGCTATTATAAGTTCCTGTAGCATGTTGTTTTCTTGCTCGAACATTGCTTCCTCGATGCTGATTTTGCCATGTTCAAGAATTTCACTAAGTCTGTGAAGTTGATATATTTTGCACTTTTGCCATGCTTGTTTGGACCTGTTATGTTGTGATTTAGCCGTAGCTCAGTGTTCATCTTTTGTCAAGCATCTTGAGTAGATCAACGCCAGATGCTTTTCTCGTACGCTTGGGTGCAGTAGCTTAATTTCTTGTTGCTTGCTAAGTGGCATCATGTCGTTAATGGCAGATTTGTGCCATTCTTGTTTTGCTTGTCATTTGCAAACCGTGCATCCGATTCCGGTGATCTTTATATCGATTCAACCGAAATCATCTCATCTTTCCAGCGGCATACTTGGTTTGCCAAGTTGATGCCTTGTTCATCTTTTTCCTTCCGGAGCGCGCATACGCATTGCATATCACATCTCGCATATCATGGCATATTTTGCATCATGTTGCTTGTGCATTGCACCGTGATTTATTGTGTTTCCTTTGTTTATGTTCTTGCTTTGGGTAGAGCCGGGAGACGAGTACGTGAACGAGGAACCTGTTGAGAACGCTTACGAGGATCAAGCTTTCGACAACTCGAGAACTTTGTGCAAGATGACCATACCTCGAAATCACTTCTATCTTTGCTATGCTAGATGCTCGCTCTTTTGCTATGCCTATGCTACGATGCCTATCACTTGCTTATCATGCCACCCATATTGCCATGTCAAACCTCTAACCATCCTTTCCTAGCAAACCGCTGATTGGCTATGTTACCGCTTTGCTCAGCCCTCTTATAGCGCTGCTAGCTGCAGTGAAGATGAAGTTTGTTCCTTGTTGAACATGGAGATGTTGTTCCGTGTTGGAACATGGTTACTTGTTGGGGATATCACAATATATCTGCTATAATTAATGCATCTATATACTTGGTAAAGGGTGGAAGGCTCGGCCTTATGCCCGGTGTTTTGTTCCACTCTTGCCGCCCTAGTTTCCGCCATACCGTGTTATGTTCCTTGATTTCGCTCCTTACACGGTTGGGTGATTTATGGACCCCTTGACAGTTCGCTTTGAATAAGACTCGCCCAAAGAAGGCCCAACTTTGGTTTTACCATTTTCCACCTAAGCCTTTTCCCCGGTTTTCGCGAGCCCGAGGGTCATCTTTATTTTAACCCCGGACCAGTGCTCCTTCGAGTGCTGGCCCAAACTAGAGTGCCTTGTAGCGCCCCTCAAGGAAACTTGAGGTCTGGTTTTAGTTGTACGGACTGCTCATCCGGTGTTCCTCGAGAACGAGATATGTGCAGCTCCTATCGGGATTTGTCGGCACATTCGGGCGGCTTTGCTGGTCTTGTTTTATTGCTGTCGAAATGTCTTGTAGTCCGGGATTCCGAGATCGATCGGGTCTTCCCGTAGAAGGAATATCCTTCGCTGACCGTGAGAGCTTATAATGGGCTGTTGGGACACCCCGCAGGTATTATCTTTCAAAGCCGTGCCTCATGTTATGAGGCAGATGGGAATTTGTTAATGTCCGTTGTAGAAAACCCGGTTGACCTTAATTAAAATACACATCAATCGCGTGTGTAACTGCGGATGGTCTCTTCTCGGCGGAGTCCGGGAAGTGAACACGGTGTTGGATTATGTCTAACGAAGTAGTTCAGATCACTTCTTGATCGCTACTAGCTTCACGACCGTGTTTTGCTTCTCTTCTCGCCTCTTTTGCGTAATGTAGCCACCATATATGCTAGTCGCTGCTGCAGCTCCACCTCACAACTCTGTCCTTCCTATAAGCTTAAATAGTCTTGATCTGGTGTGAGATTGCTGAGTCTCCGTGACTCATGATTCTACCAAAACAGTTGCAGTGCCGACGATGCGGCAGGTGACGCAACCGAGCTCAAGTGGGAGTTCGACAAGGAACGTGGTCGTTACTATGTGTCTTTTCCCGATGATCAGAGTGGAGCCAGTTGGGACGATCAGGATCTGTGTAGCATTTGGGGTATCTTCTTTTATTTTGGTTCCGTAGTCGGACCTTGAGTGTAATCTGAATGATGGATGTTTATTTATGTATTGTGTCAAGTGGCGACTGTAAGCCAACTATGTATCTCTTTCCCTTATGTATTACATGGGTTGTGTGAAGATTACCTCACTTGCGACATTGCTTTGAATGTGGTTATGCCTCTAAGTCGTGCTTCGACACGTGGGAGATATAGCCGCATCGAGGGCGTTACAAGATATGAGACCAACTCGGAATCAAGCTTGTTGTTCGAGGTGGAACGATAAGATGAGGAAATCGACGTAAGCTTAGCTCATCATCGAAAGTTGTGCTATGGGATTAAGGACCAGGTAGCATAGCTAAAATTAGCACGATAGTGATGTAGCCGATCAGGCTAGGAGTGACGTGATGCAGTATTAAACTTCTCAACAACAAAGTATCGGGAGTACTGAATCTCAGTGTTGATTCGATTCACAACTCGGTGTTCTCGGTTGACGACAACCCAGAACCCGTGGAGTGACTATGACGGGGAAGGGTACTACTTCATCAGAAATTCATAAGATGAAGTGCAATGGGTTGATATCCTCGAGATACTAGGGGGTAATACTCGAAGGTAGAGCAAAATAGAGGTTGGGAAGGCGTACTGATCTGCAGAAGGCAAGTACTTTAACTTGTCCAAGAAATAGAATCAAAGGAGAACAATCATGGTCGAAACCATGGTTGCAAAGGATCAATTCACAGATACCAGATGATATTTATCAAGGAAATAGTTATTATTACAAGAAGTTTCCATGATAGGAACTACATCATGTCCATGGGCATGAACACAAAGTTCAAGGTCGACTCCCACTTCTCTAATGCATAACCTTTCATTCACTTCTCGTCTTCGACGAAGTTGTAGTGTTGAAATTTTATCTGACATAACAACAGTAGAGTATGGCCCGTAGTAGTTTCCGGGTTCACACAGATTAGAAAAGGCATAGGTTCAACCCATCAGGGTCTCTTAGGAACATATACCACAAACTTCAGGAGTAATTTATACAAGCTCGAAAGCATAGCATGGTTGAGAAAGTAGATGATACAATTTCGCAAAGGCATTATGTATCCGAGGGAAGGTTCACAAGGTTAATGAATATGAAGGATGCTGTCAAATAATAATCCAACAAAGGATATGACGTTCCATAGCAGAGCTGATGTGAGCATCGGCACACAACCAGTTGAAGAAAGAATGCAAGGGCATCAGATTATAGAATATCTGAATGATTCAATGATTAGATATCAAAGGAATTATGATTTCCAAATCGAAGGATCAGAAGTAGACGCTCTGATCAAGGGTGGATAAGTTCAATAGACCTAAGGGTACAATAGACGGCAATTTGATTGGTCGAGAATCAAGCTCATGTGCAAAACGACGTCTGAGACGGAAAGATAATTTAAAAGGATCAACTGATGATTGAGTGCATTCGCACTCATGTTGAATCAATAGGATCAAAATGACGGTGTCTAAGGATACTAACGAATATTGCCAGACATATGGGAAGCATCCATAATGCAAGTAGACAAGTATTTGCAGAGCAATAAGCTGCTAAGGATTCTCGGAGGGTCGAATAATATCTCGAAGACTTTTGTGAAATACCTGAACAACTGGGGATGAGCGGATACTCGGTAAGGGCGAGGAATTATCCGTAGGGGTATTCATGTGGCAAAGAACTACAAGGCAGTAGGCACAAAGTATTCTCAGAACAATATAGAGAATTTTGAGGTATCTTATAATAACAAGATCGACGGGGAATGATTGTATGAATGGCAAGTGTACGTGGTTATCCATAATGGTTTATCGATGGATGAGAATTGCAAAAGCGATAGCACAAAGTCTCGAGAGAAAATCATAGAGTATCCTCGGAATCTTCTAGTGCAGCAAGCGATCATCTGTAATAAGGGGCTCTCCGGGAGAAAGTAGTCACGAAAACCTAGAATCAGAGTTAGTAAAATCATTTAACCCGAATAGAAGAGAGATCATAGTCCCAGAGTAAAGATCAAGGAGTAAAAGATCCTAATACCACCCAAATGGCGACGTGAGCCCGTAAGGCACACAACCATGTTAGTAAAAGTTTTGTAATGTCTAGACTCGACTTCGGCCAAGGAGTGTGGAAGGGGGATTCCTACAGGAAGTTGGCTCTAATACCAACTTGTGACGCACCGATTCAATTGTACACTAATCATACACGGAAACGTGTACGATCAAGATCAGGGACTCACGGGAAGATATCACAACACAACTCTAAAAATAAAATAAGTCATACAAGCATCATAATACAAGCCGGGGCCTCGAGGGCTCGAATACTATTGCTCGATCATAGACGAAGTCATGGAAGCAACAATATCTGAGTACGATATAAGTTAAACAAGTTGCCATAAGATGGCTAGCACAAACTGGGATACAGATCGAAGAGGCGCAGGCCTCCCGCTCGATCCTCCTAAACTACTCTGGTCGTCGCCGGCGCCACACGTAGTAGTAGGCACCTCCAGTAGTAGGAGTCGTTGTCGATGGTGGCATCGGCCCTGGCTCCAAAGATCTGGTTGCGACAACCGTAGAAGGGAAAGGGGAAAAGAGGAGAAAAGCAACCGTGAGTACTCATCCAAAGTACTCGCAAGCAAGGATCTACACTACATATGCATGGGTATCTCGTAAAGGGCAATATCGGTGGACCGAACTGCAGAATGCCGTAATAAGAGGGGATAGCTAGTCCCGTCAAGACTACGCTTCGCAGCCTCCATCTTGCAAAGATGTAGAACAGAGTAGATGGTAAGTTCACCAAGTAGCATCGCATAGCATAATCCTACCCAAAGGATCCTCTCCTCGTGCCTCGTTAGGGAGTGATCACCAAAGTTGTATCCGCACTTGGAAGGGTGTGTTTTATTAAGTATCCGGTTCTAATTGTGATAAGGTCAAGGTACAACTCCAAGTCGTCCTCTTACCGAAGATCACGGCTATTCAAATAGATAAACTTCCCTGCAAGGGTGCACCACATTACCCGACACACTCGATCCCTCTGGCCGAGCACACTTTCCTGGGTCATGTCCGGCCTCGGGAGATCAACACGTCGCAGCCCCACCTAGGCTCAACAGAGAGGTCAGCACGTCGGTCTAAATCCTATGCGCGCAGGGGTCTGGGCCCATCGCCCATTGCACACCTGCACGTTGCGTATGCGGCCGGTGATCAGACCTAGCCTCCCGTATACAAGATAAGGCGTTCCAATCCAACCCGGCGCGCGCCGCTGAAAGCACAAGTGCTTCCTAGGTGGTTTTGGTAATTAATGTCAACATATGTCTTGTTGGACTAATGCTCCTACCTAGTATGTTTCAAATAAGTTCAACAATGAAGTGGCATGGACTAGAGGATGTGGAACCCTTCAAGATGCTAAGGACAAAGGATTGGCTCAAGATCCAAGCTCAAGACTCTACATTTTCTATTTTAGTGATCCAAGATCACATTGAGTCTATAGGAAAAGCTAATACTATCAAGGAGGGATGAGGTGTTGCTTAATGAGGTTCTTGCTCAAAATGCTTAGTGATATGCTCCAAAGCCCTCAACTACTTTCTCACATCCACATATGACCTAAACCAAAAGTCCAACTCGGCCCCACCGATTCTTTCTATCCGGCGCCACCGAGTTCAGATGCCATAGCCACTGCCACAAACCCTAGGAAAATCGGTTTCACCGATAGGGATCTCGGTCTCACCGAGATGGGATTGTAATCTCTCTGTATGGATTTATTACCAAAATCGGTCTCACCGATTTTGCGTAATCGGTCCTACCGAGATTGCAATGTAAACTCTCTGTTTCCTTATCGTAACATTTCGGTCTCACCGAAATGAGCGAATCGGTCCCACCGAGTTTACCTGACCAACTCTCTAGTTAGCTTATTACCAAAATCGGTCTCACCGAGTTTGTGTGATCGGTCTCACCAAGATTACGTTAATTATGCCCTAACCCTAACCATATCGGTCCTACCGAGTTGCATGTCAGTCCCTCCAAAAACCCTAACGGTCACTAGATTTGCTGAATCGGTCCGACCGAGTTTATCATTTCGGTCCCACCGAGTTTGGCAAGTTGTGTGTAACGGTTAGATTTTGTGTGGAGGCTGTAAATACCCCTCCACCTCCTCTTCATTCGTGGAGAGAGCCATCAGACACTACAAGAAATATGTCAACTTGTGACCCTCACTATTGGCCGCTGAAAGGTCATAGTTTTTCATTTGCGACCTTTTTGTGACCAAAAATAGAAGGTCAAAAGCTGGCGGTCGTAAACTGAAATTAGTGACCTTTTTGTGATATGTAAAAGGTCGTTGGTTCCATGACCAAATTTTTGGTCACTAGCAACCTCCTCAGGCCATGTAGGCATCCAGTGTGGCAAGCTGATGTGGCACAAGAATCAGCCCGGTCCGATTCGGCGTTTTAAGTGGGCCGAGCCCAACAATTTGGCCTTTTTAATGTATTTTTTTCCTGTTATTTTTTGCTAGCTACATGGGCCTAGCCCAGCAATTCGGCCTTTTATATTCTAGAATGCAGCCTTTTATAGTCTACTGATTTCCTATTTTCAGCCATTTTATTTTTGCAACAGGTCCCACTTGTCATGCTTAGCTCAAAATTGGTCCCACACATTAGAAATTTCGAAATTTGTCAAACAACCATTATAACTTGGACCCAACTTGTCAGGTTTCCATTTCACGGGTATTCAAATCACATACACAATCATTGTTTCGAACAGACGAGAGAGCAAATGAAATTGGTCCAAAACAATACTACATTAATCTATTATAATAGTTACAGAATATTACAAACTAGATATGCCTACTACTGCCTACAACTACAACACATAATATGCTACTCTTTGCTGATATGCTTCACAGCTTCGAACATGGATTCGCACTTCACCTGTGCAAAAAATAAGAATGAACATATAAGAATAAGAATAGGTACAGAACATCAAACAGTAGTCAATGAGGGATCCAATAACTTATAATCAAGAATTGACAGCAAATGCCATGTACATAAATAGTATGACTACACTAACCACTATGCATTCATGGAGTGACTAAAATGTTCTCACTAGCTAGGAATTTTTTTGGTATATAATATACTGACATGTGCAACTCTCTACATTGATCATAGAAATGAAAACTGTAAGAACGAGTTTTAGAATCCAGGCATGTCAAATTTTAAGCACCAGCAGAATAGATCTAACAAACCAGACCATGATCATCATGCATCAGGATTTATGGTTCTAGCAAAGCAGTAAAGAGATGGACATACACGCATCAAGCATACCAGCTACTACATCACCATTCTCGTGACCAGAGACATCACCATTCACTAATAATTCCCACTTGGAGATCAAACTATGCATCCAACAAGCTACAAAGAATAGGAATGCAGAAAAATTATGACCCAAGATGACGAATCAACTGGGTGCATCTCAATTTGAACAACCACGACGAGACAACAATCGCATACTAATGCGGCGAATCAAATCTGCACGCAGGAGCAGCGCCGTTCGTGGCATCCACATGAGGACGCGCAACATCAAGAACATGGCGCATGACAGCATGTCGGTGTACCAAAAGAGGGGTGCGCTTTTCGTACCCCTACACCTGTGCACGGGCAGTCAGAGCCGCGCCCACGGTCGCACCGAGAAGAGCAAGGGAGGTAAGCCCAGGTAAGACCAAAAACCACAAGAAGCGGAGGGACGGAGCAGGCTCCCCCCGGCAAGACCCTTGCCAGGGATAGCTTTGGCAGCCCCGGCAAGACCCTTGCCGAGGCAGCTCGCCCCACACCAACGGAGCGGGTCACCCTTGAGCCCACAACTTCTAGCGTAGTCTACTACGTTGAGGCATGGGCTCGGGAGACGCCTCATTGGTGGCATAGAGATCTTCGTCAACACAAATAAAGCAACGACAAGGAACAATGACACAAGGATCGGATGGGCAAAGCAGGTTTTCCCAGCAAGGACCCTTGCCGGGGCAGCCTCAGCGGCCCCGGCAACACCCTTGCAGGGGCAGCTCGCCCACGCTAGCCGAGCGAGCCATCCTTGGGCCCACCAACGCTCAAGCAGACGCATTGGGACAGGGCTCGGGAGGCACCTCTGTGGTGGCATGCAGATCTTTGTGAAGACAAAGAATAGTCAAGATCAAGTGAGGATAGGAAGGCAATCATCCTCACGGAAGAAACCCACAAGACCCCCGGCAAGATCCTTGCTGGGGACGCCTACGCGCCATGGCAAGACCCTTGCCGGGCCACCCGGCAAGGCCCTTGCCAGGCGCACTAGCAGGGTCGCTGCCAGGCCCGCACCAACCAAGTCTCCACCGCCGTTCACACGCAGCTGCCGACCCAACCAGCTGGGGAGGCACCTGCGTGGCCACATGCAACCCTTCCTGGAGGCTCCACCACTGCGCCACCTCAGCTGCCTGCCTGCCTACATGGCACCGCATGCATCGCTGGCCAGGGCGCGTGTCGAAGCAAGGAGGAGCGGCGACGGATGGGACGGGCCTCGCTCCCGTCCCCGATAAAGCAAGAGGACACTTAGGCGATGCATTAAATACATCTTGTCCTGTAATACGAGGGATAACCTCGCGGCACTGTACCCTTTCCACCTCCTGCTTGCCACTTTGGCGACCCCTTTCCCTATAAAAGGAGGCCCGAGGCGACCAGGAAAAGGATTCGGCTTTTCGGAGCTCGTTCCACCCCGTAGCTAGCTCAAGAACTCAGAATACATCCACCAAAGCAGGACTAGGGTTTTACGCATCCTCTCGGCCCGAACCTGGATAAACGAACCGCGTATTCTCTGTCAGATCCGCTCTTCTCTCAACCTCGCGCCCCGCAACCGAAGTAGGGATCCTTGTGATCCCATAGGTGCCATTCCCACCGACATCTTTGGCGCGCCAGGTAGGGGGCGCAGTTGTGAGAATCGGCTTTAACAGCTAGTACGGCGTTCTCTTCATCGCCATAGCTCTTAAAGAAGAAGGAGGGCCAGAAGATCGATGCCGGTGCGGCTACAAACAGAAGCTAAGTCACACCGAACCCTGACTACTTCTTTCCTTTCATATGAGGTTGTTTCCCTTGGAGATGTCGTTCCTTTGTATGGAAAACCTGCACGCAAAAGCGGCTCTCCCGCGATTGGAAACACCCTTGCTTTGTTTCGAGTCCGCTCAACAACTCAAGTGGCTGCGTCGAGAGCAGCAGGGTAGCCTTCCACGATTGGCAACGCTGTCGATTCTGACTCGAGTCAAGCTCGATAGTTCGAGCGGCCGCGTTAAGGACGGTAAGGTGGTTCGCCCGGCAGCACGCATACCCGGTAGGCCAATGGGGATCCGTCCCCAAGGCGCCATCCTGGGCTTACGCGCCGGCGAACCTGCCCAGTTAACGTAGGGTGTACGTACAAAGGAGAATCCAACAAAGAAAATGACGTGCACAAAAATTAAAAGTACTGCAGAGTTATATTACATCAATTCATTGCTGTGGTTCTAACTAAAGATGAAAATTGTCTTGGTCATGAACCTGCAGCGCCGAAGAAGAACGGGGCACTTAGTCCCGGCGCTGGCCCTCCACCCTCTGGATTTTGTCGATACCGCTGATGATGGGCTTGATACGCTCCTTGAGCGCCGTGAGGTCAGTACCGTCCGGCAAGCTATCCATCACGGCTTCAAAGTTGAGGTCGGGTTCCAAAGACGCCATCTTGGTGAGGACCTTGGTCATGGCCCCCAAGCAAAGTCGCTGGCCTCCGTGGCAGCGTGGCCGCCCAGTTGGAGTGAAGATAAGCCAGAGCTCCGAGGACGCCCTCAAAGAACTGGGTCCGCTTGGCGTTGACGGTCCCGCTGCGCTCAGGGGCATACCTCATGTTTGGCATCCCCACGGTGGCCAGCTGCGTGGTGACCCTGCCGGCGACGTCCTCAAGATGGCTGATCCAACGGTTCTCACCCTCCACATAATCCTGGTGGGAGGCGGCCTCGTCCGCCTGCAGCTTCTTCTCCTTCTCTAGCTCCTTGGTCAGGATCTCCTCCCGGGCATGGCTCTCCGACAACATCTTCTCGAGATACTCCAGCTTCAGCTTGAGATTCTTGACGGAGTCGTTGGCCTCGGAGAGCTCCCCAGTCTTGTTGACGACCGCTTCCTGCGCCTCCATCAAGGCGCTGTTGAGTGTGTTCTTCTCCTGGGACAGCTTCAGGACCTGCTCCTTCAGCTCATCCCGCTCCACTTCCAGCTCCCTCACCTTGCCGGCATGAGCCAGAGACTGGGCATCGAGAGCCCCTTTGTGCCTTTACTCCAGCTCTTGGGTTCGCTGCGCAACAAGGGTCTCGAGCTCCTCATCCTTGCTGCGAAGCATTGCGGCAAGCTTCTCCTCTCGCGCGGCAAGGTCCTCTTCCTGAGAATCCAACATGGCCTGGTGCTGGATCCCGACGGCCTCGGCTACAGCAGCCGAGTTCGTCGCCGCCTCCTGGGCCTTCTGCTCCCCGCGAGTCTGGCGGAACTAGGTCTGCGTCTCAGCGACACGCGCTTTGAAGTCCGTCTCCGCCTCGTCCACCGTCGCCATCCTGGACTTGGCCTTGTCCAGGCAGGCGCGATGGAGCGCCTGGAGTTTCCGGAAGTTGGCCCCCATGGCGCGGAGAAGCCGCTCTTCCTGGGAACCCTCGCCACCGACGATCAGTTCATCAACCACCTCGAGCCCGGTGGCGGCGAGCACCTCGCCAACCAAAACCTCCCCTTCAGCGGGCGCCTAGGGGCTTGACACTCCTGGGAGATGGACAAAGAGATCGTCGCCCACTCTCAAATACCTGCCGGAGCCAGAGGTTGCCGAGGAAGAAGGTTGATCATCGACCACCTCCTCCTCGGTTGCAGCCTTGCCGGCCTCCCCGGCGGGCCCCTCATTGGCCTCGCCAGCAGAAGTCCCGCCAGTTGCCCCGGCGGCCCCCGTGGCGGCATCCTCGGCAGCTTCCTTGGCGGCCTCCTCGGCGGCATCCTTGGCGGCCTCCTTGGCAGAAATCTTGTCGGCCTCCGCCGCGGCCTCCGCCGCGGCCTCCTTGGCAATGTCCCCGACGACGGTGTCCACATCCTCCATGACCACCGAAGAAGGATCTGGGCAACAAGAAAGGCGATGAGGCCAAGAAAAGAAGCAAGAGAAAAACAGGGACGAAGAACGGGCAACTCACCAGTGCCTGGCTGTGAAGCAGAAGTCCCCTCCCCGCCAGCACCTGGCGCCGAAGCAAAGTCACCAGCACCCAAGTTCCCCTCTTCCTCCTCTATGAGCGTGGGCTCGGTACTTGGCGCCCTTGCCGGGGACGCCCCTCGCGGCGACGTAGTCGATGGAGGCGGTGTGTTGGGAGTAGCCCTCTGTGGCTCCTCCTGCTGCCGCTTCCCTCCTACAGACCCGACAAGGTCAGCACCAGAGCATCGAACCCCCAACGCATGTCGACACGAGGAGAGTGATGAACTTACGCTAGGGGCTATGCCGGGGGCTGCTGTCCGGGCTGCTCAACACCACCAGTGGTGCCCGTGAGGCACCAGCTGGGGGCTGGCCACCCGCCGAGGCCTTGGACCTCTTCACCCTCTGGGCCAGCGTCTCCGCGTCCCTACAAAGACGAAAGAAGATCAAGATAAGTGGCACAATTCGAAGAAACATAGATGACAGTAAGGAACAAGACACTTACTCATCTTCCACCTCCTCCTCTTCCACAGCTTTCCTCTTCCTCCTCAGGCTACGAAACCCGTAATCGAAGGTGACCCCCGCGTCGACATCCGAGTCGGCATCTGCTGGAGGGGGTGAGGAAGGTGGAGTCTGGACACGCCTGGATGAGGAAGGGGGAGCTGCCTTCTTCTTCTCCGCGGCCTTCGTCAGCTTCTTTGCCGTCGTGGCCCTCGTGTGGCGCCGAGACCCCTCCAAGGTCAGCTGAGGCCGCGCGGCCCTGCCAAGCCGGACCGGCTCACCAGAGCCAGCCGCCGCAGGACTCGCCCTCTTCCCGTGGCGGGCGTCGGGCCCGCGACCCCGGCCTCCTCCTCCTCCGACGATGACTCATCGGCCGCGTCTTCGACAAGCGGGGCCCCGGTCTCGGCACTGCTGACTTCCCCGGCGGCCGCTGCCCATCAGGCGAGCTCCTCCTCCTCCGCAGCCGTCGCGGCCTTGTCCTCCATACCACCAGCACTGCCGACCTCCGCGACAAGCTGTGCCTCCCTTGCCCTGGCAGCAATGTAGTCCAGTTCTGCCTGGGAGGTGTCCTGGACGAGCAGTTGCTCGGTGTCAGCGTTGACATATCCCTCATGCAGGGTGTCGAAGAACTCCTGCACTTGGGCATCGTCCGGCACGACCCATCTTCGAACGGGGCCATGCGCATTGCAGTCCGACATCATGGAAATGATGTCGGACCGACGGGAATTATAGCACAACGGGACTACTCCCGCCGACAACTTGAACAAAGGCTTCTTGACAACCTCTCTGGCCTTCGCGGCAGCCCTCGCAACCTTGCCAGTCCGCTTAACCTCGCCATCACGACCTACGTCAAGTTGAAAGAGTTGCTGGCAGAGGTGAGGATGCCGCATCACGGTGAAGTTGTGGTCAAGACCGGGGCGGAGTCGCATGATGTCCGCGGGATTCGCGAAGAGCCAGGCCGGCCTCCCCTTGTTATGCACTGGAGCGATCCAACGGCGGATGAAATCCGCCCCGATCATCGTGATCCCGGCCTCGGTAAGCCGAAGGATCCTAGTGATGATAGGAGTGAGCTTCTTGTCATCCTCATCGACGTCGCTCCAATCACTCCTACGGACCGGCGGCGCCCGGCGCACCTCGCAGAACGCCGGCGGATCATCCTCTTCAATCCAGCACCACCGGCCCCGCCACTCTTCCCACCTCTCCTTCATGGCGCCGTCCGGATGTGTCCCCTTGGATCTAAGGATCCAGGTGACGCAGCCAGAGATGGCGCCCCCTGTCTGGACCCGAGGGAAGAAGTAATATCGGAAGAGCGCCGTGTTGGGGTGCACCCCGGCGAAACCTTCACAGAGGTACGCAAAAAGAGCCATGCACGCCATGGCGTTCGGAGTAAAATCCAGAAGACGGAAACCGAAAGTATGCATGATGTTGCTGAAGAAATCAGAGAAGGGAGGACAGAGCCCGCAGGAGAAATAATCAACGAAGAAGGGGTACCGATTCGGAGCGGCCTCAGCACAGTCAGCAGGAATGACGCGCGTGGCTGGATGCCCTGATTTCTCTCCCCCCGTCTTCACCCCCCACAGGGGCCTAAAGGAGTCCCGGAGCTCATGCACGTCGACCGTCGAGGGGGGAAAAGGTGGATTGCGTCCGCTGCACCGCCAGCGCACTCTCCGGTGCCTCCATCACTCCGGCGTCCTTGGCCCCTCCTTTACCCCTGGTAGATTTGGGCGCCATGGCAGCTAAGAGAAGCAAAGAACAAGGGGCAGCAGGGACGCGGCAACCACATGCGATGGCGGAAGCTTAGGGAAAAAGGAAAGGTGGGCGGCGGTTCCGAGATTGGAGAAGGCGCAGGGGAGGAAGGTAAAGTGAGCAGCGCGCCCGCGGTTATTCCTTTTTAGGGGGAAGCCGCGGGCCGCCTCCTTTCTCTTCCCATTAACTGCGACGTGACGCATGCATACGGGAACTGCCCCACGCATGATTCCCACGTCATGCACACCCCTCCACACCGTGCCACGCGCGCGGGACGTGGAAGAGTGCAGCACGCGAAAAGTTTTACCACAGTAAAAACCGCCCTGCCTGCCCGCGCACCGTTCTGGGCCTAGCCCAACAACGCGTCGCTCTTATGTGTGGCCCAGGCCCGGGGGCTCCTGTCGTTGTACCAAAAGAGGGGTGCACTTTTCATACCCCTACACCTGTGCACGGGCAGTCAGAGCCGCGCCCATGGTCGCACCTAGCAGAGCAAGGGAGGTAAGCCAAGGTAAGACCAAAAACCACAAGAAGCGGAGGGACGGAGCAGGCTCCCCTCGGCAAGACCCTTGCCGGGGACAGCTTTGGCCGCCCCGGCAAGACGCTTGCCGGGGCAGCTCGCCCCACACCAACGGAACTGGTCACCCTTGAGCCCACAACTTCTAGCATAATCTACTACATTGAGGCAAGGGCTCGGGAGACACCTCCTTGGTGGCATACAGATCTTCGTCAAGACAAATAAAGCAACGACAAGGAACAAGGCCACAAGGATCGGATGGGTGAAGCAGGTTTTCCCGGCAAGGACCCTTGCCGGGGCAGCCTCAGCGGCCTTGGCAAGACCCTTGCCGGGGCAGCTCGCCCACGCCAGCCGAGCGAGCCACCCTTGGGCCCACCAACGCTCAAGGAGACGCATTGGGACAGGGCACGGGAGGCACCTCCGTGGTGGCATGCAGATCTTTGTGAAGACAAAGAATAGTCAAGATCAAGTGAGGATAGGAAGGCAATCATCCTCGTCGAATGAACCCACAAGACCCCCGGCAAGATCCTTGCCGGGACGCCACGCTGCATGGAAGAACCTTGCCGGGCCACCCGCAAGGCCAGCGCCAGCGCATCAAGCAGGCCGCTGCCAAAGCCGGCACCAAGCAAGTCACCATCGCTGCTCGCGACGTAGCTGCCGACCCAACCAGCTGGGCAGGCACTGCGCGGCCACATGCAACCCTTCCCGAGGCTCCACCGATGCGCCACCTCGGTTGCCTCGCCGCTTACATGGCACCGCATGCATCATCGCCGTGGCGCGTGTCGAAGCAAGGAGGAGCGGCGACGGATGGGACGGGCCTCGCTCCCGTCCCCGATAAAGCAAGAGGACACCTAAGCAATGCATTAAATGCATCTTGTCCTGTAATACGAGGGATAACCTCGAGACACTGTACCCTTTCCACCTCCTGCTTGCCACTGTGGCGACCCCTTTCCCTATAAAAGGAGGCCCAAGGCGACCAGGAAAAGGATTCGGCTTTTCGGAGGTCGTTACACCCCGTAGCTAGCTCAAGAACTCAGAATACATCCACCAAAGAAGGACTAGGGTTTTACGCATCCTCGTGGCCCGAACCTGGATAAACGAACCGCGTACTCTCTGTCAGATCCGCTCTTCTCTCAACCCCGTGGCCCGCAATCGTAGTAGGGATCCTTGTGATCCCATAGGTGTCGTTCCCACCGACACAGCAACAGACCTAGAGATCTAGGACGGAGGGAGGGGGAGCTTACACTTGCGGATGCAGGCAGCCGGGTAACCGCACTAGGAGCAGGTGCTCTTCTGGAGGTGGAAGCTGCGGCATCCGCAACGGATGCAGAATTGAAGAGGGCCCTCATGTAGCAGCAGCAGCATGAAGAATTGAAGACCGACCAACAGAGCCTGCAATGCAAACAGAGAGGCGTGAGGAAACTAAATCCAATCACATCAAATCAAATCGAGCTGCTGCACCTTGACCTTGAGGAAAACAAACATCATCTCATCTCAGGGAAGAATAAGAAGAAAAATATATGGCTGCTGCTCCATGACCATGACCTTGAATTGTTGCTGCTGCACCAGATTGAGGAGGAAGAAGACCTGCAAAAAAAGCAATAACTAGCAATGCACAAGCATGAATTCATGGAAGGACGGATGCAAGGCCAAACATCCAGCATAATGTTTCTTAATGCCCCAACTACTTAAAAACCCATGGTAGTTCTAACCATATTAAATTAAAGGACAAAGTGAAGTCATGATGAATTGATAGTTCCATCTTATAAAGCTTTCTGTTTAGCATATCCTAAATCATAGTCTATCTACTAATATATAAACTCTTTAGTTTTCAGAACCGAGTCTCACATATTTGGGCTGATTTGTATACAACCAAGAAAAACTTCTTACAAATAGATTCATGGAAGCATATCATCCTTTCATTCCCTCACCCATATCTTCTAGTAGTATTACAAACAAACTAAATTTTACATAGGGAGGTTCAGATTATCTTCACTGTATTTTTAGTATTTTTTTTACTTGAGACAAACTAAATGCTAACATCAATGAAAACAAGACTTGAACAGAAATAGCTATTGAAGAAACACGTTTATAAGATAGAATGAAAATGATTTACACCACAACATATAGTTCACATGTACTGGTGCTATCACAGAGACTACAGAACACACATATGCGAACAGGGTACTACTCCATGGTTCAGGTTACACTAATAAACAAAATTATACAAGTGACTAGACTAGTATCACAGATCTACAGAGTAGTACTAAACAGCTAAAAATAAGTAGTAGAAGTAACTAGTACAGGGAGCAAGTACTCTTAAAATCTCAATCTTACAGACTTATACAACACCGGGAAATTCAGAGAAGAAAGGGAGAAAGAGAGATTGCAGGAGGAGGTCGAGGATTATGCAAATTAACTACCATGTTCCTAATGAACCCCTGCCTGTACCCAAATTCGGGACTCGCTCACTTTCATATATACAAAACTGGGAGGTAGCTGTCTGTCCTGTTCCCAAATTTGGGACTCAGCTGTTCAAGCATCCTATAATACAGCAATATATGCCCAGACAAGCAGTTGAAAAAAATACTTAGAAAGAACTTTCACTTAAAAAGACACCCTGCCTATAATACTAGCTATACAAGCCCAGACAATGTGTTAAAAAATTCAGACAATGTGTCCAATGATACTAGCTATATATGCCAGCCCTTGATTTCGAACAAGGGTCCAATGATCCCGACTTGCAGGTAAACTACTAGCACCGATGCTTGAGATGCATGCAGAGGGCTGGTCTGTCAGAACTTCAAAGAAACGGCGCGGCGCGCATCATGCAGTAACTTTGAAAGTCAAAACGCTAAGATAACAACTAGATCTGCACGGTCGTAGTTAGGCAGCTAGCTACAGGTGGATAGATAGATCACATGCGATCGCGGTCTTGGCCGGCTGCTGTCATCTAGGCGCTGGGCGAAGTAGGCAATATGCATGGTGAGGGGAGGAGCAGCAGAGGCGGCAACGGCTAGTGGGAGTCGCGCGGGGCACCAGGCATGGCCACCCCTCTGTCTGGTGGGAGGCGTGGTGTGAGGATGCTGGTGCTGATGGCGGCGGTGGCTGGAGATGGTGGCGCTGGTGGAGTGGTGGATGGAGGGGTGACGGAGGCGGCTCACCTCTCCTTGCTGCCACCGGAGGAAGCAGGGGAGGGGAGGAAGAAGAATGGTGGCCACACGTCGTGCACCTGCACGTCTACCAAATTGAATCGAAGGGAATGAACATCATCAGCCTTCCAAATCAAATCGAAACGAAAAGAGGAAGAGACCACGTCCTGCACCTGCTTGGTCTGCCGGCGCGTGGCTGCGGGAGCCGTGGCGGATCTGGACCTGCTCGAGATGGTGGGTAGGTCGGAGCCCGGGGTTGGGAGGCGGTTATGGTGAAGGAGAGCTCGCCGGCGGCGGTGCCTGGAAGGAGAAGGCGCCACGACCGTGGTGCCGCCCTAGCTGAGGCCATGACGAAGGGGGACACCGGCAAGGTGCAGAGCCCGAAGGAGCAGTGAACGGTGAAGGAGTCATGGCACAACGTTGCATCAAGTGCTCGGAACAGCGGCGGGGGCGTTGGCGTCGGCGAGCACGATGCGGAGCCGGTAGGGAAGGCGCTCGGAGGGGAAGACGAAGAGGACGAGAGTGCGACGCGGAGCCGGTAGGGGAGGCGCTCGGAGGGGAAGACGAAGACGACGAGAGCGCAGCGGTCGGCGCCGGCGGGTGGTCGGCTGGGTCGCCGGCGGGTGGTGAATCAGATCTGGGGATTGAGGGGATAGCGGCGGGGGATCGGAGCTGGGGATCAAAGGGAGGGTTGATGGGGCTGGCGGCGGGGGATCGAATCTGGGAGGTCGAGGGGAGGGTGGGTGGCTGGGTTAGGGTATTTGTTTTTTGGGAGAAGCTCGACTGTTGGATGAGTGCGAGATGGATGGCTCAGATTACATTCAATTTGGTGATCCGCGTGAAGGCGGTTCCTCGCATCTCATTGGCCCGTTGTTTCGCAATTGAATTCTCAAAAATTTAGACCTAAATCTATGATTTTTTTTAAACATAACAATGGCAAAGTTTGTCAAAATGATCTTGTATTTTGCATAAGTTTGCATCATGGAATGGCAAACAATATTGCCAAATAGAGCTTTCATTTTCTTTGCACAAAAAATCATTTTCCATTTTCCATGTGCATAAAATGGTTTTTTGTGAATAAGCTACCAAATATTTGTTCCAAAATAGCACCACTCTATTTTTCAAAAATATTAGAACACTTTATGTAAAATTTCTTGCATTTGGCATATTTTCAAGATTCAACCGAGACGGGTGGTGGTAGTCGGGCGCTGTCTGTGACGGCGGCGAGGAGATGGGGACGACCGGACGAGGGAGGATGAGTGCATCTTGAAATGGCAAACAACGTTGCCTAAGAAAGATTTAACTTTTTTTGGACGAAAAAATCATTTTCCATTTTTCGAGTGCCGAAAATGAGTTTTTTTAAGGACCATATATTTGTTGCAAAATTGGACAAAATCAATTTTCTAAATACTAGGTCATATTTAATGCACAAGTGACCAAATGGTTGGGTGTCCAAAGCTTTGATCCACCTCTCATGAAAAAGACAAATTTATGTCGATTCAGCAGGAAACTGATCAAATTTGAACTGCAGCTGCCTCATAGTTTGCTCTTTATTGTTCCCAAAAATCAATTCTAGGTACTTAAATATCTATTTAATCAGAGAAATACCAAAAAAATTCCAAGATTCAACCACTAGCTAGGAACGGTCATTCCCGCCGTTTTCACCGCATTTTGAAACAGGCATAAATTTTTTTAAAAAATAAAAAAATTTGGAAAACATCTGCATTGTGTCATTATATGTGACCAAGTTACCAGGAAAAATAATAAACTTGTAATACGGCAATTCTTTAAAAGAAGTGTTCTCAGAAATGAGCTATCATGTGTGAAGATTCATGGCTTCCAACCCAAATGCTCAATCTTATGGCCACATTCATGGCATAGTTGTTTCAAATTATCTAATATTGTGCACACGGGTGCATGTTGGAATGGACAACAATGTTGCCTAAGGAAGTTTTCATTTCCTTTGAACGAAAAAATCATTTTCCATTTTTTGAGTGCCCAAAATGAGGATTTTTTGTGAAGAACCTACCAAATAATTGTTGCAAAATTGGACCAAATCAATTTTATAAAATACTAGGACATATTTAATGCACAATTGTCCAAATGGTTGGGTGTAAAAAGTTTTTATCCACCTCTGGTGAAAAAGACAAATTTCCGTCGTTTCAGTTGGAAGCGGGTCAAATTTGAACTGCGGATGCTGCATAGTTTGCTATTTATTTTTTCCAAAAATCATTTTTAGGTAGAAAAGTATTTATTTAATAAGAAATACATGGTTTGGTGGCGATACGTTGAGGTTTGGATGGTGGCCCAGGGCCCCATCTCCAAAGCGCGTAGACTCGCATGCCCGCCGCGTGGTCACCGCATGACAGTGGTGTTGCCACGCGTTCCGGGTGGCCTAGGCATGTCTAGTGGGTTCGGCACTCCCCTGATAGGTGTCAGGAAGGAGAAGGCAATAGAAGAATCTCACGAGGAGACTGAACCGAGCTCAAACATGAATTAGCACCCAAGTGTTCGATTAGTGGTACGGGAAATGCACATGGACAATGGGCCTGAGTTTTTGGCCGAGGATGATCATCTACTAAGGACACTATCTTGGAAAATTTGCAGCTCAAATGGAGGAGCCTAGGTGTCACTTGCTTTGCAACGTACCACACTGGATAGAAATATGAATGTGGAAGCCACACTCACATGTATTGTTAGATGGAGCTCAAATTTTGTGGAGAGCTATGATTTGGGAATATAGAAGATGTGGCAAAAATTCAGCTCATTAGGATATGCCTAGACAGTACTTCCTTCACAACAGTTCGAGCTGAACAAAAACTTTGGAAATTTCCCGAGGAAGATTTACCAGTCAAATGGAGTTGAATATTGTCATGAGGCAATGATTTGGATAGTAAAGAATGCCCAATTTTTTTGGGAATTTTGGGAATGACAGAAATATAGGTTGCTTCACAACCTAGGGCAAAAACTGACACATGGACATGACACATAGGCAAAAATGATGAGGTGGCGCCGTGTCATTGCAATAAGTACCAATGCATCCACGTTCACAACCTCATGACCATTTATATTGGTCGTAATCAGGTAGAAATAAGGTCATTGGCGCCTCTTGTCTGCTTTGTGACCATTTGGTGTAAGCAATTTCAGGGTTTGATCCCTTCCAAGTGAAATGGCCGTGAATTTACGACCAATTCAGCTGAGGTCACTAAGAGAAGGTCATAAGTTGACATATTTCTTGTAGTGAGAATGAACCTACACTTCCAACCTACATTTTCTGAGAGAGAACCACCTACACTTGTGTTGAGGCCAAGATATTCCATTCCTACCATATGAATCTTGATCTCCAGCCTTCCCCAAATTGCTTTCCACTCAAATATTCTTTCCACCAAATTCAAATCCTGTGAGAGAGAGTTGAGTGTTGGGGAGACTATCATTTAAAGCACAAGAGCAAGGTGTTCATCATCAACACACCATTTGTTACTTCTTGGAGAGTGGTGTCTCCTAAATTGGCTAGGTATCACTTGGGAGCCTCCGACGAGATTGTGGAGTTGAACCAAGAAGTTTGTAAGGGCAAGGAGATCGCCTACTTCGTGAAGATCTACCGCTAGTGAGGCAAGTCCTTCGTGGGCGACGGCCATGGTGGGATAGACAAGGTTGCTTCTTCGTGGACCATTCGTGGGTGGAGCCTCCGTGGACTCAAGAACTGCTACCCTTCGTGGGTTGAAGTCTCAATCAACGTGGATGTACAATAGCACCACCTATCGGAACCACGGATAAAAAATCTCCGTGTCTCCAAATTGCGTTTTGCACACTCCAAACCCTTTGTAACAACCCAAAATTTTAACCTTGTTTTATTAATTAAAATTTTGCCAGGAAATTAAATTTTTATTTTTCTGGATTGATTCTTGATCTCAGAGCCTCTCTTTTCCCCTAAGTTGTGGAGTTTTCACCCCTTGTAAAAACTTTCCAATTTTTATTGGACTTGTTTACCCTCTCAAAAAAAACAATTCTTTTATCAGTGGGATTATCTATAAAATTATTTTCCATTGAGCTTTATTTCTCTAAATTGGTTTTTCATAAGTTTAGGACCCCATTTGCACTACAACCCTTTGATAAATTCATTTAAAAATCCCACCAAAATTTGGGGATGTCATGTGATGTTTTTAAATCACTTTTATGCAAAAAGATATTTCATTCTTTGGATATTTTGAGCTCTACATCAAATTTTCAAATCTGGTCCAGTGGGCAATTTTACACTACAACCTATTTAAATATTTCTTTAAAACTTCTACCAAAATTTTGGGATGTCAGTAGGAGCATATTATTCAACTTTATGCAAAAATCCAGGAATGTTCTTTGAAAGATTTGAGTGAATCATCCTCATCTTCATTCTGGTGCAACTTGGTGATTTGTACTGCAACCATCTTCTAACTTGCTCCTCTACCCATGAGCTTTCTCCTGCTTGTAGTACACCTTACCAAACTCTTAAGTCCAGGAGATTCGACCCATTGGGAGATTTTTGGTCCATGCAATGATGCCATTTACCTTCTGTCCAGAACTGAGGTTTTGAAAAACTTCCACTAGCAAGTTTCTTCTTTTGCCCAAATGACCGTACCACCCTCTTTTGCAATTAAAGAGACACTAGCTTGGAGAATTTGGCCACTCCAAGAAATGCCTAGCTGCCCCTGACATTATGACAAACACCTTATGGGCATGATCAATTTTGACATGATCTTTGTTTTGCACTGACACCTTGCACCTCTGGACAATCTAGCATGTCCACTAAGCACCTAGATGATCCTAACCTAGGTCTGCTAAGTGCCAGCCTCACCCAAGCCCTGTGGCATGCACTGGCATTTCGCCGAGCACCTGGTGGGTGTGCTCTGGGCGCGCCCAGAGCGCGCGTTTTGCACGTGCCGCTCCCGAGCTGCCGCGCCCCTGGCCTGTTCCCCCAAGCTTATCCAATCACTCTGCCGCTCGCAGCGTAGGGCCAAGCCTCAACCCGTACGCCCTCACAAGCACCACAGCCTCGCCACGCCTCTCCGGCAAGCTGGTTAGCCGCCATCGCCGCCCGACAGCCTCAGACTGGTCGGCGCCGCCGAAGCACTCCCGCCGCCACCGCGCCTTGAGCAGTGCCCGCCGTCCGCTAGCTCCTGCCGCCATCCCCAGCCCCGCCACGATGCCCTGCAAGCTACAGAACGGCGGTCGCTGACGATCTTATCCACGCCCGCCGCAAACCGACCTCGTTGCGCTATAAAAGGAGGCCCCCGGGCTCATCCGGCGACTCAGGCAGCCTCAGGCCACTCTCATGGCACCCCCACAGTCGGCATTCGTCGGAGGGAAGCCGTCTTCCCCGACTCCGGCTGGTTCGGCCGCCGCCATGTCCCAGTCCGTTTCGTCGCGAGCCGAGCCCCTCCAGTCCAAGCAGTGCCACCAACCTTCTCCCCTCACCCTTGCGGAGCCATCCAACACCTCAAAAGCGATCGAAAGCCACCGGAGTTCAAACCCCCAAAACTCCCGAAGCCATCGTCCGCCGCGAAGCTCGCCGCCGCCGACTCACTCCATCCCCGCCGGCAAGTCGACCACCACAAGGACCGCCCTGATCTTGCGGGTCCATCCCTGTCCTTGGATCCCAGTGGGATGCCTCCGTTCGTCGGCGGCGATCGCCGGAGCTCCGCCTCTGTTCGGTCGGAGGAGACGACGCACGCCTGGACTGGTCAAACCTGACCAGTGGGCCAGGCGGGCCCACCGTCAGTGACCCAGCGACGGTCCACGCTGGATAAGTGAAGGCGTATTCCCAGAGTACGTCTTCGACGTGTATTTATCCGAAGCGTTTTTCTATTTCTGTTTTATTTAAAAACCAGAAATTTGACTGGCTATATCTTTTTAAATAAAACTCCAAATGAGTTGATTCTTTTTTGTACCTCTCTCAAATTTAGTCTAGTTTATTTTAAGATTTATTTGAAAAAATTTCATACAACTTTTTTGCACTGTTTTGAAACAATGTGTTAATTTGAATAATTTCAAAAATAGGTGTTTGAAGAAGAAGGCAATTTTCAAATAAGCACCTCACTTGCATACCCTTGAAGGCAAGCATCCTGAACCCTGGCATAATATTTGTGATGTGTTGGTTGACGCGATTATAACACCACCTTATTTCGGAGAACTCGTTATTTTATGTGGTGACGCGATCATTTACATGAATGCATATTGGAGATTTCCTTGTTGTTGGAAACAGATATACTTGTGATGATATTCACCCTCGAATGCCTTGCATGCATGCCGGAAAGAAACCCGGGAAAGCCTCTGCCTTGTGTAGGCGTGGGCTTGTCTCCGGTCTCCGTCGGGACAGTTATGTCCGGTATGGCATGGTGAGGAATAATGAGTGGTGATTTTGTTAGTTGGAATATATATTGGTTAAACCTATCATGCAGGGAATTTATAAACCTTCTGAGTCGACCGTAGATCGAGTCTTGTTCCAAGAACTCCCATACTTGTTTCAGACGCCACTTGTCCCCGCCGCAGGTAGGGTACGGTTCAAGAAGTTGTCAACCCTTTCTTGGCACACACCGCATGGAGGGGCCATGGTGGAAGATACCGGATGCATCCGGTAGGCATGCCACCTGGTTCGGGGGCATGGGTGTTTCCGGTTGGGACCGAGAGGGGGGCACCCCTTAGAGCGCGCGATATAAATTTGATCCCATGCTACGCGAGGTTGTAGCCTCCCACTTAGAGTTTTGCTTGACAGTGTCGTGGGTGATTCCGCACACCGTAAGTTAAGCTGGTGTGTGCAAGTCGTGTGTTTTCAATTAAAAGACAGAGACGGAATTAGTCCCGATGGACTAAAGGAATCCATTACTCGTGGGTAAAGAGTACACCCTCCGCAGAGATTAAATCTATTCAATAGCCGTGTCCATGGTTAAGGACTATAGTCCGACGGGTCAAGTGTCGGTCTTAGTGTCGGTCTTCGGAGGAGAAACTACTAAACCGTAACATGGATCATGACGGTGACATATGATGATTGTGATTATTATTATTATGGACTAACCCATTTTATATTATTTGAAGTATTGAGTATCCCTGGGACGGTTCTACCTCCTGGATATTCACTGTGATTATTTATAAGCCCTTTATGTGGTGTCACTGAGACGCCCGACTGTGGCATGCTTATTATTTATTTATAAGCCCTTTATGTGGTGTCGCTGAGGCGCCCGACTGTGGCATGCTTATTATTTATTTATAAGCCCTTTATGTGGTGTCGCTGAGACGCCCGACTGTGGCATGCTTATTATTTATTTATGAGCCCTTTATGTGGTGTCGCTGAGACGCCCGGCTGTGGCATGCTTATTATTTATTTACTTTATAAGCCCTTTATCTGGTGTCACTTAGACGCCCGACTGTGGCATGCTTATTGCTTACATTATAAGCCCATTATGTGGTGTCACTCAGACGCCCGACTGAGGCATGCTCGTTATTTACTATCCTTTCGAGGCGTCGCTTCAGACACCCGATCGGTGCATTTTATTACTACCCTGTTATTGCATATTCATGTTGTATATAAATAACCTACTTGCATGCATCAGGATATTTTTTATGACCGACGCTAGAGCATAGAATATTTCAAAGGCATGATTATCATTTATATTATACCGTGTTCATAATGTTTGTGTACATTCAAAGTACTCACTGGCTTGTCCCTGGCTATTGTCTTGGCCAAATTTCTTGCATGGAGAGGAGCCTTGCGATGACTGCCCCGGAACCTAAGCAATGGTGACATCAGCCTCGCGAAGATAGGAGTTAACCTGGTCAGCTGTTCCTGTGGGAAATGGAGTCCCATAGACACTGATGATCCACAAACCGCTTCCGCCATCAACCACTAGAAACCATTTGTTGTACTCATAGGCCAGAATTGTCTTGTACTACATATTTTGTATTTTTCTTGGAATTTTTGTATCAAGTTGGTGCCTCATCAGCTAACAGTAATCCTGAGGCTGGT
The DNA here is from genome assembly GCA_021605205.1 of Aegilops longissima. NCBI lineage: Eukaryota > Viridiplantae > Streptophyta > Magnoliopsida > Poales > Poaceae > Aegilops > Aegilops longissima. Next base: position 159,430,387 of record CM038682.1, read on the forward strand.
GAGCAGAAGGGACATTTTCTGGGAAATCAATACCCGGAAAACCGGTCGTGACAAACTTGGTATCAGAGCCAGGCTGACCATTGGCTAATCCTATCTTAGCCAGGTCGAAAAACTTAGGCAAACCAACCCACCAGACCTTAACCAAACCCCCAGCCAAGCTTCGCGTGCAAGATAGCCACACAGTGACCCCGACACTTTTGGCAGTCGATGCACAACCTTTCAGCCTAGCCTGTCAATCACGCGCCAGTGACCAACCCCTAAATTGTCCCATTCACAAGCGTGCGAAGGAAGACTCCGTCCCCTTTTTCTATAAAAAGGGCATGCTAGCCTCAACTCAGCACCGCACAACTCTTTCCAAACCAAACTAGAATGCCTGGCCCCGTCGTGCACAATGAGACCACAGCAAACAACCTTGGAGGTTTTGTGACCGTGCTCGCGAACCTCACCCGCCATGCCTTTGCATTAGAAGAGCCTCCAGAATACGTTGTGTACCAAGGACCCATGGGCGGTGAAAGCCGTCAATTCTGGGCCACAGTGCACATCTATGGTAGGGGTCTGTCGCCAGAACGCCCCTACAGGTTCAGCGGAAGGACAACTTCCTTTGAGCCACAAGCCATCCAACTAGCTGCTCGAGAGGCTATAGTTCAACTCTGGCATTTGTCGCCCAGAGTTAACTGTCGCTCGTTCTACTACTACCCCAGCCGTAACGGATATGGTAGACCACCCCAAGTTGCCAATGGAGATCACGAGACGGATCCTGCTTTGTTGCATCTAGTGCGCTATGTGAGTGCACTAGAGGATATGTTCGATCAAATCACCATTGATCTGATCGCAACTCGTGGAGAGCTGATTCGCCGAGCCCCGGCAAGAAGAGAAGATGAGCCCGACGCCGACCACCCAGTCGTGCTGTTCGGACAACTGATCGAGACCTTGAGGTCTGCCCCAGCCATCGACCAAAATACCTTGATGACCCCAGAAGTGCTTCGTCGCCTTTTGGGAACACGCTCCAACGGGATTGTGGCCAACAATCCCCGAGATGGTCATCATTGCTACCCCGACCCTGCCGTTCCTCAACCGCCTCCAGCTGATCCCGACGGTGAGAACTGTGGAGAAACCCCGACGTCCGCAAGGCAAGCCCGCTTAGATATTAACGAGGTAGACTGAGTCACCCGAGCAGTACCGAGTCTTAGTATGTCCTCGCCTTGTAACTGTGTGATCCTGTATCGCCGTAATTAAATACTGTTTGCCTGTGCACCCCTATTTTTGTATTAGCCATGCATGAGTATGTTGATGTGCGACTGCATTTTTAGTCTCGGGCATAGCTGCCAAAGACCAACCTCGACGACGCGAAGTTTGTGCTATGAATAAACCTTTTTGGTTTCAGCTAACAGGAATGATATTTTCAAAACAACCCTTAACAAATCTCGCGGACGAGATTTTTCTTAAGGGGGGTAGTGTTGTAACACCCCAAAAATTTAACCTTGTTTTATTAATTAAAATTTTGCCAGGAAATAAAATTTTTATTTTTCTGGATTTATTCTTGATCTCAAAGCCTCTCTTTTCCCCTAAGTTGTGGAGTTTTCACCCCTAGTAAAAACTTTCCAATTTTTATTGGACTTGTTTACCCTCTCAAATAAAATAATTCTTTTATCAGTGGGATTATCTATATAATTATTTTCCCCTGAGCTTTATTTCTCTAAATTGGTTTTTCATAAGTTTAGGACCCCATTTGCACTACAACCCTTTGATAAATTCATTTAAAAATCCCACCAAAATTTGGGGATGTCATGTGATGTTTTTAAATCACTTTTATGCAAAAAGATATTTCATTCTTTGGATATTTTGAGCTCTACATCAAATCTTCAAATCTGGTCCAGTGGGCAATTTTACACTACAACCTATTTAAATATTTCTTTAAAACTTCTACCAAAATTTTGGGATGTCAGTAGGAGCATATTATTCAACTTTATGCAAAAATCCAGGGATGTTCTTAGAAAGATTTGAGTGAATCATCCTCATCTTCATTCTGGTGCAACTTGGTGATTTGTACTGCAACCATCTTCTAACTTGCTCCTCTACCCATGAGCTTTCTCCTGCTTGTAGTACACCTTACCAAACCCTTATGTCCAGGAGATTCGACCCATTGGGAGATTTTTGGTCCATGCAATGATGCCATTTACCTTCTGTCCAGAACTGAGGTTTTGAAAAACTTCCACTAGCAAGTTTCTTCTTTTGCCCAAATGACCTTACCACCCTCTTTTGCAATTAAAGAGACACTAGCCTGGAGAATTTGGCCACTCCAAGAAATGCCTAGGTGCCCCTGACATTATGACAAACACCTTATGGGCATGATCAATTTTGACATGATCTTTGTATTGCACTGACACCTTGCACCTCTGGACAATCTAGCATGTCCACTAAGCACCTAGATGATCCTATCCTAGGTCTGCTAAGTGCCAGCCTCACCCAAGCCCTGCAGGATGCACTGGCATTTCGCCGAGCACCTGGTGGGCGTGCTCTGGGCACGCCTAGAGCGTGCGTTTTGCACGTGCCGCGCCCGAGACGCCGCGCCCCTGGCCTGTTCCCCCAAGCTTATCCAATCACTCTACCGCTCGCAGCGTAGGGCCAAGCCTCGACCCGTACGCCCTCACGAGCACCACAACCTCGCCACGCCTCCGGCAAGCGGTAGCTAGCCGCCATCGCCGCCTCGACAGCCTCAGACTGGTTGGCGCCGCCGAGCACTCCCGCCGCCACCGCCCTTGAGCAGTGTTCGCCGTCCGCTAGCTCTGCCGCCATCCCCAGCCCCGCCACGATGCCCTGCAAGCTACAGAACGGCGGTCGCCGACGATCTTATCCACGGCCGCCGCAAAGCGACCTCGTTGCGCTATAAAAGGAGGCCCCCGGGCTCGTCCGGTGACTCAGGCAGCCTCAGGCCACTCTCATGGCACCCCCACAGTCGGCAATCATCGGGGGGAAGCCGTCTTCCCCGACTCCGGCCGGTTCGGCCGCCGCCATGTCCCAGTCCGTTCCGTCGCGAGCCGAGCCCCTCCAGTCCAACCAGTGCCACCAACCTTCTCCCCTCACCCTTGCGGAGCCGTCCAGCACCTCAAACGCAATCGAAAGCCACCGGAGTTTGAACCCCCAAAACTCCCGAAGCCACCGGCCGCCGCGAAGCTCGCCGTCGACGACTCACTCCGTCCCCGCCTTCAAGTCGACCACCGGAAGGACCGCCCTGATCTTGCGGATCCATCCCTGTCCTTGGATCCCCGTGGGATGCCTCCGTTCGCCGGCGGCGATCGCCGGATCTCCGCCTCTGTTCGGTCGGAGGAGACGACGCGCGCGTGGACTGGTCAAACCTGACCAGTGGGCCATGCGGGCCCACCGTCAGTGACCCAGCGCCGGTCCACGCTGGATAAGTGAAGGCGTATTCCCAGAGTACGTCTTCGACGTGTATTTATCCGAAGCGTTTTTCTTTTTCTGTTTTATTTAAAAACCAGAAATTTGACTAAACTTTGACTGGCTATATCTTATTAAATAAAACTCCAAATGAGTTGATTCTTTTTTCTACCTCTCTCAAATTTAGTCTAGTTTATTTTAAGATTTATTTGAAAAAATTTCAGACAACTTTTTTGCACTGTTTCGAAACTATGTGTTAATTTGAATAATTTCAAAAATAGGTTTTTGAAGAAGAAGGCAATTTTCAAATATGCACCTCACTTGCATACCCTTGAAGGCAAGCACCCTGAACCCTAGCATAATATTTGTGATGTGTTGGTTGACACGATTATAACACCACCTTATTTCGGAGAACTCGTTATTTTATGTGGTGACGCGATCATTTGCATGAATGCATATTGGATATTTCCTTGCTGTTGGAAACGGATATACTTGTATGATATTCACCCTCGAATGCCTTGCATGCATGCCGGAAAGAAACCCGGGAAAACCTCTACCTTGTGTAAGCATGGGCTTGTCTCCGGTCTCCGTCGGGACGGTTATGTCCGGTATGGCATGGTGAGTAATAATGAGTGGTGATTTTGTTAGTTGGAATATATATTGGTTACACCTATCATGCAGGGAATTTATAAACCTCCTGAGTCAACCGTAATCGAGTCTTGTTCCAGTAACTCCCATACTTGTTTCGTACTGCCACTTGTCCCTGCCGCAGGTAGGGTAGGTTCAGTAAGTTGTCAACCCCTTTCTTGGCACACACCGTACAGAGGGGCCATGGTGGAAGATACCAGATGCATCCGGTAGGCATGCCACCTGGTCCGGGGCATGGGTGTTTCCGGTTGGGACCGAGAGGGGGGCACCCCTTAGAGCGCGCAATATAAATTTGATCCCATGCTACGCGAGGTTGTAGCCCCCCACTTAGAGTTTTGCTTGACAGGTGTCGTGGGTGATTCCAGACACTGGTAAGTTAAGCTGGTGTGTGCAAGTCAGGTGTGTTTTCAATTAAAAGACCGTAGACAGAATTAGTCTCGACGGACTAAAGGAATATGTTACTCATGGGTAAAGAGTACACCCTCTACAGAGATTAAATCTATTTGAATAGCCGTGTCCATGGTTAAGGACTACAGTCTGGGACGGGTCAAGTGTCGGTCTTAGTGTCGGTCTTCGGAGGAGAAACTACTAAACCAGAACATGGATCATGACGTGTGACATATGATGATTGTGATTATTATTATTATGGACTAACCCCTTTTATATTATTTGAAGTATTGAGTATCCATGGGACGGTTCTACCTCCTGGATATTCACTGTGATTATTTATAAGCCCTTTATGTGGTGTCGCTGAGACGCCCGACTGTGACATGCTTATTATTTATTTATAAGCCCTTTATGTGGTGTCGCTGAGACGCCCGACTGTGGCATGCTTATTATTTATTTATAAGCCCTTTATGTGGTGTCACTGAGACGCCCGACTGTGGCATGCTTATTATTTATTTATGAGCCCTTTATGTGGTGTCGCTGAGACGCCCGACTGTGGCATGCTTATTATTTATTTACTTTATAAGCCCTTTATGTGGTGTCGCTTCGACGCCCGACTGTGGCACGCTTATTGCTTACATTGTAAGCCCTTTATGTGGTGTCGCTCAGACGCCCGACTGAGGCACGCTTGTTATTTACTATCCTTTCGAGGCGTCGCTTCAGACACCCGATCGGTGCATTTTATTACTACCCTGTTATTGCATATTCATGTTGTATATAAATAACCTACTTGCATGCATCAGGGATATTGTTTTATGACTGACGTTGTGAGCATAGAATATTTCAGTGCATGATTATTATTTATATTATACCCGTGTTCATAATGTTTGCGAGTACATTCAAACTACTCACTGGCTTGTCCCTGGCTATTGTCTTGGCCAGATTTCTTGCATGGAAAGGAGCATTGCGATAACCGCCCCGGAACCTAAGCAACGGTGACAGCAGCCTCGCGAAGATAGGAGTTAACCTGGTCAGCTGTTCCTGTGGGAAATGGAGTCCCATAGACACTGATGATCCACAAACAGCTTCCGCCATCAACCACTAGAAACCATTTGTTGTACTCATAGGCCAGAATGGTCTTGTACTACATATTTTGTATTTTGCTTGGAATTTTTGTATCAAGTTGGTGCCTCATCAGCTAACAGTAATCCTGGGGCTGGTGAGCACAAGGGCCTTTTTGTGGGATATCAATACCCGGAAAACCGGTCGTGACACCCTTCCCTTTACATTCTTGCAAGTTGCATGCTTTACTTTCCGCTGCTCATATACTCATTGCATGCTTGCTTGATATGTATTTTGTTTGTTAAACTTGTGCCAAAACTCCACTTTATCTTAAAGAAATTAAAAACTGCAACTTTTGGTACTTAGTGTCTAATCACCCCCCTCTAGACACCTCTTCTCGATCCTTTCAGCCGCTCAGTAGCTGGCGTCAAAAAGAGCTTCGGCTGATACCATGACGCCGGTTGCCCATATCTTGTCCAACATGGCGGTTAGTGCGTATAAGGTCAACGACCCAACTCAGATCAAATACCAAGATCTCGTTAAGCATGTTATTATGAAGTAACCGCGGATGCCGACCAGGGCCAGGCCCACCTCTCTCCTAGGTGGTCTCAACATGCCCCGTCGCTCCGCCTTAAAGTAACAGTCAGGGGCCATCGAGAACCCAGGCCCACCTCTACCGGGATGGAGCCACCTGCCCCTTCAGCCTCCATCTCTGAACAGTATCATAAGTAATGTAATAGTATAAAGTATATAGCATATGCCCGTGATCACCTCCCGAGTGATCACGGCCCAGTAGTATAGCATGGCAGACGGACAAGAGTGTAGGGCCACTGATGGAACACTAGCATCCTATACTAAGCAAGAGGATAAAGGGTAAGGGTAACAACCTGTAGTAACAATGACAAAGCTATGCAGCAGAATAGGATTAACCGAAAGCAAGAACATGCTACACCGCTCTAATGCAAGCAGATAGAGAAGAATAGGCGATATCCGTGATCAAGGGGGGGCTTGCCCGAAGCTCACCGAGAAAGAGGGTCGTCAACACCGTGAGTCGATCTTGGGTAGCAGCGACATCGGTCTCAGTGTCTAACGAGAGAAGAGGGGGAAGAAACAATAAATATAATGCAAACATAAGCATGTTGATGCATGACAGTACAATGAGCGGTGCTAGGTGTGCCCTAACGAGGTAGGAGGTGATACCGACGACGGGGGGAAACATCCAGAAAAGTATTCCCGGTGTTTCGCGTTTTCGGACAGATGAACCGGAGGGGGGAAAGTTGCGTGTTTGCTATGCTAGGGATGTGTGGCGGACAAACGGGCTATGTATCCTGATTCGTCTCGTCGTTCTGAGCAACTTTCATGTACAAAGTATTTTCATCCGACCAACGGATTATTTTATATTAAATTTTAAAGTTTTAATTCATTTTTAGAATTAACAGAATTAATTTAATTTAGAAAAATGCCATTATAATCTCAGCGTGATGTCAGCATGATGTCATCAGTCAACCATCTGTTGACTGGGTCAACAGACGTGTGGGTCCCGCTCGTCATTGACTCAGACTAACTAAACATGATTTATTAGTTTAATTAGTTAATTAGGTTAACTAAGTTTCATTAGCTTAATTAAACGTAATTAATTAAGTTAATTAATTAATTAACTAACTAACTATTTTATTATTAATTAATTTTTCTATTTTTTATATTTTTTATTTATTGATTTTGTTTTCCAGGGGACTGGGCCCCACATGGCAGTGGCCCTGGGGCCAACTGGGGGCGGGTTAGCGGGGGCGCGCGTCTACGGGCCTGAGCCCGGCTGGCCGTCCGAGTCGCGAGGGCCGCAGCGGCGGCGGAGATGGGTCAAGCAGCTGCCGTGGCGATAGGCGGAGGCAATCGCGGGCAGCAAAGCTGCAACAGAGCAAGCATCGGCAAGCTGCAGAGGAGAGGAGCACGGCATCGAGCATGGCGGTTGCACGGACGCGGAGGGCAGCGGTGGCGGTAAGCAACGGCAATAGAGGCTCTGAGCGGACGGCGAGCAGCACAGGCGGGGCGACAACGCCGGTAGCGAAAGGCGCAGCGTGCGCGACTTGGTGCCTCGGCCATAAGCGCGGGCAGGTGTGGGACCAGCGGTGGTGCACGGGCGGGCGGGAGAGCGATCTCGGTCACAGGGGCTAACGGAGGAGAAGGGGAAGCTCACGGACTGTCATTGGGAACGGGGCAGTGGGGCTCGAGGAGGAGGTCGGAGACGTCGTTCCGGCGGGGAGGCAGGCCATCGTGGTAGCTCCGGGCGGCGGCGGCGAAGAGGCGTGGTCGAGGCGGCGTTCCTGGCGACGGCGACGTGGTCCAGCGGCGTTCACTGGGGTTCGCGCATAGGCGGGAGCGCGTCGCGGCAAGGGGGGCTCCGGTGTAGTGGCCGCGAGGATCGTCGGCGGCGTCGGGCCATTGCCTCGATCCAGATCGGATCGGGGAGGGAGGCAGAGTGGGAGTGGGGGGAATGGGTGGACCGATTTAGGTCACGGGGAGGGGGGGGGGGTTGTAGGCGCGATTGGGCGGGGAGGGAGTTGGGTCGCCTGAAATGGCTTGGTGTTGGCCCATTATGCTAGAATGGCCCAGCAAGAGGGGGGTTGTCTCCGTTTTATTTTATTTCTATTTTTCCTATTTTTCTTATTTCTTTTCTGTTTCTTTTAGTTGCTGCTTATTCTAGCGTTAACAATATACCAAAGTGGCACCTAAATTAATGTTACCAATTATGCCATTGCCACATTAATTTTCTACCCAAACTAAATTAGTTTTGTAATTATTTAATATTTAAAAGCATTTAAATAATTGTTTTGCTGTTGTTTTATTTATTATAGTGCATTTAAACACATTATAAAGGTGTGGTTCCTTCACCAATATTATTTGTGATTTATTTGACACATCCATAACATTTTGGTTTTAATGTTTGAAAACTTATATCATTTGACTTGATTTTGAATTTGAATTTGAATCGACGCCGAATCAACACGGGTTTATCAACAGTACCTGAGGTGACATGGCATCATTAGCGTGTATTACTGTAGCTTAATTATCCAGGCATCACATAAGGCTCTTGCGTGAATTGATAGTTCACAAAAAAAAGAGCTTTAACCATCCCTGGAACCAACTTCGGGACTATTCTGAACAAACACTTGTATCGCCTTTTATGCTATGACAAGCAATGTTGGAAAAAACCATTGCATTGTTAGATTAAATTTGAAGATGAGAGCTTGAAACTTTTCAAAGCCATGGCATTTGAATGATACAGAAGAAATACTATTCTATCACTTACCACTTCATATGGCTCTTCATTGAATATCATGATGGTAAAGAATCAATCATCTTTCAATCCTTTAATGAAAGGCTTCACATGTCCTCCCCTCATGAGATGAAATTTAATCCTTATAACATTATTAAAAAGATTGAAGGCCTTGATCAGCTCACTACTCCTTTTACCCAGGAGGAAATTGACGAAGTAATCAAAGAAATGTCAACTGATCGAGATCCTGGGCCAGAAGGATGTACTGGTGGTTTTCAGAAGACCTATTGGCCCATTATCAAGGAAGATTTATATGTTATGTGTACCCAATTATTTTAAGGTAAATTAAACCTTGAAACGTTAATAATGGTCTTTCACTCTAATCCCCCATAAATGACGTCAAACCCATTGCACTCCTGAATTGTTGCCTAAAGGTTATAACTAAATTGTTTGATAATCGACTATAGTCCTTGATCCTGAAAAGCAGTCACCGTAACCAATACGGTTTCTTAAAGGCCGGTTGATTCAAGGCTGCTTAGCATGGGCGCTTCAATAAATTTTCCAATGCCAAGCCTCTAGGAAAGAAACTGTCCTTCTTAACATGATTTTCCTAAAGCTTTCGATATGATCAAACACGAAGCAATGATCAAGATTATGAAAAGCACGTGGTTCAATGACAAGCGGTTTGGGTGGATTAAGTGCATTTTTCCTCGAGGAGATCTTTGGTTCTTTGGTTCTGTTGAAATCATTGCACATCAATGATTCCAATCAGCTATGCAATGATTCGATTTGCACCAATGATGGCTAGCATTTTTGGCGGCACCACTGGGACTATGCCATTCAGTTACCTCAGCTGCCTCTGGGTAGTATACGCCCATCGATACAAGATATCATGCCTTTGGTTTGTCGGATGAAGCGGCATCGCACTGCTATGCTCACCATGATGTCCTATGGTGCAAAACTTTCGCTGCTCAATTCTCAATCACCTTTCAACTGGGTTCCTCTAGGCAACTTTATCCACAAGTGCTATTGAGTCTATCAAATTTAGCAATGATCATGCAAACAAGCGATATGGTCTATAAACAATAAACATCACGCCATTAAAAGCTTCAAAATGTTTATTTACTAACGATCATACCTAACAAACGTGTGTACCCGGAACTAACGATCGTACCTAACAACTCTGTACTCGACCATCTCCTCGGGCATCGCCCAATATAAAACCAGGGAGTATGAACCTTCCTGCAAGACCTGCGACACTAGGATGTTAAGTTCAATTGAGAAGGGAAAAAAGTGTGGATAGAGAGCGGCTAGAGGTTGGAAGGAGATCCAGGTATCAGTCCAAAAGAAAGTGGTGATGCCATTACTCGTGAGGACCATTGAGATTTTTTGAAGGGTGGGGAGTTGTGAGTTTATAATTTTCCAGATGAACGAATGGTTATGTTTGTCAGCAATAGCATGTGTATAGCCACTATTGTACTAATTTAGAGCAAACTTCATTAGTACATAATTATTCAGTAAGCAATGTTCTTCCACCCTGGACCACCATATTTTTTGGTTTGCAAACATTTTTTCAAGCAGTAAGACATTGAGTCTCCGTATAAGTTTCCTCTGCGGTAAAAAAAGGCTTGACGAATTGTATCAAGTTCTTTCACAAAGAAGTTGGAAATGCCAAAACAGACATGAAATAGACAACAAGAGAGTCAAGTACAGAAGAAAGAAAGGTCAACCTAGCACCCCGAGAGCCGAGAAAGTAGACAGGAAATTGACTTGCTGAGGTATTTGAGAGAGCATTGGACGATCTGTTGGAAGGCCGAAGAGGGGAGCTTGGTGGGGAAAGAGGTGTGTGTGTGTGGGTGGGGGGGTGGGAGGGTAGAAACGGCGATCCACCTAGATAGGGCTGGGGGGAGGTAGAAACGGCGCATCCGCGGCGATGGAGGGGTGGACGCGTGGATGGGTAGCTAGGAAGGTAGTCTTGTGAAGATTCAACGAGAGGCCAGTAGCGTTGGCAAACATATATATCCAGGAGTTTTTTGAGTTGCGTGGCAGTACTACGCAGTGTAGGTCTGTAGGATCGATATGCTACAACCCATCTGCTAGTCTGCAGGCTGAACTTGCACCAACCAGCCATGAAGTGCTACATCCTGCACTAATAGTTATAACAACGATGCGGTATATATTATCGAAGGTACTCTATGCCTTCAATTTTGATGAGAAGGGCCAAGAAAGCTGCGATGAATTTTGGAAACCCATCAATCTAGTCTCTTAGACAAATAACCTGTTCCTTGGATTTGGCGTGCTAGATTTTAATTAGATCTGTTTCCACTTTCTCTGATGTGGTGATGAGCTTCTCACGGTCTCGCAACGGAGAGGAACCAAGCGCGCCCTGCCGGCGACGAGCGGGACAGTAGTCACAACACACACAAGGAACGACGCGATCTACTAGTATTATCGAAGGAAACCATGTTTCTTACGGAAGTAGCAGAACCGGCTTTTCACGAAATAATCTGATACATCGACTTGCATAGATATAGATCTCTCCTTTGTTCTGACTTCTCCCAGGAGTAATGTTGGAGCTCCTATGGTGGCTCCAACTAATAAATGAGTACGAACTAGAGTACAAGACATCTCCGGCAGTTTGTGTAGGCACAGTCCTCAGTTACAACAGAAAGGCACAACAAATTGCCCACGAGGCCACGACTCGATGGAGATCTGACAACTAAGAATTACTCAGGACCAAATCATGTCTCTTATTCCAAACCTTGTACTAGTTTATTCGAACTTATGCATGTTTGGTCATACAATTTCCTCGCCGAAAGCATGGCGGAGGAACGTCGACATGCAAAAAGTAAAGCTAGGGCTCATCTTGGATAGATGTGGTGCAGTGGAGGAGCCCCGCCTTGAGGCGAGCGTTCTCCCGATTGAGCTCCTGCTGGTCGATGCAGTCCTTGGCGACGCCGAGGCAGTTGGGGCAGGTGGCGGAGTTCTTGAGCGCCTCCCGCACGGTCATGATCTCGGCCCGGAGACTCATGTTCTCCCAGCGGAGGAAGCGGTTCTCCAGCCGCTCGTGCTCAATCTGCCATGCCATCATACAGATTCCAGGCCGTTAATTGCATCACCGATCGAGGACACGATCGAAAATATGGAAAAATGGAAAACTATGGAGCAAATCAGAGATCCAGTCCATAACCCATACCCTGATCTGTGTGCGGTGGTTCTGGAACCATGATCTGACCTGCTTGGTCTCCAGACCAAGCTCGCGTCCAAGCTGAGCGCACTGGATCTCATTGGGGTGGTCGGACTTCTTGTACGACCTGCGCGCGCACACCACACATACATAATTGATTAGTTTCTGCCAATCACTAGTGTCTAGTAGTACGCAGTAGTATGAAGATGCATAGAACAGCAAATCACGGGAAATGGACACAAATGAAGATATTAAGAGATTAGAACCTACTCCTCCAACTTCTGGATCTGCTCCGGTGTGTGGCGGCGTTGGCGCTTCCGGCTCTCCTGCAGCTGCTGCTGGCTGTCGGAGCCCCCCTGCTGGTGGTCGCCGAAGTCCATGGCTCTCGGTCGCTCTCTCTCGGAGGATGGCTATTAGAAGGAGAGGATGGAAGGGGAGCGATGGCTTTTTGCTCTGATGCGTGATCCCTCCCGGCCGGTGCTCTCCTATTTATACAGAAGCCTTGGTAACGCCAACATTGTGCTGCTCACTGCCAACCCATCGTATCGTCGTTTCCTTCTTTGGCTCCATCTACTAACCACCCCCGATCCTTGGCTTCTTTTGTCCATCTTGCTCGAGAGCCCCCGCTTCTTGCTTCTTTCGTCCATCTTGCTCGAGAGCCCCTGCTCCTTGTGTTGCGTTTGCATCTCCTCCTCTCTTTTGGTGGGTGCACATATATTAGAACGACTTAATTCCATGCTTTTCTTACCTACTAGTCTTTAGCCAGAATTACCACTATTTGAGGAAAACCATAGAGAGTAGAGTACTTCCTGGAAAATATCACGCAGTCCTATTCTAAAGGTGACGTGCTCCATTGTTTCAGCCATGACCCATTCCGTGCTGCAAGCAGGCTCGCTCGCATTTTTCTCACGCGAATTTGGGAGCCGATTACCACAGAGCCGATGTGCTACATGCATGCTTGGTGCGATGGGAGGCTGCAGGCGCCGGTGCTCAACTTGCACTCTTTCGTCAGCATGTGCCTCAAAGAGTTGGACCCTGTATATTTTCTTTTCCCCTATCAATGAAATGATCCGCGGCGTTGCGTATTTGCAGAAAAAATATTTTGTTATTCTCTTTATATATTTTTCCATTAATGCTTAGTTGATTCGTAACACATTCGGAAATTACATTTCGTGACCGAGCTCATATGCTCCCATGAACAGTGAATTCCAACTAAAGTAGCTAGCAAAGAACTTTGAAAAATCGAAGATGCTCAAGTATTATAGTTGCATGCAAAATTTCATCGAGAAATGACATCCGGGATGCTCTAGACAAACAAACAAAATGGACTCTCAAAAAGCTTTAAAATGTTTAAAATTAGTTAATATTTCCAGTAAAGTATATAATAGCAAGTTTAAACTATTAGTTTATACTTATTGCTAGAGCAAATTAATTTTGATCATGGTGTAATTTATAATTTAGAATAATCTAATCAGTCTGGTGATTGCAGATTAACAGAGCCACGCTAAAATAAATTATAGCGTATAAATGTTGCAAGGGATCGTTATGCTCCCTTTGCATCTCTCTATGTACTCCCATTCATGCAGGATGGCTGTTTCTTATAAAGTAAATGTAAAGTTTTACGTACCATGCTTAGTCTATGTTAATACCTGATTTATGTGAATTATATTTGTGATTCGCATTATATGGGGTGGCACATATTTTTATTTTATTTATGTGAATAATATTTCACAAGCTAATGTCTTGTGTCCACTGTATATATGTTGTTCACCATCAATAAATTTAGAGTTGTGGGGATTACAGTGAAGTAGGCATATATACATTCTATGAACAACATATTCCAGAATTATGGTGGTGTTACAAAAAATCTTTCACTTACAATACATGTTGACATTTGTACCTGTGTGACAAAGTTCTTCATGTAAACTACAAAATTAGTCTCTTTATATGTTGTTCCCAAAATTATATGCCAGCAATAAAACATGTATCATGCTAGAAAAACATATATCCTATGTGTGCACGGTTGAATGAAGCATCATGTCAACATGTTATTTGTGTTCATTTCCAATGGATGCTTAATAGTACACATTGTTTCCATACCTTATTTTTGTTGTTACGGTTGTTACACACGAGTTTATTCATGTGTGTTGTGGTATTTGACCATCCAATTTGTACAAACTATATTGTGTTAAGTGTAACAAATAAAATTTGAAATTTTGCCAGAAGCCTATCAACACTCAGATTTAATATGTTCCAAAGTTTTATCTAGGAGAGTTTGCAAAGCACCTCCTATCAACTTCATTGGAGTTTGAGATCAAACAAAGTAAATATAGGTAGAACACAGTCAAAGCAAGGCCTTATTATAAACTGAGTTTGGAGAATAATCATACACTTTACCAACACAAATGCATGTTTAGTTTTGACTTTTTAATGTGTTTAAAAGTTGCTAAGCTTGTAAAATATATGGAAGCTACGCACCCATGTGTACTACATGCCCAACAAAAAGTAGTCGTGCTTTTTACGGTTATATTCTTTGCTGACAACTACACGTCAATAGTTTTTGCATGTGAATACCGTAATGGAATTTAGTGCATTTATGAACAGCGATGATAATGGATAATTAATCCTACAATAATTGTGACGGCTTTCATTCCCTAACTGAAGATCCATCCTGGGATAAATTAATGACTTGAATGCGCCAAGTAACACGAGCATATGTGCACTAGCACAAACAAAAAACATATACATGGTAATTCGTTTTCGATCAACACAATCTGCAGAAGCTTGGAAATGAGTTAACATTTATGGGCCTTGTCATGGAGAACAAAGAGTGAATTATACCAACTGGATTTTTTTATTAAACATACCCATGATGAAGAATGGCTTCTAGTATGGGATTACAATTTCATTTGCATCCTAGAAAATCGCAACAAACTAGGGGACATTATTCCGATATGATAACTTTCAATGACTTTATCCGCACAAAAAGCTCGTTTTCATTGCCAATCAAAGGTGGAGCCTACACGTGGAGCAATACACAGATTGACACTTTGCTGGAATAACTTGATTGGTTTATCACTAGCAACAATTGAACAAATTAAACCCCTGTGAAAGCCTATGCCTGACCACATACCTTGTGTTGTTAACACTGAGACCTCCATTCCCTATAGCATGCTCTTCCTATTTGAGTCCTACTAGATGCAACAACTGGGTTTCTTGGAAGTGGTTCAAGTTGCTTGGTCAAAACCGTAAGAGCCAGCAACTGTGCCACTATTCTTTGTAGAAAGTTCAAGAACCCGCATTATGAACTTTAAAAATGGAGCAACAACATTTCCAAATGCTCCATTGCAGCAGAAAACTCTAATAAGCCTCTTGTCAAAATTCATAGTTTGGAAAAAAAGAGCTTTAACAAAACCTGGAGCCAACTTTAGGAATATTCTGAAGAAACACTTATTTCACCTTTTATCATATCAGAAATAGTATTGGAAAATGTTGCATTATTACATTCAATTTGGAGATGAGAGCTCGGAATTTTTCAAAGCCATGGCATCTGAACGATACAGGAGAAATACTATTCCATCACTTACCACTTCAAATGGCTCTTGCATTGAAGATCATGATTTTAAAGAATCAATCATCTTTCAATACTTTAAAGAACGTTCTCACATGTCCTCCCCGCATGAGATGAAATTTAATCTTGATATAATTTTTTTAGAAAGATTGAAGTACTTGATCAGCTCACTCCTTTTACCCGAGAGGAAATTCAAAAAGGGGCCAAAGAAAGGCCAGCTGATCGAGCTCCTGGGCCATAAGGATTTACTAGTGGTTTTCTGAAGACCTATTAGCCCATTATCAATCAATATTTCTAGGCTTTGTGCTCTCAATTCTTGGAAGCAAAATTAAACCTTAAAAGCATTAATGATGGTTTTATCACTCTAATCACCAAAATCAATTCCCTGGAATCGGTAAATGACTTCAGACTCATCACACTCTTGAATGGTTGCCTAAAGGTTATGACTAAACTTCTTTCTAATCGGCTATAGTCCTTAATCCTAATATTCTATCACAGTAATCAATACAGTTTTTGCTGGTCAATTCAAGATGGCTTAGCATGAGCGTTTGAATGCATTTTCCAATGCCAAGCGTACAGGATAGAAACTATCCTTTTTTAAACTAGATTTTGCTAAAGCTTTCGATACGATCGCAGATGAAGCAATGATCAAGATTATGAAAAGTTGGGGTTCAATGACAAGTCTCTTGGGTGTATTAAGTGCATTTTTCCTCTTTAAAAATCTTTCGTTCTATTAAGTGGGGGCACATGGATGCCAATTCCATTGCCAATCTGAGGTAAGCCAAGGAGGCACGTTGTCTCTCTTGATTTGTTTTCTCATGGTACATTTACTTCAGGCAATATAAAATGATGCATTTCATCGAGACAAAATAAGTTTGCCCTTTTCATGCCAAAATATGTTGTATTATCTGGTGATGCAATAATCTGACAATACAATTATGGCCATGCCGGCATGTCCAGCTCAAGCTGCTTTGAGAAAAACAATCTTGCCTTACTATGTTATTTCCATTGGTCTGAAGATCATCTTCCACAAGTCCAACTTCATTCTGGTAAACTGCAACGATTTTCTTTGCACCTTTATGACTAGCATTTTGGATGCACCACTTGGACAATGTCATTCTGTTAACCCGGCTTGCCTCTAGGCAGTACACGCCCATCGATAAAATATCTCGTGCCTTTGGATTGTAAAGTGGAGCGGCGTCTCACTGCCATGCTCACCATGATGTCCTATGGTGCAAACCTTTTGCTGCTCAATTCTTGCATAACTCCTCTTGCAATTTTTTTCCATATGCACTCTCAAGATACCCCAAAAAATTAAAGAGCTACTAGATGAAATCAGACGGAAATATATTTGGACAAAAGAAATTTGATGAAGGTGTAAAATGCAATTCCTTGGTGGCTTGGGATATGGTTTTTTTGTCCCAACCAATGTGGTGATCTCGGTGTCATCGTTCTAAGAAATGAAAATGAGGCCCTGGTTCTAAAATTTCTCTACAAATTCTGAAATCGATGGGTTTACCTTGGGGAACCTCATATGGGATACTTACTACTCTTCCAAAATCCCTCACACTAGTGAACCATGTGGATCCTTTTGGTTGAAAGATATCATGAAGCTAGTTCCAATTTATTGTGGCATCTCTAAAGTGGATATCCAGGATGGGACCGATGTAATGTTTTGGAAAGATTTGTGGTTGGCAAAAATTCTAGCTCAGTCACACCCAAGAGCCTTCTCTGGCACTAATCAAGAAGACATCTTAGTCAAGGATTTTTTGGGTATCACGTCTATTGCTAAAGTGTTTCACCCCCCACTCACAATACAAGCCCACGATGAATTTTGCCAACTACAAGGCCTAAAAATTCATGTGGGAGGGAATAGCCAACAAAACACAAAGGATTCTGAGACTTACATTTGGGGCTTGAAGTAATTCACTGCCCATCAATACTGCAAATTTTGTTTTAGGTATGTTGCAGCACATCAAACGTACAAATGGATGTGGATATACAAGGTAACCTTGAAAATCAAAGTCTTCGGTTGGCTCCTTCTCTCCGATGGGCTCAACACAAGAAATATACTGAAGGGAAGACTCTATAATATTGGTGATGACCATAGTTACTTCATGTGCACATCCCAAGAGGAAGAACCATGGATCTTATTATTTTCAAATGCCCCTTTAGCATACAACAATGTTGGGAGAAGTTGGGTATTCTATGGACACCACATGACTCAAGACTACAAATGATCTCAGCAGCCGGAGGTGGTTGGCATAGGCCAATGTTCATGGAAATATTCTTATTATTAGCTTTGGGCATCTGTAAAGAGAGGAATAACAAACACTTCAGAAAGATCGCACCATCATGTAATTCTTGGTTGACAAGATTCAAGGAAGATTTCTCTCTGCTGACTTATAAAGTGGGAGAACCAAATAAACATTTTATTTCTTATTTCGCAACCTCCCCTACTTAGCTTTCTCCCCTCCACTCCCCCTAGTCTTCTTCTCTCCCCTCCCCAAAAGTGGGGGTGGCTTGTACATAACACCATGTAACTATTATTTGCATTTGATTAATTTTTTGCAGTAGGGGAATAGCCTACTATCCCAAGTTAAAAAAAAGACCCAAGTTGTTCCGAATTAGTGTTAACATGATCATATAGTACATAATAAAAATCATTTATTTACCTAATGCAACATCCAGCTACAAACTAGGTTACTCTTTTTTGTAGCTTCGAATGCATATGGCGTAACATGACAAAAAAACTTCAATTTTAAAAAGGCCGGGGCTCACCAGGGGTAGCTACCTCCATGCCAAATGAACTAGTATGCTAGAATCATTGTGGTTTTCACCAACAGATATTAATTTTTTTAGGTTATTATTGACATGTTTTCTTGTGTATTATTCGAACCATGTTTTAGAAACTACAACAGCTAAGTGCTACTTAGCTGGTGTAGTTGATAATGATGTGCATGCTAGTTGACCTGATGATTGTTACTGGTTAATACCACAATGATTTTATCAATCAGCCATGTTTGATAATGATTTTATCAATCACCACATGGTTTATAAATAAACACCACAATTATTTTATCAATCATCCATGTTTGATAATGATGTGCATGCTTGTTGACCTGATGATTGTTACAGGTTAATACCACAATCTGGATGAAATTCTAGCGTGTAAATGGTTGCATGGATAACTAAATGGTGGGTTCCTTCTTTCATCTCTACATGTGTTTATTCGGGAAATCTATGTTAATACCTAATTTAAGTGAATCATTTTTATGTCATAGCACCCTTAGTCACATCACCATAAGTGTCTATTTCGTCATAGCACCCTTAGTCTATGTTAATGTCTAATTTAAGTGAATCATTTTTGTATATGTAATAATGGAGGGTGATAATAATTTTTGCTTAGTTTATAGGCATGATTTTATACAAGCTAGTGTATGATGTTGATTAATTTTATTTGCTTCCTACTGTGGATAATTGTGCAATTTATCATGGAGAACAATGTTGCACAAGTCAATTAATACGATATTTCTTACGCTATAATGTAACAATATTTTAGGTATTATATCACATAAATGGGATGATGGGTTAACAATATGTTTATCATTGCATCTCGACATGGTTTGTTCACACGGGATGGTTATTTTTGTAACACAAAGATTTAATTTGTATATAGCATTCCATTGTAGCACTAATTAATTATCTCAATGAGATAGTTGTACATCCAAGATTTGTGTGTGTGTATGTGTGTGACAACATATAGGAATTATCTCAATATGGTATTAAGGATTTATGATAGCATTTAAATAAACATTCAATATGTACATCACAATGTTAAACTTTGAAACTATATTAACTATAATATAATTAGTACATCACTTATAATAAAGTTGTCCTTGATTCCAGTGCACCAAAAGTATTTCATCTAAAAAAATATCAGGCATGTCTCTATAAGTTATTTTCAAAAATCTTATGAAAGCATTACACTACAAATCATATGTGTACACCACAGCTTAAGGAATTGTCTCACAAAAAAGTGTACATTTCCCATTTATTCATAATCTTGGTCATCATCTCCGTGTTTCTATGTTATGACGTACTATAACAAAATATTATCCATGTGTTATTATGACATTCCACAATATGATCTATACAAACTATAATGTATTGAAGTTTGCATGAACTTATAAGTGTACATTTGAGATACTGATATAGTCCATAACTTATTAGGAGTACAATTTGAATACTTGGAGCAAATAGATTCTAGGTTCTTGACCTCCCCCCCCCCCAACCCACAATATATATACATACCTCTCCTATTGGGTTTTGGATGTAAACAAATGAAGCCACCTAGAGCATGACCCAAACATGGGGTCTGTCTTCAAATCTTTCTTCCGGCACTACAAAATTACCATTTCATGGACCCTTTCTAGTGATAGGCAAGCTAATGCCCGGCAGTGCAGGAGATTAGTAATTACGGGCGCCCACCCGCATGCCATTTGAAGTCAGTGCTAGGACTGAGGGAAGAACATCACTGGTAGAAAATTAAATGGACCGTCAATGGAGATGTTAAAAGCTAATGAGATACATACAAAGGCCGGCCTACCCTTTATGATCTTGCGGACATAAAAGGAATAGGAAAGGGAAAGCCTAACCTTTTAAACCATGGTCGTGTTTGGTAGGACGCATACAACCCAACCAGGCCCACGCGAGAAGAATTTGGTCTGTTTGGTTGCCCGCATACACTGTTTGTCCAGCATAGCATGAACTTTAAAGCACCTCCTAGCCAGGCCCACTGGGAACCCCCGAACCGGCAGTTTCTAGCGAGACAGGCTCGGACGAAGCAGGGGAGAGGAATGCGGTGCTGAGTTCGTGTAACCAAGGAGATGGCGCGAGCTCGCGCGCGTATCCATAAAATCCATGGGAGGATTTCTGGTTACCTCCTAGCGATTCGGTTGCCCTATATAGCCCCCTTTGCCACACCACCAAAACGCCTGCCACCCATCTCCCCCTTGTAAGCACTCCCTCTGACGTGCATCGGCACCGACGAGCAGGTAAGCGGTGCTCCTTCTCTAGTCACCGATCCACGGCGGCGGGGACTCATGTCCTCATCTTGTTTGACATGTTCCATGCCTCCCTCTAGCTGCAGCGATGGCCTCTATGAGTTCAATCACTCCCTTCGTTGTACTCGTTGTAGCTAGATCTGAAAGCATGTGGTAGGGTTTGATGTTCAAGCATGTGGTAGGGCTTGATCTGTGAGCATCTTGTAGCATGCTAGGGTTGTATCGTGTGTCAATATGTGAGATTGTGATGTTGTAGTAGCTATTGGTGGTGGATTTGTAGCACACTAGGGTTGCATCATAGTGTTGAACACAATAGATTGGTAGCTAGAAAACATATATCTTATGCGTGCACAGTTGAATGAAGCATCATGTCAATATGTTATTTGTGTTCATTTCCAATGGATGCTTAATAGTACACATTGTCATGCGCATGATGATCTATGGGACTATCAAAGGCCCCTTTGCGGTTCAACTGGAAAGATCAGCGAGCACAAAGAGCAGAACTAGCAAAAACGCACAAAGTTTACCCAAGTTTGGGCCGCTGCAAAGCGTAAAACCCTACTCCTGCTTTAGTGTATTGGATGTTTAAGAACAAGTACAAGGGAGCGCAATCCTGGCAAGGTTGCGGAGGAAGTGCAGCTACACTCGTGTTTGTGCAGAGTGTCGATCTTTGTAAAAGTAGCCATGGGCCTCCTTTTATAAGGAAAAGCGTGACCACAGTGGAAAAATAGTCTTTACATATGGTAAATAGTGGCTACAAAGCGACACAACTAACTCTGCTGGGTCAGGACAAAGGCAATAAATGCGCCGTGAAGTGTCTTGTGGATGGAGCTCCCCGGCAAGAATTGCCTCTCCTTCCGTGCCGTTCGCCCATCTACCTCTTATTTCTTGGACACGCCCCTTGAACGGGTGTCATTAAAGCTGTCTTCAGGGCGGCGAGCTAACACTTGCCCAGACAGATTCTACCTAACTACCTACCCGCTTGACACATATGCAACAAGTGACAAGATGATTGCTGAGGTGGAGTAGTGGCAAGGTAGTGGGATCTTCCCGGGCTCGGAGCTTGCCGGGCCTTTGCTATCTTGCCGGCAAGAGGCTTGCCAGGTACTCCAAGCCTGATCTTCCATACTCTTTTGTAGTACTTCTCAATCACCTGCTTGAAGTTCTTCTTTGTATCTTTTCAACTGAGTATGGATTTGTCATCGCAGTTCTCCGGCAAGCCTTGGCGCTAGGAAATCTGCTATTGTCTGTGCATAGGTCCGGTGTACTAAAGTACTTGAACTTTAGTACACCGACAGGAGCCCCCGGGCCTGGGCCACACACGCAAGTGAGGCATCATTGTGCTAGGCCCAAATAGTGCACAGGTACATGCATCGGAGATTAATTGCCATAATTCTCTCATCCATCACGCCTCCCATGACGCGCACTAAATGCGGAATGTGGGATTGGATAAACGAAACGGCTGCAGGAGTACATCACTTATAATAAAGTTGTCATTGATTCCAGTGCACAAAAATTATTTATGTAAATAAAATATCATGCATTATCTCTATAAGTCCTTTCCCAAAATCTTATGGAAGCATTACACTACATATCATATGTGTACACCATAGCTTAAGGAATTGTCTCACAAAAAAAGTGTACATTTCCCATTTATTCATAATTTTGGTCATCATCTCCACGCTTCCATGTTCTGACGTATTATAGCAAAATATTATCCATGTGTTATTGTGATATTACACAATATGATCTATACAAACAATAATGTATTGAAGTTGGCATGAACTTATAAGTGTACATTTAAGATACTGATATAATGTGGTCGACTAATAGACCGGGGGCTCGATTATAGAACTCGCCCTAAGCATCAGTCCGGCACTATCTTCTCTTTTAAGTATCCGGGGTCTCGGATATTGCATTATATGAATCGGTTCCGAGTTATGTCTTGGGTCAATATTTGGGTTGACTGGCTCCTGTGTTTGCCCTCTTATGTTCCGCATCTTTGGAAGGGAGAACCACAGTTATTGTACTTCTAGCTAGCCTAGTCAAGTACCTCAGTGGAGAAAGCCAAAAACTGACTGTCATAATAAGCGAGAACTGGTCGGCGATCCGATGAAAAATGTTAAACTACAAATCGATGGAGGTTACGCCAAGTTATACGAAGGGTTTATCACACAAACCAAGTGATAATGGTCTCCACCTCGGCTCGTCCGAACATCACGAAATACTGGGGGCTAGTCACTAGCCCCGCAGTCAAGCTCCTATGGCTAAGTGAAAGCTCTAAAGCCGCATAGTATGATTACCTCGTTTCCCTTAAACACTACCACCTTCAGGCACCTAGACATCGGCTAAGGGTCATAGTGCGGAAGTAGAAACACCCCTTGTAGCATCTACAAGGGGGTTAAAGTCGACGACTGGCAACTTTCAGATTCAAACGGCCGCACAGGAGCCAAAATAAAGAAAGCATGATACAACGTGCCGAACAACGTCATTTTAAACTACAAAATTTTAACTGTCATCAGATACATGATAGTGCGCTCACTCATAAATTACATCTTTGGGACATTAAGCCTCCACCGCCCGAGCACTATCCATTACGAAGGGAAAATACTGCTCGGGGTGCCTATGCTCCTTCCCAGGAGGCGGGGGTTCGATGGCCATCTCCGCTGGCTTGATCTTCGGCCAGTACACCATGGTATTCGCAAAGGCCATCCGAGCTCCCTCGATGCACGCGGAGCACTTCAAGGCGTCAATCCAGGGCGCAACGTTGCATAGCTTTTGCACTAAGCCGAAGTAGCTGCAGACGCAGAGGTCCTTCATGGGCGGCTCCACCATCCAGTGCAGCTCCATCAACCGCTTCATCTGGTTGTTAAGGAGAGGAGGTTGCTCGGGGGCTTGAAACTACGACCAAAACACCCTCTGTTCGGCACGCCCCTCATGGGAGGCAAAGTACCTCACTGCATCTGCAGCACTCTGTTGGGGAACGTAGCAGAAATTCAAAATTTTCCTACGTGTCACCAAGATCTATCTATGGAGAAACTAGCAACGAGGGAAGGAGAGTGCATCTACATACCCTTGTAGATCGCTAAGCGGAAGCGTTCATGAGAACGGGGTTGAAGGAGTCGACTGTCGTGATCCAAATCACCGGAGATCCTAGTGCCGAACGGACGGCACCTCCGCGTTCAACACACGACAGCCCGGTGACGCCTCCCACGCCTTGATCCAGCAAGGAGAGAGGGAGAGGTTGAGGAAGACTCCATCCAGCAGCAACACAACGGCATGGTGGTGATGGAGGAGCGTGGCAATCCCGCAGGCTTCGCCAAGCACCAAGGAGAGGAGGAGGAGGAGAGGCGGGGCTGCACCAAGAGGGAGAGAACTCATGTGTGTTGGGCAGCCCAAAACCTCAAGTATATATAGGGAAAGGGGCTGCGCCCCTTTAGGGTTTCCCACCCCAAGGGTGCGGCCAGCCCTAGATGGGACTTGGGGCGGCTAAGAGGGGAGGAGTGCCTCCCAAGTCAAGTGGAGGCCCTCCCTTAGGGTTTCCCCCTCCCATGCGCATGGGCCTTGGGGGCTGGTGCCCCTGGCCCATTAAGGCTAGGCGCCCCTACAGCCCATGCTACTGTATTGGACGTGGTGGAACAATTTCCGGACCTCCGGACCCCTCCGAATCCTCCGAACCTTCCGAAGCTTCGGTACAATATCGAAAAAACCGAACTTTTTCCGGAACCCGAACAACAACTTTCCATATATAAATCTTTACCTCCGGACCATTCCGAACTCCTCGTGACGTCCGGGATCTCATCCGGACCCGAACAACATTCGTAACCACATACAAACTTCCTTTATAACCCTAGCGCCACCGAACCTTAAGTGTGTAGACCCTACGGGTTCGGGATTCATGCGAGACATGACCGAGACGTTCTCGGTCGATAACCAACAGCGGGATCTGGATACCCATGTTGGCTCCTACATGTTCCACGATGATCTCATCGGATGAACCACGATGTCAAGGACTCAATCGATCCCGTATACAATTCCCTTTGTCTAGCGGTATTGTACTTGCCCGAGATTCGATCGTCGGTATCCCGATACCTTGTTCAATCTCGTTACTGGCAAGTCTCTTTACTCATTCCGTAACACATCATCCCGTGATCAACCCCTTGGTCACATTGTGCACATTATGACGATGTCCTACCGAGTGGGCCCAGAGATACCTCTCCGTTTACACAGAGTGACAAATCCAGTCTCGATTCGTGCCAACCCAAGACACTTTCGGAGATACCTGTAGTGCACCTTTATAGTCACCCGATTCGTTGTGACGTTTGGTACACCCAAAGCATTCCTACGGCATCCGGAGTTGCACAATCTCATGGTCTAAGGAAATGATACTTGACATTAGAAAAGCTTTAGCATACGAACTACGATCTTTGTGCTAGGCTTAGGATTGGGTCTTGTCCATCACATCATTCTACTAATGATGTGATCCGTTATCAATGACATCCAATGTCCATGGTTAGGAAACCGTAACCATCTGTTGATCAACGAGCTAGTCAATAGAGGCTTACTAGGGACATGGTGTTGTCTATGTATCCACACATGTATCTGAGTTTCCTATCAATACAATTATAGCATGGATAATAAACGATTATCGCCAACAAGGAAATATAATAATAACTAATTTATTATTGCCTCTAGGGCATATTTCCAACAGTCTCCCACTTGCACTAGAGTCAATAATCTAGTTCACATCGTCATGTGATTAACATCGATAGGTCACATCGCCATGTGACCAACACCCAAAGAGTTTACTAGTGTCGTAAACTAGTTCACATCATCATGTGATTTAGGCTCAATGAGTTCGAGGTTTGATCATGTTTTGCTTGTGAAAGAGGTTTTAGTCAACGGGTTTTAGTCAACGGTCTGAACCTTTCAGATCCGTGTGTGCTTTGCAAATTTCTAGGTCATATTATAAATGCTGCTTCCACGCCCACTTGGAGCTATTCCAAATGGTTGTTCCACTATCGTATCCTGTTTGCTACTTAGAGTCATTCGGATAGGTGTTAAAGCTTGCATCGACGTAACCCTTTACGCCGAACTCTTTATCACCTCCATAATCGAGAAACATGTCCTTATTTACTCCAAGGACAATTTTGACCGCTGTCCAATGATCCATTCTGGATCATTCTTGTACCCTTGAGTGACTCATGGCAAGGCACACTTCGGTGCGGTACACAGCATAGCATACTATAGAGCCTATGTACGAAGCATAGGGGACGACCTTCGTCCTTCTCTCTTTTCTGCCGTGGTCGAGCTTTTAACTCTTAACTTCATACCTTACAACTCAGGCAAGAACTCCTTCTTTGACTGATCCATCTTGAACACTTTCAAGATTATGTCAAGGTATGTGCTCATTTGAAATTATTATTAAACATTTTGATCTATCTTGTAGATCTTGATGCTTATTGTTCAAGTAGCCTAATCCAGGTTTTCTATTGAAAATCATCTTTCAAATAACCCTATATGCTTTCCAGAAATTCTACATCATTTCTGATCATCAATATGTCAACAACATATACTCATCAGAAATTCTGTAGTGCTCCCACTCACTTCTTTGGAAATAAAAGTTTCTCATAAACTTTGTATAAACCCAAAATCTTTGATCATCTCATCCAAGCGCACATTCCAACTCCGAGATGCTTACTCCAGTCCTTAGAAAGGATCGCTGGAGCCAGCATACCTTTTAGCATCCTTAGGATCGACAAAACTTTCTGATTGTATCACATACAACCTTTCCTTACGAAAACTGGTAAGGAAACTCATTTTGACATCCATCTGCCAGATTTCATAAATGCAGCTTATGCTAACATGATTCCGACGGACTTAAGCATCGCTACGGATGAGAAAATCTCATCGTAGTCAACTCCTTGAACTTGTGAAAAACTCTTCGCCACAAGTCGAGCTTCATAGACGGTGATATTACCGTCCACGTCCGTCTTCTTCTTAAAGATCCATTTATCTCAATGGCTTGCCGATCATCGAGCAAGTCCACCAAAGTCCATGCTTTGTTCTGATATATGGATACTATCTCGGATTTCATGGCTTCTAACCATTTGTCGGAATTTGGGCCTACCATCGCTTCTCCATAGCTCGTAGGTTCATTGTTGTCTAGCAACATGGCCTTCAAGACAGGATCACCGTACCACTCTGAAGCAGTACGCGTCCTTGTCGTCCTACGAGGTTCGGTAGTGACTTGATCCGAAACTTCATGATTACTATCATAAGCTTCTACTTCAATTGGTGTAGGTGCCACGGGAACAACTTCCTGTGCCCTACTACACACTAGTTGAAGTGACGGTTCAATAACCTCATCAAGTCTCCACCATCCTCCCACTCAACTTTTCGAGACAAACATTTCCTCGAGAAAGGACCCGATTCAAGAAACAATCCCTATTGCTTTCGGATCTGAATTAGGAGGTATACCCAACTGTTTTGGGTGTCCTATGAAGATGTATTTTATCCGCTTTGGGTTCGAGCTTATCAACCTGAAACTTTTTCACACAAACGTCGTAGCCCCAAACTTTTAAGAAATGACAGCTTAGGTTTCTCTAAACCATAGTTCAGACGGTGTCATCTCAACGGAATTACGTGGTACCCTATTAAAGTGAGTAAGGTTGTCTCTAATGCCTAACCCATGAACGATAGTGGTAATTCGATAAGAGACATCATGGTATGCCCCATATCCAATAGGGTGCATCTATGATGTTCGGACACACCATCACACTATGGTGTTCCAGGCGGTGTTAGTTGTGAAACAATTTCCACAATGTCTCAATTGTGTACCAAACTCGCAACTCAGATATCCATCTCTATGATCACATCACAGACATTTTATCCTCTTGTCACGAAGATCTTCAACTTCACTCTGAAATTACTTGAACCTTTCAATAATTCAGACTTGTGTTTCATCAAGTAAATATACTCAACATCTACTCAAATCATCTGTGAAGTAAGAACATAACGATATTCATCAGATGCCTCAAGACTCATTGGACTGCACACATCAAAATGTGTTACTTCCAACAAGTTGCTATATTGTTCCATCTTTTTGAAACCGAGGCTTTTGGTCATCTTGCCCATGTGGTATGATTTGCATATCTCAAGTGATTCAAAATCAGGTGAGTCCAAACGATCCATCTGCATGGAGTTTCTTCATGCATATACACCAATAGACATGGTTCGCATGTCTCAAACTTTTCAAAAACGAGTGAGTCCAAAGATCCATCAATATGGAGCTTCTTCATGCGTTTTACACCAATATGACTTACATGGCTGTGCCATAAGTAAGTGGTATTATCATTACTATCTTATATCTTTTGGCATGAAAATGTGTATCACTACGATCGAGATTCAATAAACCATTCATTTAGGTGCAAGACCATCGAAGGTATTATTCAAATAAATAGAGTAACCATTATTCTCCTTAAATGAATAACCGTATTGCGATAGACATAATCCAATCATGTCTATGCTCAACGCAAACACCAAATGACAATTATTCTGGTTTAATACTAATCTTGATGGTAGAGGGACCGTGCGATGTTTGATCACATCAAACTTGGAAACACTTCCAATACATATCGTCGGCTCACCTTTAGCTAGTCTTCGTTTATTCCGTAGCTTTTATTTCGAGTTACTAACACTTAGCAACCGAACCGGTATCTAATACCCTGGTGCTACTAGGAGTACTAGCGAAGTACACATTAATATAACGTATATCCAATATACTTCTATCGACCTTGCCAGCCTTCTTATCTACCAAGTATCTAGGGTAATTCTGCTCCAGTGGCTGTTCCCCTTATTACAGAAGCACTTAGTCTCGGGTTTGGATTCAACCTTGGGTTTGTTCACTGGAGCAGCAACTGATTTGCCGTTTCATGAAGTGTCCCTTCTTGCCCTTGCCCTTCTTGAAACTAGTGGTTGCATCAACCATCAACAATTGATGCTCCTTCTTGATTTCTACTTTCGCGGTGTCAAACATCGCGAATATCTCAAGGATCATCATATTTATCCCTGATATGTTATAGTTCATCACGAAGCTTCTAGCAGCTTGGTGGCAATGACTTTGGAGAAACATCACTATCTCATCAGGAAGATCAAATCCCACTCGATTCAAGTGATTGTTGCACTCAGACAATCTGAGCACAAGCTCAACGATTGAGATTTTCTCCCTTAGTTTTCAGGCTAAGAAAATCGTCGGAGGCCTTATACCTCTTGACGTGGGCACGAGCTTGAAATCCCAGTTTCAGCCCTCGAAACATCTCATATGTTCCGTGACGTTTCGAAAAACGTCTTTGGTGCCTCAACTCTAAACCGTTTAACTGAACTATCACGTAGTTATCAAAACGTCTATGTCCGATGTTCGCAACATCCACAGACGACGTTTGGGGTTCAGCACCTTGAGCGGTGCATTAAGGACATAAGCTTTCTCTGTCCGCATAATCGCTACTGTCAACTTTCAACTATATTTTCTCTAGGAACATATCTAAACAGTGGAACTAAAGCGCGAGCTTACGACATAATTTGCAAAAGGTCTTTTGACTATGTTCAAGATAATTAAGTTCATCTTATGAACTCCCAGATAGACATCCCTCTGGTCATCTAAGTGATTACATGATCCGATTCAACTAGGCCGTGTCCGATCATCACGTGAGACGGACTAGTCATCATTGGTGAACATCTTCATGTTGATCGTATCTACTATATTGACTCATGCTCGACCTTTCGGTCTCGTGTTCGAGGCCATGTCTGTACATGCTAGGCTCGTCAAGTTAACCCTAAGTGTATTGCGTGTGTTTGAGGCCATGTCTGTACATGCTAGGCTCGTCAACACCCGCTGTATGTGAACGTAAGAATCCATCACACCCGATCATCACGTGGTGCTTAGAAGCGACGAACTTTTGGCAACGGTGCACGTTAGGGGAGAACACTTCTTGAAATTGTTGTAAGGATCATCTTATTTACTACCGTCGTTCTAAGTAAACAAGATGCATAAACATAATAAACATCACATGCAATTATATAGTAGTGACATGATATGGCCAATATCATATAGCTCCATTGATCTCCATCTTCGGGCTCCATGATCATCATCGTCACGGCATGACACCATGATCTCCATCATTATGATCTCCATCATCGTGTCTTCATGAAGTTGTCTCGCCAACTATTACTTCTACTACTATGGCTACGGTTAGCAATAAAGTAAAGTAATTACATGGTGTTGTTTAATGACACGCAGGTCATACAATAAATAAAGACAACTCCTATGGCTCCTGCCGGTTGTCATACTCATCGACATGCAAGTCGTGAGTCCTATTACAAGAACATGATCAATCTCATACATCACATATCATTCATCACATTCTTCTTGGCCATATCACATCACATAGCATACCCTGCAAAAACAAGTTAGACGTCCTCTAATTGTTGTTTGCATGTTTTACGTGGCTGCTATGGGTTTCTAGCAAGAACGTTTCTTACCTACGCAAAACCACAACGTGATATGCCAATTGCTATTTACCCTTCATAAGGACCCTTTTCATCGAATCCGTTCCGACTAAAGTGGAGAGCGGCACCGCTAGCCACCTTATGCACCAAGTGCATGTCATCGGTGGAACCTGTCTCACGTAAGAGTACGTGTAAGGTCGGTCCGGGCCGCTTCATCCCACAATACCGTCGAAACAAGATTGGACTAGGAACGGTAAGAATATTGAACATCATCAACGCCCACAACTACTTTGTGTTCTACTCGTGCAAAGAATCTACGCAATAGACCTAGCTCATGATGCCACTTGTTGGGGAGCGAGCAGAAATTCAAAATTTTCCCACGTGTCACCAAGATCTATCTATGGAGAAACTAACAACGAGGGAAGGAGAGTGCATCTACATACCCTTGTAGATCGCTAAGTGGAAGCGTTTATGAGAACGGGGTTGAAGGAGTCGTACTCGTCGTGATCCAAATCACCGGAGATCCTATTGCCGAACGGACGGCACCTCCGCGTTCAACACACGTACAGCCCGGTGACGTCTCCCACGCCTTGATCCAGCAAGGAGAGAGGGAGAGGTTGAGGAAGACTCCATCCAGCAGCAACACAACGGCATGGTGGTGATGGAGGAGCGTGGCAATCCCAGGCTTCGCCAAGCACCAAGGGAGAGGAGGAGGAGAGAGGCGGGGCTGCACCAAGAGGAGAGAACTCATGTGTGTTGGGCAGCCCAAAACCTCAAGTATATATAGGGAAAGGGGCTGCGCCCCTTTAGGGTTTCCCACCCCAAGGGGTGCGGCCAGCCCTAGATGGGACTTGGGGGCGGCTAAGAGGGGAGGAGTGCCTCCCAAGTCAAGTGGAGGCCCTCCCCTTAGGGTTTCCCCCCTCCCATGCGCATGGGCCTTGGGGGCTGGTGCCCTGGCCCATTAAGGCTAGGGCGCCCCCTACAGCCCATGATACTGTATTGGACGTGGTGGAACAATTTCCGGACCTCCGGACCCTCCGAATCCTCCGGAACCTTCGAAGCTTCCGGTACAATACCGAAAAACCCGAACTTTTTCGGAACCCGAACAACAACTTTCCATATATAAATCTTTACCTCGGACCATTCCGAACTCCTCGTGACGTCCGGGATCTCATCCGGGACTCCGAACAACATTCGGTAACCACATACAAACTTCCTTTATAACCCTAGCGTCACCGAACCTTAAGTGTGTAGACCCTACGAGTTGGGATTCATGCGCACATGACCGAGACGTTCTCCGGTCAATAACCAACAGCGGATCTGGATACCCATGTTGGCTCCCACATGTTCCACGATGATCTCATCGGATGAACCACGATGTCAAGGACTCAATCGATCCCGTATACAATTCCCTTTGTCTAGCGGTATTGTACTTGCCCGAGATTCGATCGTCGGTATCCCGATACCTTGTTCAATCTCGTTACTGGCAAGTCTCTTTACTCGTTCCGTAACACATCATCCCGTGATCAACCCCTTGGTCACATTGTGCACATTATGATGATGTCCTACCGAGTGGGCCCAGAGATACCTCTCCGTTTACACGGAGTGACAAATCCCAGTCTCGATTCGTGCCAACCCAACAGACACTTTCGGAGATACCTGTAGTGCACCTTTATAGTCACCCGATACGTTGTGACGTTTGGTACACCCAAAGCATTCCACGGCATCCGGAGTTGCACAATCTCATGGTCTAAGGAAATGATACGACATTAGAAAAGCTTTAGCATACTGAACTACGATCTTTGTGCTAGGCTTAGGATTGGGTCTTGTCCATCACATCATTCTACTAATGATGTGATCCCGTTATCAATGACATCCAATGTCCATGGTTAGGAAACTGTAACCATCTGTTGATCAACGAGCTAGTCAATAGAGGCTTACTAGGGACATGGTGTTGTCTATGTATCCACACATGTATCTGAGTTTCCTATCAATACAATTATAGCATGGATAATAAACGATTATCGTGAACAAGGAAATATAATAATAACTAATTTATTATTGCCTCTAGGGCATATTTCCAACACACTCCTCGTAAGTTCCGCAAAGGCGCCTGGGGAACGTCAGACTCACGTGAGCAAAGCAAACATGTTACCACCAAATACACTTTGCAGTAAGTACGGCTTACCATCCGTGATCAGATTGACTTGGCGGAGCTCCTCTTCATGGCCTCACGCATTTACCCTTTCCTCCTTGATTGTCAACCTCAATGAGGTCAGCTCAGAGGCCTGATCTTTTCCTCTTTGCTCAAGGTCCTCACATTTTGTGACGACATCCTCGAGTTCCCTGCTGCACCTCGGCCACTCTGGCCTCGTGCTTCTTGATAACGGTCTTCACCGTCTTTAGTTTGGCGGCCGCTTGTTCGGTCGCCGCCTTCTGCTCTGCGGCCTATCGCTTCGCCTTCTTTAGCTCAACCCTGAGGTTCTCGACCTCCACGGCGATGGCTGCAATAAAGCACTCATTGCTTAGGGCTACACCCGAATACCTTGCTTATTAAGGCATACCGAACTACTATATGAGTCCTTTCCGGACTCACCTTGTGCTTCGTCGAACAGCTTGTTGAGAAGGTCGAGCTCCTCATCGGAGCTCTTGAGCTTCCGATTCACCTCGGCCAACTCTACGGTTCTCGTAGCCGCCGCCGAAGATGAGGCCTGCACAATGGCTTACACACATTAGCCTCTCAATTTATTATTTTTTATCCTATGCTAGCTTCAATCCTGGCGGAGTCTCGGGGGCTATGATTCACTTTTTACTATCACACGCATTCTTTGTATTTTCGGTCCCCACTTGAGTTTTGCAAACTCACCCAGGGCTCGGGGGCTGCTATATATGAGGATTGCATGACCTTAAATAATAAATTCTCTTCATAAAAAGGACATTACATGGCTTACCTTGAAGCCTGTTAGGAGGCCGCCGAAAGCTTCCTTCAGTCCGCTGTTAACGGACTGAATACTTTGTAAAACCACACCCATCAGGGCGCGGTGTCCCTCAATGATGGAGGAGTGATGACCCACAAGTGTAGGGGATCTATCATAGTCCTTTCGATAAGTAAGAGTGTCGAACCCAACGAGGAGCAGAAGGAAATGATAAGCGGTTTTCAGTAAGGTATCCTATGCAAGCACTGAAATTATCGGTAACAGATAGTTTTGTGATAAGGTAATGTAGTGGATAACAAGTAATGAAAGTAAATAAGGTGCAGCAAGATGGCCCAATCCTTTTTGTAGCAAAGGACAAGCCTGGACAATTTCTTATATAAAGGAAAGCGCTCCCGAGGACACATGGGAATTATCGTCAAGCTAGTTTTCATCACGCTCATATGATTCACGTTCGTTACTTTGATAATTTGGTATGTGGGTGGACCGGTGCTTGGGTGCTGTCCTTACTTGGACAAGCATCCCACTTATGATTAACACCTATTGCAAGCATCCGCAACTACAAAATAAGTATTAAGGTAAACCTAACCATAGCATGAAACATATTGATCCAAATCAGCCCCTTACGAAGCAACGCATAAACTAGGGTTTAAGCTTCTGTCACTCTAGCAACCCATCATCTACTTATTACTTCCTAATGCCTTCCTCTAGGCCCAAACAATGGTGAAGTTTCATGTAGTCGACGTTCACATAACACCACTAGAGGAAAGACAACATACATCTCATCAAAATATCGAACGAATACCAAATTCACATGACTACTTATAGCAAGACTTCTCCCATGTCCTCAGGAACAAACGTAACTACTCACAAATCATATTCATGTTCATAATAAGAGGGGTATTAATATGCATAAAGGATTTGAACATATGATCATCCACCAAATAAAACAACTAGCATCAACTACAATGTGACACCCCAAAAAATTTAACCTTGTTTTATTAATTAAAATTTTGCCAGGAAACTTAAACTTTTATTTTCTGAATTTGCTTTTGATTTCAGAACCATTCTGTTCTTTATTTTTATGGAGTTTTTACCCCAAGTGAAAACTTTACAATTATATTATTGAACTGGTTTACCCTCTCAGGAAAAACACTTCTATTATCAGTGGATTTATTTGCATAATATTTTGCTCTCTGAGCTTTATTCCTTAAAGTGGCTTTTCATTAGTTTTGAAGCCCTATTTGAACTAGAACCATTTGATAAAATTAATTTCAAATTCCAACCAAAATTCGGGGATGTCATGTGATGTTTTTAAATCACTTTTATGCAAAAATATCTTCTGTTCTTTGGAGATTTTGAGCTCTACACCAAATTTTCAAATCTGGTCCAGTGGGCAATTTTGCACAACAACCTATTTAAATATTTCTTTAAAACTTCCACCAAAATTATGGGATGTTAATAGGAGTATATTATTCAACTTTATGCAAAAACCCAGTTATCTTCTTTGAAAA
Source organism: Aegilops longissima (assembly GCA_021605205.1). Classification (NCBI taxonomy): domain Eukaryota; kingdom Viridiplantae; phylum Streptophyta; class Magnoliopsida; order Poales; family Poaceae; genus Aegilops; species Aegilops longissima. Next base: position 159,464,932 of record CM038682.1, read on the forward strand.
ATTTGAGTGAATCAACCTCATTTTCATTCTGGTCCAACTTGATGATTTGTACAACAACCACATTTTATTTTGCTCTGTTGCCCATGATTCTTCCTCATGCTTATAGTCCATCCTGCAAAACACTCAAGTCCAAGAGAGTGAACCCATTGGAGTAGTTTTGGTCCATGAAAACTTATCCTTTTCTTTCTGACCAGATTTGGTTTTCTCAAATTTTTGCACTAGCAAGTTTCTAGCTTTGGCCAACTAACCCTACCACCATCACCTACACCTAAGGAGACTAGGATCTGGAGATTTTGGCCACTCCAAGAACTGCCTAGATGCCTCTAGCATTTTGCCAAACACCTTGTGTGCATGGCCAGTTTTTGCATGATTTTTAGTTAGCATGGTGAACTTGATCCTCTGATCAAACCAGCTTGTCCACTGATCTACTTGCACACACTAGCCTAGACCTGGTAATCCCCAGCCCCACCCAAGCCTCCTGGCATGTCCTGGCATTTCGCCGAGCACCTGGTGCGCGTGCTCTGGGCGCGCCTAGGGCACACGTTTTGCACGCGCGCGCACCGAGCCACCGCGTCTCACGGTCGCCCCGGTGCTCGTTTTGGCCACTACCCTCTCGCAGCCAGCACGGCCGCCTCCTCCCTCGCCGCAGAGCCGCCCCTGGCGCCCTACAGCACCGCCGTCAGGTCGGCCACAGCGGCTAGCGGCCGGCCACAGTGGGCTCCTGCCCCGGACGGCACCGCCCGAGCCACCCGCGCGCGCCAGCTGCCCTTGGAACAACATGATCCTATCCACAAGCTCGTCCGCTAGCTCGCGTCGCCGCCACGTCGCCCTTCAGCACAGAATGGCGGTTCACCTTCGAACTTATCTCCGGCCGCCGCTGAACCGACCTAATCACGCTATAAAAGGAGCCCCGAGCCCCTCCGAACCCTCAGGTAGCCTCAATCCATCCTCCTAGAGGTCCCCTAGCTCGCAATCGACCAGGGGAGGCCGTCTTCCCCGTCTTCGGCCAGCTCGGCCACCACCGCCTTCCGGCCCCGTTCATCACAACCAGGCCCTCCCCCGTCCATCTAACACCACCACCCGACTCCCCTTCGTCTTGCGGAGCCGCCCAAACCCCCTGCTGCGACGGAGAGGCCACCGTAGCCCAAACCCCCTTTGCTCCCGAAGCCACCGGCCGCCGCGAAGCTCGTTGCCGGCGACTCCCTCCGTCCCCTCCTCCTGCCTAGCGAACACCGGGAGGACCGCCCTAGACTGGCGGATCCATCCCCGCCCTCGGAACCCCGCAGGAGCCGCCATTCGGCGGCGGCAATCGCCAGAGTCCCGCCTCCGCTCGGGCAGAGGAAGAGGAGGGAAAGACGACTGGTCAAACCTGACCAGTGGGCCCCATGGACCCACTGTCAGTGACCCCCGCGCCAGCCCACGCTGGATAAGTGGATACCTAAAACCAGAATACGCCTTCGACGTGGTTAGTTTCGAAACGTTTTTCCTTTTTTCTATTTTATTAAAAAAAACAGAATTTGGCCAAAAGTTTGACTGGCAATAACTTTTTAAATATAACTCCAAATCAGTTGATTCTTTTTCCTACCTCTCTCAAATATTGTCTAGTTTATTTTCAGATTTATTTTAAAAAATTGCAGACAACTTTTTTTGTACTGTTTTTGAAACTATGTATTAATTCAAAAAAAATTAAATAGGATTTTTGGAGAAAGAAGAAAACTTTCAAAGTTTTGGAATGCACCCTGCCTCCCCACAACTTGAAGGCAAGCATTCTGAACCCTGGCATAATATTGTGTGTGTTATTTACACAGTTACAACACCACCTCGACGCGGAGTATCCGTTATTTCATGTGATAATACGTTTCTACTCATGAGTGCATATTGATGATTGCATGCTATTGGAGTTGAATATGTTTGTGATAGTAGTCACCATCGAATGCCTTTCATGCATACCGGAAGGAATCCGGCAAAGCCTCTGTCTTGGGTAGACACGGGTTTGTCCCCAGTCCTCCGTCGAGACGGTTGTGTCCGGTACGGCATGATGAGGTATGTCGAGTGGTGATTCTGTCTGTTGGTAGAAGTATATATTGTTATACTAATCGTGCAGGGAATACTTAAGCCTCCTGAGTCGACCTTAGATTGAGTCTTGTTCCGGTAACCCCCATACTTGTTTCGTACTACCACTTGTCCCTACCATAGGTAGGGTACGGTTCAGTAAGTTGTCAACCCCTTTCCTAGCACACACCGTACAGAGAGGCCATGGTGCAAGATACCGGAGGCATCCGGTAGGCATGCCACCTGGTCCGGGGGCATGGGTGTTTTCGGTTGTAGCCGAAGGGGTAGCTCCCCTAGTTTGCGCGCGTTATAATTTTTTGTGATCCCATGCTAAGTCGAGGTTGTAGTCTCCCCACTTAGAGTTTCTCTTAACGGGTGTCGTGGGTGATTCCAGACACCGGTAAGTTAGGCTGGTGTGTGCGGTTAGGTGTGATTCAATTAAAAGGCCGTAGACGGAATTAGTCCCGATGGACTAAAGGAATCTGTTACTCGTGGGTAAAGAGTACACCCTCTGCAGAGATTAAACATCTATTCGAATAGCCGTGTCCATGGTTAAGGACTACAGTCTGGGATGGGTCAAGTGTCGGTCTTAGTGTCGGTCTTAGTATCGAGTATCCCTGGGATGGTTCTACCACTTGGATATTCACTGTGATTATTTATATGCCCTTTATGTGGTGTCGCTGAGACGCCCGACTGTGGCATGCTTGTTATTCCTTTACTTTATAAGCCCTTTATGTGGTGTCATTTGAGACGCCTCGATCGTGGCATGCTTGTTATTCATTTACTTTATAAGCCCTTTATGTGGCGTCATTGAGACGCCTTGATCGTGGCATGCTTGTTATTTATTTACTTTATAAGCCCTTTATGTGGTGTCGCTCAGACGCCCGACTGAGGCATGCTCGTTATTTACTAACCTTTCGAGGCGTCGCTTCAGACACCCGGTCGGTGCATTTTATTACTACTCTGTTATTGCATATTCATGTATATAAATAACCTGCTTGCGTGCATCAGAGATTTTATTGTGTGACTGACGTTGTGATCATAGAATATTTCAGAGCATGATTACCGTTTGTTATATTATACCCGTGTTCATAATGTTTGCGAGTACATTCAAAGTACTCACTGGCTTGTCCCTGGCTATTGTCTTGGCCAGAATTCTTGCATGGAGAGGAGCGATGCGATGACAGCCTCGGAACCTACGCAATGATGATAGCAGCCTCGCGAAGATGGGAGTTATCTTGGTCAGCTGTTCCTGTGAGAAATGGAGTCCCATAGACACAGACGAACCGCAAACCGCTTCCGCTATCAGCCACTGCAAACCATTTGTTGTACTCATAGGCCACAATGGTCGTGTACTACATATTTTGTACCTTGCTTGGAGTTTTTTGTATCAAGTTTGTGTCTCACCAGCTAACTGTAATCCTGGGGCTGGTGAGCACAAGGGCCATTTTCTGGGAAATTAATATCCCGAAAATCCGGTCCTGACAAGCTTGGTATCAGAGCCAGGCTGACCATTGGCTAATCCTATCTGAGACAGGTCAATAAACCTAGGTTAACAAACCCACCAGACCTTAAACTAACCCCAGCCAAGCTTCCCGTGTAAGATAGCCACACAGTGAGCCTGACACCTTTTTGACAGTCGGTGCCCAACCTATCAACCTAGCCCGTCGATCACGCGCCAGCAACCGACGCCTAAAATGTCACATTCGCAAGCGTGCGAAGGAAGACTTCGTCCCCATTTTCTATAAAAAGGGCACGCTAGCCTCAACCCAGCACAACACAACCTCTACACCAAACCGAGCCATAATGCCTGGCCTCGTCGTGCACAACGAAACCACGGCAAACAACCTTGGAGGTTTTGTGACTGTGCTAGCAAATCTCACCCGCCGTGCCTTTGCATTAGAAGAACCCCCAGAATATGTTGTGTACCAAGGACCCATGAGCGGTGAGAGCCGTCAATTCTGGGCCACCGTGCACATCTACGGTGAGGGGTCTATCACCGTAACGCCCTACTGTGTTCACCGGAAGGACAACTTCCTTTGAGCCACAAGCCATCCAACTAGCTGCTCGAGAGGCTATAGTTCAACTCCGGCACTTGTCGCCCAGAGTTAACCGTCGCTTGTTCTACTACTACCCCAGCCGTGACGGGTATGGTAGGCCACCCCAGGTTGCCAACAGAGATCACAAGACAGACCCTGCATTATTGCATCTGGTGCACTATGTAAGTGCACTAGAGGAACTGTTTGATCAGATCACTCTGGATCTGATCGTAGCTCGTGGAGAACTGGTTCGCAGAACCCTGGCAAGAAGGGAAGATGAGCCCGATGCCAACAACCCAGTCGTGCTGTTTGGACAACCGATCGAGTCCCTGAGGTCTGCCCCAGCCATCGACCAAGGTGCTTTGATAACCACAGAAGCGCTTCGTCGCCTTTTGGGAACACGCTCCAACGGGATTGTGGCCAACAATCCCCGCGATGGTCATCATCGCTACCCCGACCCTGCAGTTCCTCAACCACCCGCAGCTAACCCCGACGGTGAAACCCGTGGAGAAGCCTCGACGACCACAAGGCACGCCCGCTTAGATATTAACGAGGTAGACTGAGTCGCTCGAGTAGTACCGAGTCTCAGTATGTCCTCGCCTTGTAGCTGTGTGATCCTATACCTCCATAATAAAATGCTGTCTGCTTGTGCGTCCCTATTTTAAATTGTAGCCATGCATAAGTGCGTTGGTGTACGGCTGCATTTTTAATTCCGGGCGTAGCTGCCGAAAACCAACCCCAGCGACACCCACAGTAACACGTCACTTTTGTGAGATATGTGTATCTGTGGCTTTGACCTCGACCCCATGAGAGGAGAAACGACAAACTAGTGCCCTTCACCGTGGTAAATAACCCCACCCGGATGCTATATAAAAAGGCCACCTCGTGACCTTGCCAAGCACCCCTCACCTTGTGCACCACCCTCACAACCATTTCTTGCCATGCCGAGCCCTAGTATTTATCTGAGAACCCCAGATGCAACCCCGGGCAGTTTTATTAAAATATTGTGGGTCTTTACCTGCAGTACCATGGGTTCTACCCAACCACCCCAGTACGAGCTGCTCAAATCGAGAATCACCTCATCCACCTCGAAATCTAGGGCAGTAGTGCACATCCCTCCCGTAAACTCAAACCAAGACCCAACGGAAGTCTCCTTCGTGGGGAAATCTATGCCAGCTCCACAAATGGCCATAGAAGCGGCTGCACACGAAGCGCTTGTCCGCCTTCGATTCGCGGTACCCTATGCCAGTGAACGAGTGTATTATTACTTTCCGAGCCGTGCAGCACCCGGAGAAGTAACATCTTTTCCCGATGGACGAATTGAGAGAGACCCATTACTGGCCAACCTTATCCCGTATGTCATCGCTCAAGAGCGTTTGACCCAGCGAGTAATGGGTTATCTCCAGAGTCTCGCTGATTTAAATCCACAGATCGCCATCGGCAGACCACTGAGGCCCGACCAGGAGAGACACATTCATCGACTGGTCAATTCGCTTCCCCCGATAGAAGAGGAGTGTGTCCCAGTACCAGAGACGTTTTCTCGGGACCCTGTCCAGTTACCGTTTTTATTATAGACGTCACTGTCGTGTTTATTATTGCAACTTTTATTTATGTGTGGTAACTTATGTGTGGCACCCTGAGTTTGAGCAACGAGTCAATTATTTGGTTTCTGTTAACGTGAGTAGTTTTTATTACTGTTTAGTTTTTAAATTAACTGATTTCTCTCGCGAAAAATCCTGGAGTAAGATTTCTTTTCCCTGAGTTGCTGCATCGTATATATTCTCACGACATGGAATTTTATTCACGCAGCACCGCGGCAGCAGACTCACGACCACGACCACTCGAACACGTACACTCCTTGCAAAACAACGTAACCGTGTTGCATCTCACCGACCACCCCCCTAACGCACCACAGTCTCTGAAGGAGAGATTAGTGGATCCGGGTACAAGTTACCTCCGGCACACCAACAACAGTTGGCACCCGACATCACACCTAATCCTCGTGATCACCGCCACCGCGGAGAGCCAACACTCGAGCGGCAGCATCGCGACGATCATCAAGGATCATCGCGCACAGGAGCACGGAGAGCCCCAGCACTGCCGCCAGCCCTACGCACACCAGAATCACGTACCAGTCCGGCACCACCTCCGCCATTAGAGCCTCGTCTCAAGCTTCTGCAAACAGAAACGGAGGAGAATGAAGGAGAAGGAGAAGCGAGGATAGGTGTGAGGAAGAAGAAAGGAGCACTCCGGTCATCTTATAGCTCGAGATCGGTGTACGGTGGGCGAGGTCCACCAGCGCCGCTTGTCGCTCGACCGCCGGTGTTCGGAGGCGAATCCGCGAGCAGTGCCGACAGCGCACTGGCCCGCGAGGTGAGTGCATGCTGCACCGGCAGCTAGCACATCGCGCACTACCGCAGGTACGGCCTAGATGCCCTACGCGCTAAACGTCGCTGATGGAGAAAGAGCGGGAAAGCGCGCGGGAGAGAGGAAGAAGAGAGAGAGGAGGAAGAAGAAGAGATCGGTGGGCCCGGGTCCACTGTCACCCGAGGGAGCACTGTGCTCTCGGCACGACCAGCGTATTTAAGAATTTAGAATTTATTCTAAATTTACTGCGTCCGACGTAGAAATCGCTCGTTTTTCCCCAAACCGTGGATTTCTCCACACAGCGCTAGAGTCCCAGATTGTAGTTTTACACCACTTATTGCCCTCTCATTGTAGCCGCTTTTTATTGCGTAAGTAAAGTGGTTATTTTTGATATGGTAAAAGTAATATTTTCAAAAACAATCCTTAGCAAATCTCGAGGACGAGATTTTTCTTAAGAGGGGTAGTGTTGTGACACCCCAAAAATTTTAACCTTGTTTTATTAATTAAAATTTTGCCAGGAAACTTAAACTTTTATTTTCTGAATTTGCTTTTGATTTCAGAACCATTCTGTTCTTTATTTTTATGGAGTTTTTACCCCAAGTGAAAACTTTCCAATTATATTATTGGACTGGTTTACCCTCTCAGGAAAAACACTTCTATTATCAGTGGATTTATTTGCATAAAATTTTGCTCTCTGAGCTTTATTCCTTAAAGTGGGTTTTCATTAGTTTTGAAGCCCTATTTGAACTACAACCATTTGATAAATTTATTTAAAATTCCAACCAAAATTCAGGGATGTCATGTGATGTTTTTAAATCACTTTTATGCAAAAATATCTTCTGTTCATTGGAGATTTTGAGCTCTACACCAAATTTTCAAATCTGGTCCAGTGGGCAATTTTGCACTACAACCTATTTAAATATTTCTTTAAAACTTCCACCAAAATTATGGGATGTTAATAGGAGTATATTATTCAACTTTATGCAAAAACCCAGTTATGTTCTTTGAAAAATTTGAGTGAATCAACCTCATTTTCATTCTGGTCCAACTTGATGATTTGTACAGCAACCACATTTTATTTTGCTCTGTTGCCCATGATTCTTCCTCATGCTTATAGTCCATCTTGCAAAACACTCAAGTCCAAGAGAGTGAACCCATTGCAGTAGTTTTGGTCCATGAAACCTTATCCTTTTCTTTCTGACCAGATTTGGTTTTCTCAAATTTTTGCACTAGCAAGTTTCTAGCTTTGGCCAACTAACCCTACCACCATCACCTACACCTAAGGAGACTAGGATCTGGAGATTTTGGCCACTCCAAGAACTGCCTAGATGCCTCTAGCATTTTTCCAAACACCTTGTGTGCATGGCCAGTTTTGGCATGATTTTTAGTTAGCATTGTGAACTTGATCCTCTGATCAAACCAGCTTGTCCACTGATCTACTTGCACACCCTAGCCTAGACCTGTTAATCCCCAGCCCCACCCAAGCCTCCTGGCATGTCCTGGCATTTCGCCGAGCACCTGGTGCGCGTGCTCTGGGCGTGCCCAGAGCGCATGTTTTGCAAACGCGCGCATCGAGCCACCGCGTCTACCCCCGTGCTCGTTTTGGCCACTACCCTCTCGCAGCCAAGACGACCGCCTCCTCCCACGCCGCAGAGCCGCCTGGCGCCTACTACACCGCCGTCAGGTCGGCCACGACGGCTAGCAGCCGGCCACAGTGGGCTCCTGCCCCAGACGGCGCCGCCCGAGCCACCCGCGCGCGCCAGCTGCCCCTGGAACAGCATGATCCTATCCACAAGCTCGTCCGCTAGCTCGCATCGCCGCCACGTCTCCCTGCAGCACAGAATGGCGGTTCACCGTCGAACTTATCTCCGGCCACCGCCGAACCGACCTAATCACGCTATAAAAGGAGCCCCGAGCCCCTCTGAACCCTCAGGCAGCCTCAAGCCATCCTCCTAGAGGTCCCCTAGCTCGCAATCGACCAGGGGAGGCCGTCTTCCCCGTCTCCGGCCAGCTCGGCCATCGCCGCTTTCCGGCCCCGTTCATCACAACCAGGCCCTCCCCTGTCCATCTAACACCACCACCCGACTCCCCTTCGTCTTGCGGAGCCGCCCAAACCCCCTGCTGCGACGGAGAGCCACCGTAGCCCAAACCCCCTTTGCTCCCGAAGCCACCGGCCGCCGTGAAGCTCGTCGCCGGCGACTCCCTCCGCCCCCTCCTGCCTAGCGAACACCGGGAGGACCGCCCTGGACTGGCGGATCCATCCCCGCCCTTGGAACCCCACGAGGAGCCGCCAATCACCGGCGGCGATCGCCGGAGTCCCGCCTCCGCTCGGGCAGAGGAAGAGGAGGGAAAGACGACTGGTCAAACCTGACCAATGGCCCCCCTGGACCCACTGTTAGTGACCCCCGCGCCAGTCCACGCTGGATAAGTGGAAACGTAAAACCAGAATACGCCTTCGACGTGGTTAGTTTCGAAACGTTTTTCCTTTTTTCTGTTTTATTAAAAAAACAGAATTTGACCAAAACTTTGACTGGCTATAACTTTTTAAATATAACTCCAAATCAGTTGATTCTTTTTCCTACCTCTCTCAAATATTGTCTAGTTTATTTTCAGATTTATTTGAAAAAAATTCAGACAACTTTTTTGTACTGTTTTTGAAACTATGTATTAATTCAAAAAATTTAAATAGGATTTTTGGAGAAAGAAGAAAACTTTCAAAGTTTTGGAATGCACCCTGCCTCCCCACAACTTGAAGGCAAGCATTCTGAACCCTGGCATAATATCGTGTGTGTTATTTACACGGTTACAACACCACCTCGACGCGGAGTATCCATTATTTCATGCGATAATACGTTTCTACTCATGAGTGCAGATTGATGATTGCATGCTATTGGAGTTGAATATGTTTGTGATAGTAGTCACCATCGAATGCCTTTCATGCATACCGGAAGGAATCTGGGAAAGCCTCTGTCTTGGGTAGACACGGGTTTGTCCCCAGTCCTCCGTCGAGACGGTTGTGTCCGGTACAGCATGATGAGGTATGTCGAGTGGTGATTCTGTCTGTTGGTAGAAGTATAAATTGTTATACTAATCATGCAGGGAATACTTAAGCCTCCTGAGTCGACCTTAGATCGAGTCTTGTTCCGGTAACCCCCATACTTGTTTCGTACTACCACTTGTCCCTACCATAGGTAGGGTACGGTTCAGTAAGTTGTCAACCCCATTCCTAGCACACACCGTACAGAGAGGCCATGGTGGAAGATACCGGAGGCATCCGGTAGGCATGCCACCTGGTCCGGGGGCATGGGTGTTTTCGGTTGTAGCCGAAGGGGTAGCTCCCCTAGTTTGCGCGCGTTATAAATTTTTCTGATCCCATGCTAAGTCGAGGTTGTAGTCTCCCCACTTAGAGTTTCGCTTAACGGGTGTCGTGGGTGATTCCAGACACCGGTAAGTTAGGCTGGTGTGTGCGGTTAGGTGTGTTTCCAATTAAAAGGCCGTAGATGGAATTAGTCCCGATGGACTAAAGGAATTCGTTACTCGTGGGTAAAGAGTACACCCTCCGCAGAGATTAAACATCTATTCGAATAGCCGTGTCCATGGTTAAGGACTACAGTCTGGGATGGGTCAAGTGTCGGTCTTAGTGTCAGCCTTCGGAGGAGAAACTGTTAAACCAGAACTTGGGTCATGACTTGTGACTTGTGATGATCATGATTATTATTTGTTATGGACTAACCCGTTATATTATTTGAATTATCGAGTATCGCTGGGATGGTTCTACCTCCTGGGTATTCACTATGATTATTTATATGCTCTTTATGTGGTGTCGCTGAGACGCCCGACTATGGCATGCTTGTTATTCCTTTACTTTATAAGCCCTTTATGTGGTGTCGCTGAGACGCCTGACTGTGGCATGCTTGTTATTCATTTACTTTATAAGCCCTTTATGTGGTGTCGCTGAGACGCCCGACTGTGGCATGCTTGTTATTTATTTATTTTATAAGCCCTTTATGTGGTGTCGCTCAGACGCCCGACTGAAGCATGCTCGTTATTTACTAACCTTTTTAGGCGTCACTTCAGACACCCGATCGGTGCATTTTATTACTACTCTGTTATTGCATATTCATGTATATAAATAACCTGCTTGCGTGCATCAGAGATTTTATTTTGTGACTGACGTTGTGATCATAGAATATTTCAGAGCATGATTACCGTTTGTTATATTATACCCGTGTTCATAATGTTTGCGTAGCACGCTCAAAGTACTCACCGGCTTGTCCCTCGCTATTGTCTTGGCCAGAATTCTTGCATGGAGAGGAGCGATGCGATGACAGCCCGGAACTCACGCAATGATGATAGCAGCCTCGCGAAGATAGGAGTTATCCTGGTCACTGTTTCGTGAGAAATGGAGTCCCATAGACACGCATTTAACCGCAAACCGCTTCGCCATCAGCCATCGCAAACCATTTGTTGTACTCATAGGCCACAATGGTCGTGTACTACATATTTTGTATCTTGCTTGGAGTTTTTTGTATCATTTTTGTGTCTCGCCAGCTAACAGTAATCCTGGGGCTGGTGAGCACAAGGGCCATTTTCTGGGAAATTAATATCCCAAAAATCCGGTCCCGACATACAAGGAGTAATCAGCACTACTAGCAACCCACAGGTACCAATCTGAGGCTTTGGGACAAAGATTGGATACAGGAGATGAACTAGGGTTTGAGAGGAGATGGTGCTGGTGAAGTTGTCGATGGAGATTGACCCCCTCCCGATGAGAGTATCGTTGGTAATGATGATGGCGATGATTTCCCCGTCCCGGAGGGAAGTTTCCCTAGCAGAACAGCTCTGCCGGAGCCCTAGATTGGTTTCCCCAAGGTTCCGCCTCGTGGCGGCGGAGTTTCTTCCCGAAAGGTTGCTTATGATTTTTTCCAGGGTAACAGACTTCATAGAGCAGAAGATGGGCACCGGAGGCCTGCCGGGGGGCTACGAGGCAGGGGGCGCCCCACCCTCGTGGCCAGGGTGTGGGCCCCCTCTGGTATTTTCTTCTCTCAGTATTTTTTATTAATTCCAAAAATGACTTCAGTGGAGTTTCAGGACTTTTGGCGTTGTGCAGAATATGTCTCTAATAATTGCTCCTTTTCCAGCACAGAATTCCAGCTGCCGGCATTCTCCCTCTTCGTGTAAACCTTGTAAAATGAGAGAGAATAGGCATAAATATTGTAAAATAATGTGTAATAATAGCCCATAATGCAATATATATCGATATAAAAGCATGATGCAAAATGGACGTATCAACTCCGCGAAGCTTAGACCTCGCTTGTCCTCAAGCGGAAGCCGATACGATAAATATGTCCACATGTTTAGAGATAGAGGTATCGATAAAATAAAATACGTACATGAGGGCATCATGATCATTCTTATATCAGCAACATATATGGATATTGTCATATGATTTCTTATGCTCATGTAATAATCTATTCACAATGTCAAGTATGAATCAGAAACTTCATTGAAAACCAACAAACTATAATCTCAGTCATTGAAGCAATTGCAATTTATAATAGCATCGGAAAGAGTCAATATAAGAGCTTTTCAGCAATTCCACATACTCAACTATCATTTAGTCTTCCACAATTGCTAACACTCACGCAATACTTGTGGTTATGGAGTTTTAATTGGACACAGGGAAAGATAGGGGCTTATAATTTCGCCTCCCAACCTTTTACCTCAAGGGTAATGCCAACAATAATAGCTCATACTAACTTATATCCAATTGGATATATATATATATATATATCAGGATCTTTCCAACACAATGTGCTTGCCAAAGGATAAAATGTAAAAAGGAAAGGTGAAAATCACCATGACTCTTGCATAAGGGTAGAAGGTAAAAGTAAAAGATACGCCCTTCGTCGAGGGAAGCAGAGGTTGTCATGTGCTTTTTATGGTTGGATGCGCAAAATTTTAATGCGAAAGAACGTCACTTTATATTGCCACTTGTGATATGGACCTTTATTATGCAGTCCGTCGCTTTTATTTCTTCCACATCACAAGATCGTATAAAGCTTATTTTTTCCACACTAATAAATCATACATATTTAGGGAGAAATTTTTTATTGCATGCAACGATGACAACTTACTTGAAGGATCTTACTCAATCCATAGGTAGGTATGGTGGACTCTCATGGCAAAACTGGGTTTACGGGTATTTGTAAGCACAAGTAGAATCTCTACTTGGTGCAAAGTATTGGCTAGCATGAGGGAGAAAGGCAATCTCAACATGTTGGATGATCCATGACAATATACTTTATTTCGGATATAAGAAAACATAACCCATTACGTTGTCTTCCTTGTCCAACATCAACTCTTTAGCATGTCATATTTTAATGAGTGCTCACAATCATAAAATATGTCCAAGATAGTATATTTATATGTGAAAACCTCTCTTTCTTTATTACTTCCTATTAATTGCAACGATGACCAAAACTATGTTTGTCAACTCTCAACAATTTTTATTCATCATACTCTTTATATGTGAAGTCATTACTCTTCATAAAATCAATATGATCTCTTTATTTCTTTTTATTCTTTCTTTTTCTTTTATTCCCTCAAGATCATAGGATAGTAATCAAGCCCTTGACTCAACACTAATCTTTATTATATATAGCTCACGGACTCTTTTACACAGAAGGATCATAAAGCAAAACTCAAAACTAGATCATACTAAAACTTTATTCTACTAGATTAAGATATTACCAAAAGGATCGAACTAAGAAAAAGGTAAAGATAGGAGTGTGATGGTGATACGATACTGGGGCACCTCCCCCAAGCTTGGCAGTTGCCAAGGGGAGTGCCCATACCCATGTGATTATGTCTCCTTCTTCGGAAGTGGTGATGTGATATTCTTGGCGATGATGCCCCTCAGGATACGATTCTCCTCCTCGAGCTTATTGACTTGCTGCTTGAGATCCATTATTTCCTGACGGAGTTTACTCGTGACGGTTAAAGCTCCTTTCACCCATGGATGTTGCATAGCTGCGCGAGAGCAAGTAACACTCTTTTTCATATTTTTATAAGAGAGAAATTTAACATTGGAACCTCATCATCGCTTCTTTCACCGATGGGCTCATCATCGCTTCCTCATAGTTCGTAAGTTCATCATGGTCGAGTAACATGACTTCCAGAACAGGATTACCGTACCACTCTGGTGCGGACCGTACTCTGGAAGACCTACGAGGTTTGTAGTAACTTGATCTGAAGTTTCATGATCATCATCATTAGCTTCCTCACTAATTGGTGTAGGAATCACTGGAACTGATTTCTGTGATGAACTATTTTCCAATTCAGGAGAAGGTACTATTACCTTATCAAGTTCTACTTTTCTCCCACTCACTTCTTTTGAGAGAAAACTCCTTCTCTAGAAAGGATCCATCTTAGCAACGAATATCTTGCTTTTGGATCTCTTATAGAAGGTGTACCCAATAGTTTCCTTTGGGTATTCTATGAAGACACACTTCTCCGATTTGGGCTCGAGCTTATCAGGATTAAACTTTTTCACATAAGCATCGCAACCCCAAACTTTAAGAAACGACAGCTTAGGTTTCTTGCCAAACCATAGTTCATACGGTGTCATCTCAACGGATTAGACGGCGCCCTATTTAATGTGAATGCAGCTGTCTCTAATTCATAACCCAAGAACAATAGTGGTAAATCGGTAAGAGACATCATAGATCATACCATATCTAATAAAGTACAGTTATGACGTTCGACACACCATTACACTGTGGTGAGGTGGCGTGAGTAGTGAAACTATTTCACATTGTTTTAACTGAAGGCCAAACTCGTAACTCAAATATTTTACTTCTGTGATCATATCGTAGAAACTTCTATTTTCTTGTTACGATGATTCTCCACTTCACTCTGAAATTCTTTGAACTTTTCAAATGTTTCAGACTTGTGTTTCATCAAGTAGATATACCCATATCTGCTCAAATCATCTGTGAAGGTCGGAAAATAACGATACCTGCCGCGAGCCTCAACACTCATCGGACTGCATACATCAGTATGTATTATTTCAAATAAGTCAGTTGCTCGCTCCATTGTTCCGGAGAATGGAGTTTTAGTCATCTTGCCCATAAGGCATGGTTCGCAAGCATCAAGTGATTCATAATCAAGTGATTCCAAAATCCCATCAGCATGGAGTTTCTTCATGCGCTTTACACCAATATGACCTAAACGGCAGTGCCATAGATAAGTTGCACTATCATTATTAACTTTGCATCTTTTGGCTTCAATATTATGAATATGTGTATCACTACGATCGAGATCCAACAAACTATTTTCATTGGGTGTATGACCATCGAAGGTTTTATTCATGTAAACAGAACAACAATTAATCTCCGACTTTAAATGGATAACCGTATTGCAATAAACATGATCAAATCACATTCATGCTCAACGCAAACACCAAATAACACTTATTTAGGTTCAACACTAATCTCGAAAGTATAGGGAGTGTGCGATGATGATCACAATAATCTTGGAACCACTTCCAACACACATCATCACTTCACCCTTAACTAGTCCCTGTTTATTTTGCAACTCCCGTTTCGAGTTACTGCTCTTAGCAACTGAACCAGTATCAAATATTGTGGGGTTGCTATAAATACTAGTAAAGAACACATCAATAACATTTATATCAAATATACTTTTGTTCACTTTGCCATCCTTCTTATCCGCCAAATACTTGGGGCAGTTCCGCTTCCACTGACCAATCCCTTTGCAGTAGAAGCACTTAGTCTCAGGCTTAGGAATTCTTCTTGAAGTTGTTCACTTGAGCAGCAACTTGCTTGCCATTCTTCTTGAAGTTCCCTTTCTTACCTTTGCCCTTTACTTGAAACTAGTGGTCTTGTCAACCATCAACACTTGATGTTTTTCTTGATTTCTACCTTCGTCGATTTCAGCATCACGAAGAGCTTGGGAATCGTTTTCGTTATCCCTTGCATATCATAGTTCATCACGAAGTTCTACTAACTTTGTGATGGTGACTAGAGAATTCTGTCAATCACTATTTTATCTGGAAGATTAACTCCCACTTGATTCAAGCGATTGTAGTACCCAGACAATCTGAGCACATGCTCACTGCTTGAGCTATTCTCTTCCATCTTTTAGCAATAGAACTTGTTGGAGACTTCATATCTCTCAACTTGGGTATTTGCTTGAAATATTAACTTCAACTCCTGGAACATCTCATATGGTCCATGACGTTCAAAACGTCTTTGAAGTCCCGATTCTAAGCCGTTAAGCATGGTGCACTAAACTATCAAGTAGTCATCATACTGAGCTAGCCAAACGTTCACAACGTCTGCATCTGCTCCTGCAATAGGTCTGCCACCTACCGGTGCATCAAGGACATAATTCTTCTGTGCAGCAATGAGGATAAACCTCATATCACGGATCCAATCCGCATTATTGCTACGAACATCTTTCAACTTAGTTTTCTCTAGGAACATATATAAAACATAGGGAAGCAACAATGCGAGCTATTGATCTACAACATAGATATGCTAATACTACCAAGACTAAGTTCATGATAAATTAAAGTTCAATTAATCATATTATTTAAGAACTCCCACTTAGATAGACATCCCCCTAATCCTCTAAGTGATCACGTGATCCAAATTAACTAAACCATGTCCGATCATCACGTGAGATGGAGTAGTTTCAATGGTGAACATCACTATGTTGATCATATCTACTATATGATTCACGCTTGACCTTTCGGTCTCCGTGTTCCGAGGCCATATCTGTTATATGCTAGGCTCGTCAAGTTTAACCTGAATATTCCGCGTGTGCAACTGTTTCGCACCTATTGTATTTGAACGTAGAGCCTATCACACCCGATCATCACGTGGTGTCTCAGCACGAAGAACTTCCGCAACGGTGCATACTCAGGGAGAACACTTATACCTTGATAATTTAGTGAGAGATCATCTTATAAAGCTACCGTCAATCAAAGCAAGATAAGATGCATAAAAGATGAACATCACATGCAATCAATATAAGTGATATGATATGGCCATCATCATCTTGTGCTTGTGATCTTCCATCTCCAAAGCACCGTCATGATCACCATCGTCACCGGCACGACACCTTGATCTCCATCGTAGCATCGTTGTCGTCTCGCTAATCTAATGCTTCTACGACTGTCGCTACCGCTTAGTGATAAAGTAAAGCATTACAGGGCGATTGCATTGCATACAATAAAGTGACAACCATATGTGTCCTGCCAGTTGCCGATAACTCGGTTACAGAACATGATCATCTCATACAATAAAAATATAGCATCACGTCTTGACCATATCACATCACAACATGCCCTGCAAAAACAAGTTAGACGTCCTCTACTTTGTTGTTGCAAGTTTTACGTGGCTGCTATGGGCTTAGCAAGAACCATTCTTACCTACCATCAAAACCACAAAGATAGTTTGTCAAGTTGGTGCTGTTTTAACCTTCGCAAGGACCGGGCGTAGCCACACTCGGTTCAACTAAAGTTGGAGAAACTGACACCCGCCAGCCATCTGTGTGCAAAGCACGTCGGTAGAACCAGTCTCGTGTAAGCGTACGCGTAATGTCGGTCCGGGCCGCTTCATACAACAATACCGCCGAACCAAAGTATGACATGCTGGTAAGCAGTATGACTTATATCGCCCACAACTCACTTGTGTTCTACTCGTGCATATGACATCTACGCATAAACCTGGCTCTGATACCACTGTTGGGGAACGTAGTAATTTCAAAAAAATTCCTACGCACACGCAAGATCATGGTGATGCATAGCAACGAGAGGGTAGAGTGTTTCCACGTACCCTCGTAGACCGAAAGCGGAAGCGTTAGCACAACGCGGTTGATGTAGTCGTACGTCTTCACGGCCCGACCGATCAAGCACCGAAACTACGGCACCTCCAAGTTCTTGCACACGTTCAGCTCGATGACGTTCCCCAGACTACGATCCAGTAAAGTGTCAGGGAAGAGTTCCGTCAGCACGATGGCATGGTGACGATCTTGATGTTCTACCGTCGCAGGGCTTCGCCTAAGCACCGCTACAATATTATCAAGGAGAACTATGGTCGAGGGGGGCACCGCACACGGCTAAGAGATCAAGAGATCAATTGTTGTGTCTATGGGATGCACCGCTGCCCCCGTATATAAATGAGCAAGGGGGAGGCTGCCGGCAAAGGAGGAGGGCGCGCCTAGGGGGAGTCCTAATCCCACCGGGAGTAGGACTCCTCCTTTCCTTGTTGGAGTAGGAGAGAAGGAAGAGGAGGAGAGGGAGAAGGAAAAGGGGGCTGCACCCCTTGTCCAATTCGGACCAGAGGGGGGGGGGCGCAGGCCTCCTTCCTTTTAGCCTCTCTCCTCTATGCCTGTATGGCCCAATAAGGCCCATATACTCCCCGGCGAATTCCCGTAACTCTCCGGTACTCCAAAAAATACCCGAATCACTCAAAACCTTTCCAAAGTCCGAATATAGTCGTCCAATATATCGATCTTTATGTCTCGACCATTTCGAGACTCCTCGTCATGCCCCGATCTCATCCCGGAGTCCGAACTCCTTCAGTACATCAAAACTCATAAACTCATAATATAACCGTCATCGAACTTTAAGCGTGCGGACCCTACGGGTTCGAGAACTATGTAGACATGACTGAGACACGTCTTCGGTCAATAACCAATAGCGGAACCTGGATGCTCATATTGGCTCCTACATATTCTATGAAGATCTTTATCGGTCAGACCGCATAACAGCATACGTTGTTCCCTTTGTCATTGGTATGTTACTTGCCCGAGATTCGATCGTCGATATCTCAATACCAAGTTCAATCTCGTTACCGGCAAGTGTCTTTACTCGTTCCGTAATACATCATCCCGCAACTAACTCATTAGTTGCAATGCTTGCAAGGCTTATAGTGATGTGCATTACCGAGTGGGCCCAGAGATACCTCTCCGACAAATGGAGTGACAAATCCTAATCTCGAAATACGCCAACCCAACAAGTACCTTCGGAGACACCTCTAGAGCACCTTTATAATCACCCAGTTACGTTGTGACGTTTGGTAGCACACAAAGTGTTCCTCCGGTAAACGGGAGTTGCATAATCTCATAGTCATAGGAACATGTATAAGTCATGAAGAAAGCAATAGCAACATACTAAACGATCAAGTGCTAAGCTAACGAAATGGGTCAAGTCAATCATATCATTCTCCTAATGATGTGATCCTGTTAATAAAATGACAACTCATGTCTATGGTTAGGAAACATAACCATCTTCGATTAACGAGCTAGTCAAGTAGAGGCATACTAGTGACACTCTGTTTGTCTATGTATTCACACATGTATTATGTTTCCGGTTAATATAATTATAGCATGAATAATAAACATTTATCATGATATAAGGAAATAAATAATAACTTTATTATTGCCTCTAGGGCATATTTCCTTTAAAGAGAAAGTTTGTGTTGAATCAACCCGGATTGATGTTATGCTATGAGATTCATTCGTCACAATTTAATGGTACATAACACAGAGATAGTTAATGTTTGAATAATTCCTTAGACCATGAGAGTATCGAGTTTCTTTATGCTGGATTCATGAACTTTCGGGTTTGTTAAACGTCATTGGTAACTGGATGGCTATTACGGCGGCTTACGGGTTCATGGGAAAGTGTGTCAACTATCTTGATAGCTCAAGATTGGGATTTGATCCTCCGACGATGGAGAGATATTCTCGGGCCCTCTCGGTTTTACAGTATCCATCATCATTTGGTAGACACAGTGTGATTTGATCACAGGGACGCGGGAACACGGAAACGAGAAAAGAGAACAAAATCAGTAACGAGGTAACTAGCATAGTGGACAAGTTGTTGATCCACGGGGATGCAAGAAAATCTTGCCTCGGGTCTTTGTAACATATCGCGAAGCAACAGGAATAGCACACGGCAACTAGAGGTTCACTCGAATATTCATTCATGTGGGTATAGGGGTCAATATGGGTGTCCACGGCTCCGATGTTGATCATTGATCGGAAAGTGTTCCGGTCATGTCTATGCTTCACCGAACCTATAGGGTCACACGCTTAAGGGTCATCTATCTGTTGAATACTAGATAGGGAGTCTGAGAGAAATTTGCCAAAAAAGTTTCAGAGACAACGGAAATGTTCCGGAGCTGCCGGTACCGGTTTGGTTGCTTTTCGCAGACAAAATTCACTAATCCGAAATTGTTTCAGAACGAATCCAAAATCATTTTTGTGGGTACTAGAATTATTCTAAGACCCATAGAAATATTTTCGGATTAAATGGACGCGAAAATTTGTCTTCATGAACAGTGAAAATGGATTCTTGTTTGCTTTGCGCAGATGAAAATCACTAAACCGAAATTGTTTCGGAACCCGTTGAAAATTATTTTAGTGGGTACTGGAAATGTTCTGAGCCGACATAAATATTTTCTGTTCGAACGGACGCCGAAAAATGTCGTCATGAATAGTGAAAGTGCTTTTTTCTTGGCTTCTTGGAGAAGCCACCTTGAGGGCCTTTTGGTATTATCCCCTTGGCTTCTTGGAGAAGCCACCCTTGGCCTTGGCCTATAAATAGGGGTGGAGGGGCTGCCTAAAGGGTCAATCTTTCTCTCATACAAATGCCATGCATGATCTCGCTCTCTCTCTTCCTCCCAGCGAAATAGTTTTGTAGAGCCGAAAGGCTGTCTGGGTTCCGGCAGGAACTAGTTCTGGACGGCGAAGACCTGCCGGATAGATGACACTGTATGTGTGCAACCCCTTAGGGAGGTCATAGTTTAGATCTTTATGCCTGAGGGGCTGTTTTGAGAGTGCCTCCCGAAGGGCTGTCCAAGTGACGGTCCGAGTTCTGTGAGTCCTCCCGAAGGGCTGTCCAAGTGACCTCTGAGTTTTGTGAGTGCCTCCCGAAGGGCTGTCCGCGACACCGTCTGAGGGACTGTCCGATCGCCTCCCGGAGGGCTGTTCGTTGGGCAGATGAGGGAGTACATCCTCGCGGCTGGGAGGTTGTAAATCCTAGTTGCTGGGATCTGCACCGCCGACCGTCATCGACTCTACTTCCGCTGGTGTGTAGGTCGAAATTTTTTGTTTTCAGCTGCGTTACCCTAGAGTGGGATCATGAGCCCTGCCATGCGTAGATGCAGGTTGCGATCTAGAATACATAGAGATGTATGGGTGTTGCACAATATAATTAGGTAGTAGATGAGTTCTATTACTAAAAATTATTTGTGCGGGTAGCAGATGAAATCTGTTACCTGATGTTCCCTTCCCTTGAATTTGCATAATCCTGATCTTGACGGCATGCTAGACTCTCACAAAATTCTGGCAATCCGCGATCCTTTCATGCTGCTCCTGAGTATGCTGATTGACAGATCAACGAAGTGCTAACAGTTCTTTGGGTTCCACCATAGTTAAAGAAAGATGGATGTTTCGCAGACGAAAGGGCAATGTAGATATGATCTGCACGGGGGTCATGCATATGACGAAGTTCAGTATGGGGCTCGAGATTTTATTATCTCGTGTTTCATACTTGATGATGGATGTTGGTAGCTTCGGTTTGTTTCGAAACCTTAGAAGCCACGAATAACAAGTTTTTGCATGAACCAATTAGAGGCATCTTACTTGGTTTTGCAAGAGGGTTTTCATGTGCATGTGATGTGGTATAGCAGTGCTCTAGTAATTTGATTATGTATGAGATGACTATATAATGTAATTAACATGACATGCGTGTCATGATTCGGCATGATGGCTCGAGCCATATGATTGCACTTTAATGACCTACGTGTCAACCTTAAGTAATGCATTAATTTTGTACGCTATGGAGATAGCAATATTATCTAGTGCATCAACAAGGTGGTGGCAATCTTTGCGAAGGTGAATACCGACGTGAATGCCGAAGACGAAGAAATGAAAGACTTCTCCATCAGAAGGGGCTATACCATATCATGCTATTATGAATTGCCTGAGATGTTTATCCCTCTTGATGCACCCTTCTTGATTGCGCGGCAGTCACTTTTTATTCGGGTGATCTCTCACTTCAAAATATCAAAGTAGTTAGTGTTCACCCAAGTGTAGCACCGTCTGTAATTCATATCTTTTCGGGGTGCGCCATGTCCACATGGGTACGAACGAATCGAGAGGAATGAGGCGGGTGAGGTCAGGCCTCGCAGCAAGATCACTTGGTTGTCTTTGACGTTCAGGCAGGATTGTCTTGAGCTCAGAACACACCCATCGAAAGATGAACAAGATTCACATGGAGATGTGATCGGCAAGTTTGCCTACCAATTGAAATTCTCGTCATTAGTGATGTCCACATCAATGGCGTTGAATCGAAATGTGGGTCTTGTATTACTCATAATCAATTTTGAGAGATATTGATTTGAGTGGGAGCGCACTGTAGAATTAACTTGTTGAATTCTCATTGCAATTAGTTATGAACACTTTCTAAGTGTTACTTGCAAAATAGTTGTAGAATAATGGCTCGCGTTTCCACCTTCCTTGTTAAAACTGAGTAGTTGTTAAATATCTGGTTAAAACTTTACGATTGGTAACGTAATGTGAGGATTGTCCTCAAAAGTGCCGAGAAGGAGTTTGTCCTAGCATGCTTTCTGTATACTCCCGCTAAATGCAATGGATGATGAGACTCTCGTCCTTGATCCAAAAGCTAGAATTCCGTTGCGGTCAAGTGCAATATGTTTGCTTCCATGAAACTCGAACTTCGAAAGTTTGGGATAGTTATGTGATATTCATGGAACTGAAAATTAATATTCAGATACAAACAAAGGCTGAAAGATATGAAATATCCAAAGCAATGTTTGTTTGCAAATTATTAGTAAAGTGTTTACTATGCATTAGACTGGTAAGAGAGGGGTCCAGAAGAACGCCTGTCATGTGATGAAAGGTGAATAAAACAACAACTTAAAGAGAAAGGAAGTGTCCAAAGGGTGTTAGTATGACTTACACACCTAGGATGTCCAGGGCTAAACTCCACTCTTAAGTTGGGTACTTCTTCTAAGAGTAGGAGAAATACTAGATGTTAAACTATTAGAAGTATAAAGGCAGAAAGAAAGAAGACTGGAATATCCAGCTCATGTATGAATGTCATACAAGTTTTTGATGTATAGAAGGCTGGTCAAATATATAGTTCTTGGGAAATATGGTTAAACATGTTAATCACTAATCTTTGGGTATTGTGAGTTAATCACAAAGATACCCGCTCGATTGCATTCTGTTGAGAATCGATGTAAGAGCTACTATGGACTCAAAAGACTAGCGAGGAATGAGGTTTTAATACGTGTTGGGAACATAGTAAAAGTTACTATACCTTCCATCGGTGTATTACCTATGTATTTTCTTTCATAATTCATTTTAGAGCTTTACACACTCTATTACATAGAAGGATCATAAAGCAAAACTCAAAACTAGATCATACTAAAACTTTATTCTACTAGATCAAGATATTACCAAAAGGATCGAACTAAGAAAAACGGTAAAGATAGGAGTGTGATGGTGATACGATACTGGGGCACCTCCCCCAAGCTTGGCAGTTGCCAAGGGGAGTGCCCATACACATGTGATTATGTCTCCTTCTTCGGAAGTGGTGATGTGATATTCTTGGCGATGATGCCCCTCAGGATACGATTCTCCTCCTCGAGCTTATTGACTTGCTGCTTGAGATCCATTATTTCCTGACGGAGTTTACTCGTGACGGTTAAAGATCCTTTCACCCATGGATGTTGCATAGCTGCGGGGGAGCAAGTAACACTCTTTTTCATATTTTCATAAGAGAGAAATTTAACATTGGAACCTCATCATCGCTTCTTTCACCCATGGGCTCATCATCGCTTCCTCATAGTTCGTAAGTTCATCATGGTCCAGTAACATGACTTCCAGAACAGGATTACCGTACCACTCTGGTGCGGACCGTACTCTGGAAGACCTACGAGGTTTGTAGTAACTTGATCTAAAGTTTCATGATCATCATCATTAGCTTCCTCACTAATTGGTGTAGGAATCACTAGAACTAATTTCAGTGATGAACTATTTTCCAATTCAGGAGGAGGTACTATTACCTTATCAAGTTCTACTTTTCTCCCACTCACTTCTTTTGAGAGAAAACTCCTTCTCTAGAAAGGATCCATCTTAGCAACGAATATCTTGCTTTCGGATCTGTGATAGAAGGTGTACCCAATAGTTTCCTTTGGGTATTCTATGAAGACACACTTCTACGATTTGGGCTCGAGCTTATCAGGATTAAACTTTTTCACATAAGCATCGCAACCCCAAACTTTAAGAAACGACAGCTTAGGTTTCTTGCCAAACCATAGTTCATACGGTGTCATCTCAACGGAT
This sequence comes from Aegilops longissima, assembly GCA_021605205.1. NCBI lineage: Eukaryota > Viridiplantae > Streptophyta > Magnoliopsida > Poales > Poaceae > Aegilops > Aegilops longissima. Next base: position 159,488,802 of record CM038682.1, read on the forward strand.
TAGACTGTGCCCTATTTAATGTGAATGCACCTGTCTCTAATTCATTACCCAAGAACGATAGTGGTAAATCGGTAAGAGAGATCATAGATCGCACCATATCTAATAAAGTACAGTTATGACGTTCGGACACACCATTACACTGTGGTGTTCCAGGTGGCGTGAGTAGTGAAACTATTTCACATTGTTTTAACTGAAGGCCAAACTCGTAACTCAAATATTTTACTTTTGTGATCATATCGTAGAAACTTTTATTTTCTTGTTACGATGATTCTCCACTTCACTCTGAAATTCTTTGAACTTTTCAAATGTTTCAGACTTGTGTTTCATCAAGTAGATATATCCATATCTGCTCAAATCATCTGTGAAGGTCGGAAAATAACGATACCTGCCGCTAGCCCCAACACTCATCATACTGCATACATCAGTATGTATTATTTCCAATAAGTCAGTTGCTCGCTCCATTGTTCCGGAGAACAGAGTTTTAGTCATCCTGCCCATAAGGCATGGTTCGCAAGCATCAAGTGATTCATAATCAAGTGATTCCAAAATCCCATCAGCATGGAGTTTCTTCATGCGCTTTACACCAATATGACCTAAACGGCAGTGCCACAAATAACTTGCACTATCATCATTAACTTTGCATCTTTTGGCTTCAATATTATGAATATGTGTATCACTACGATCGAGATCCAACAAACTATTTTCATTGTGTGTATGACCATCGAAGGTTTTATTCATGTAAACAGAACAATAATTAATCTCTAACTTTAAATGGATAACCGTATTGCAATAAACATGATTAAATCATATTCATGCTCAACGCAAACACAAAATAACACTTATTTAGGTTCAACACTAATCTCGAAAGTATAGGGAGTGTGCGATGATGATCACAAAAATCTTGGAACCACTTCCAACACACATCGTCACTTCACCCTTAACTAGTCTCTGTTTATTTTGCAACTCCCGTTTCGAGTTACTGCTCTTAGCAACTGAAGCAATATCAAATACTGTGGGGTTGCTATAAACACTAGTAAAGAACACATCAATAACATGTATATCAAATATACTTTTGTTCACTTTGCCATCCTTCTTATCCGCCAAATACTTGGGGCAGTTCCGCCCAAAGGACTAATCCCTTTGCAAGAGAAGCACTTAGTCTCAGGCTTAGGACCAGACTTGGGCTTCTTCACTTGAGCAGCAACTTGCTTGCCATTCTTCTTGAAGTTCCCTCTCTTACCTTTGCCCTTTACTTGAAACTAGTGGTCTTGTCAACCATCAACACTTGATGTTTTTCTTGATTTCTACCTTCATCGTTTTCAGCATCACGAAGAGCTTGGGAATCGTTTGCGTTATCCCTTGCATATCATAGTTCATCACGAAGTTCTACTAACTTTGTGATGGTGACTAGATAATTTTGTAAATCACTATTTTATCTGGAAAATTAACTCCCACTTGATTCAAGCGATTGTAGTACCCAGACAATCTGAGCACATGCTCACTGCTTGAGCTATTCTCTTCCATCTTTTAGCAATAGAACTTGTTGGAGACTTCATATCTCTCAACTTGGGTATTTGCTTGAAATATTAACTTCAACTCCTGGATCATCTCATATGGTCCATGACGTTCAAAACGTCTTTGAAGTCCCGATTCTAAGCCGTTAAGCATGGTGCACTAAACTATCAAGTAGTCATCATACTGAGCTAGCCAAACGTTCATAACGTCTGCATCTGCTCCTGCAATAGGTCTGTCACCTACCCGTGCATAAAGGACATAATTCTTCTGTGCAACAATGAGGATAAACCTCATATCACGGATCCAATCCGCATTATTGCTACTAACATCTTTCAACTTAGTTTTCTCTAGGAACATATATATAACATAGGGAAGCAACAATGCGAGCTATTGATCTACAACATAGATATGCTAATACTACCAAGACTAAGTTCATGATAAATTAAAGTTCAATTAATCATACTACTTAAGAACTCCCACTTAGATAGACATCCCTCTAATCCTCTAAGTGATCACGTGATCCAAATTAACTAAACCATGTCCGATCATCACGTGAGATGGAGTAGTTTCAATGGTGAACATCACTATGTTGATCATATCTACTATATGATTCACGCTTGACCTTTCAGTCTCTGTGTTCCGAGGCCATATCTGTTATATGCTAGGCTCGTCAAGTTTAACCTGAGTATTCCGCGTGTGCAACTGTTTTGCACCTGTTGTATTTGAACGTAGAGCCTATCACACCCGATCATCACGTGGTGTCTCAGCACGAAGAACTTTCACAACGGTGCATACTCAGGGAAACACTTATACCTTGATAATTTAGTGAGAGATCATCTTATAAAGCTACCGTCAATCAAAGCAAGATAAGATGCATAAAAGATAAACATCACATGCAATCAATATAAGTGATATGATATGGCCATCATCATCTTGTGCTTGTGATCTTCCATCTCCGAAGCACCGTCATGATCACCATCGTCACCGGCACGACACCTTGATCTCCATCGTAGCATCGTTGTCATCTCGCTAATCTAATGCTTCTACGACTGTCGCTACCGCTTAGTGATAAAGTAAAGCATTACAGGGCGATTGCATTGCATACAATAAAGTGACAACCATATGTCTCCTGCCAGTTGACGATAACTCGGTTACAAAACATGATCATCTCATACAATAAAAATATAGCATGACGTCTTGACCATATCACATCACAACATGCCTTGCAAAAACAAGTTAGACGTCCTCTACTTTGTTGTTGCAAGTTTTACGTGGCTGCTATGGGCTTAGCAAGAACCATTCTTACCTACCATCAAAACCAAAAAGATAGTTTGTCAAGTTGGTGCTGTTTTGACCTTCGCAAGGACTGGGCGTAGCCACACTCGGTTCATCTAAAGTTGGAGAAACAGACACCCGCCAGCCACCTGTGTGCAAAGCACGTCGGTAGAACCAGTCTCGTGTAAGCGTACGCGTAATGTCGGTCCGGGCCGCTTCATCTAACAATACCGCCGAACCAAAGTATGACATGCTGGTAAGCAGTATGACTTATATCGCCCACAACTCACTTGTGTTCTACTCGTGCATATGACATCTACGCATAAACCTGGCTCTGATACGACTGTTGGGGAACGTAGTAATTTCAAAAAAATTCCTACGCACACGCAAGATCATGGTGATGCATAGCAACGAGACGGTAGAGTGTGTCCGCGTACCCTCGTAGAAAGAAAGCGGAAGCGTTAGCACAACGCGGTTGATGTAGTCGTACGTCTTCACGGCCCGACCGGTCAAGCACCGAAACTACGGCACCTCCGAGTTCTTGCACACGTTCAGCTCGATGACGTTCCCCGGACTACGATCCAGCAAAGTGTCAGGGAAGAGTTCCGTCAGCACAATGGCATGGTGACGATCTTGATTTTCTACTGTCGCAGGGATTCGCCTAAGCACCGCTACAATATTATCAAGGAGAACTATGGTCGAGGGGGGCACCGCACACGGCTAAGAGATCAAGAGATCAATTGTTGTGTCTATGGGGTGCACCCCTGCCCCCGTATATAAATGAGCAAGGGGGAGGCTGCCGGCAAAGGAGGAGGGCGCGCCTAGGGGGGAGTCCTACTCCCACCAGGAGTAGGACTCCTCCTTTCCTTGTTGGAGTAGGAGGAAGGAAGAGGAGGAGAGGGAGAAGGAAAAGGGGGCTGCACCCCTTGTCCAATTCGGACCAGTGGGGGGGGGGCGCATGCCTCCTTCCTTTTGGCCTCTCTCCTCTATTCCCGTATGGCCCAATAAGGCCCATATACTCCCCGGCGAATTCCAGTAACTCTCCGGTACTCCAAAAAATACCCGAATCACTCGGAACCTTTACGAAGTCCGAATATAGTCGTCTAATAAATGGATCTTTATGTCTCGACCATTTCGAGACTCCTCGTCATGCCCCGATCTCATCCGGGAGTCCGAACTCCTTCGGTACATCAAAACTCATAAACTCATAATATAACCGTCATCTAACTTTAAGCGTTCGGACCCTACGGGTTCGAGAACTATGTAGACATGACTGAGACACGTCTTCGGTCAATAACCAATAGCGGAACCTGGATGCTCATATTGGCTCCTACATATTCTACGAAGATCTTTATCGGTCAGACCGCATAACAGCATACGTTGTTCCCTTTGTCATCGGTATGTTACTTGCCCGAGATTTGATCGTCGGTATCTCAATACCAAGTTCAATCTCTTTACCGGCAAGTCTCTTTACTCGTTCCGTAATACATCATCCCGCAACTAACTCATTAGTTGCAATGCTTGCAAGGCTTATAGTGATGTGCATTACCGAGTGGGCCCAGAGATACCTCTCCGACAAATGGAGTGACGAATCCTAATCTCGAAATACGCCAACCCAACAAGTACCTTCGGAGACACCTCTAGAGCACCTTTATAATCACCCAGTTACGTTGTGACGTTTGGTAGCACACAAAGTGTTCCTCCGGTAAACGGGAGTTGCATAATCTCATAGTCATAGGAACATGTATAAGTCATGAAGAAAGCAATAGCAACATACTAAACGATCAAGTGCTAAGCTAACGAAATGGGTCAAGTCAATCACATCATTCTCCTAATGAGGTGATCCCGTTAGTCAAATGACAACTCATGTCTATGGTTAGGAAACATAACCATCTTCGATTAACGAGCTAGTCAAGTAGAGGCATACTAGTGACACACTGTTTGTCTATGTATTCACACATGTATTATGTTTCCGGTTAATACAATTCTAGCATGAATAATAAACATTTATCATGATATAAGGAAATAAATAATAACTTTATTATTGCCTCTAGGGCATATTTCCTTCAAAGAGAAAATTTGTGTTGAATCAACCCGGATTGATGTTATGCTATGAGATTCATTCGTCACAATTTAATGGTACATAACACAGAGATAGTTAATGTTTGCATAATTCCTTAGACCATGAGAGTATCGAGTTTCTTTATGCTGGATTCATGAACTTTCGGGTTTGTTAAACGTCATTGGTAACTGGATGGCTATTACGGCGGCTTACGGGTTCATGGGAAAGTGTGTCAACTATCTTGATAGCTCAAGATTGGGATTTGATCCTCCGACGATGGAGAGATATTCTCGGGCCCTGTAGGTGTTACAGTATCCATCATCATTTGGCAGACACAGTGTGATTTGATCACAGGGATGCTGGAACACGGAAACAAGAAAAGAGAACAAAACCAGTAACGAGGTAACTAGCATAGTGGACAAGTTGTTGATCCACGGGGATGTAAGAAAATCTCGCCTCGGTTCTTTGTAACATATCGCGAAGCAACAGGAATAGCACACGACAACTAGAGGTTCACTCGAATATTCATTCATGTGGGTATAGGGGTCAGTATGGGTGTCCACGGCTCCGATGTTGATCATTGATCGGAAAGTGTTCCGGTCATGTCTATGCTTCACCGAACCTATAGGGTCACACGCTTAAGGGTCATCTATCTGTTGAATACTAGATAGGGAGTCTGAGAGAAATTTGCCAAAAAAGTTTCGGAGACAATGGAAATGTTCCGGAGCTGCCGGTACCGGTTTGGTTGCTTTTCGCAGACGAAATTCACTAATCTGAAATTTTTTCAGAACGAATCCAAAATCATTTTTGTGGGTACTAGAATTATTCTAAGACCCATAGAAATATTTTTGGATTTAATGGACGCGAAAAATTGTCTTCATGAACAGTGAAAATGGATTCTTGTTTGCTTTGCACAGATGAAAATCACTAAACCAAAATTGTTTCGGAACTTGTTGAAAATTATATTAGTGGGTACTGGAAATGTTCCGAGCCGACATAAATATTTTCAGTTCGAACGGATGCCGAAAAATGTCGTCATGAATAGTGAAAGTGCTTTTTTCTTGGCTTCTTGGAGAAGCCACCTTGAGGGCCTTTTGGTATTATCCCCTTGGCTTCTTGGAGAAGCCACCCTTGGCCTTGGCCTATAAATAGGGGTGGAGGGGCTGCCTAAAGGGACAATCTTGCTCTCGTACAAATGTCATGCATGATCTCGCTCTCTCTCTTCTTCCCAGCGAAATAGTTTCGTAGAGCCGAAAGGCTGTCTGGGTTCCGGCAAGAACTAGTTCTGGATGGCGAAGACCTGCCGGATAGATGACACTGTATGTGTGCAACCCCTTAGGGAGGTCATAGTTTCGATCTTCATGCCTGAGGGGCTGTTTTGAGAGTGCCTCCCGAAGGGCTGTCCAAGTGACGGTCCGAGTTCTGTGAGTCCTCCCGAAGGGCTGTCCGAGTGACCTTCTGAGTTTTGTGAGTGGCTCCCGAAGGGCTGTCCGCGACACCATCCGAGGGACTGTCCGACGGCCTCCCGGAGGGCTGTTCGTTGGGCAGATGAGGGAGTACATCCTCGCGGTTGGGAGGTTGTAAATCCTAGTTGCTGGGATCTGCACCGCAGTCCGTCATCGACTCTACTTCCGCTGCGCTACGAGTCGGTAACGAAAAGATCAAACCTAGTATGCAGTCTCCATAGTGGTCCTGGGCTGGTGCGTAGGTCGAAATTTTTGGTTTTCTGCTGCGTTACCCTAGAGAGGCATCATGAGCTGTGCTATGCGTAGATGCAGGTTGCGATCTAGAATACATAGGGACGTATGGGTGTTGCACAATATAATTAGGTAGTAGATGAGTTCTATTACTGAAAATTATTTGTGCGGGTAGCAGATGAAATCTGTTACCTGATGTTCCCTTCCCTTGAATTTGCATAATCCTGATCTTGACGGCATGCTGGAATCTCACAAAATTCTAGCAATCCGCGATCCTTTCATGCTGCTCCTGAGTATGCTGATTGACAGATCAACGAAGTGCTAACAATTCTTTGGGTTCCACCATAGTTAAAGAAAGATGGATGTTTCGTAGACGAAAGGGCAATGCAGATATGATCTGCACGGGGGTCATGCGTATGACGAAGTTCAGTATGGGGCTCGGGATTTTATTATCTCGTGTTTCATACTTGATGATGGATGTTGGTAGCTTCGGTTTGTTTCGAAACCTTAGAAGCCACGAATAACAAGTTTTTGCATGAACCGATTAGAGGCATCTAACTTGGTTTTGCAGGAGGGTTTTCATGTGCATGTGATGTCGTATAGCAGTGCTCTAGTAATTTGATTATGTATGAGATGACTATATAAAGTAATTAACATGACCTGCGTGTCATGATTCGGCATGATGGTTGGAGCCATATGATTGCACTTTAATGACCTGCGTGTCAACCTTAAGTAATGCATTAATTTTATACGCTATGGAGATAGCAATATTATCTGGTGCATCAACAAGGTGGTGGCAATCTTCTCGAAGGTGAACACCGACGCGAATGCCGAAGACGAAGAAATGAAAGACTTCTCCGTCAGAAGGGGCTATACCATATCATGCTATTATGAATTGCCTGAGACGTTTATCCCTCTTGATGCACCCTTCTTGATTGCGTGGCAGTCGCTTTTTATTAGGGTGATCTCTCACTTCAAAATATCAAAGTAGTTAGTGTTCACCCAAGTGTAGCACCGTCCGTAATTCGTATCTTTTCAGGGTGCGCCATGTCCACGTGGGTACGAACGAATCGAGAGGAATGAGGCGGGTGAGGTCAGACCTCGCAGCAAGATCACTTGGTTGTCTTTGACATTCAGGCAGGATCGTCTTGAGCTCAGAACACACCCAACGAAAGATGAACAAGAGTCACATGGAGATGTGATCGGCAAGTTTGCCTACCAATTGAAGTTCTCGTCATCAGTGATGTCCACATCAATGGCTTGAATCGAAATATGGGTCTTGTATTACTCATAATCAATTTTGAGAGATATTGATTTGAGTGGGAGCTCACTGTAGAATTAACTTGTTTAATTCTCATTGCAATTAATTATGAACACTTTCTAAGTGTTACTTGCAAAATAGTTGTAGAATAATGGCTCGCGTTTCCACCTTCCTTGTTAAAACTGAGTAGTTGTTAAATATCTAGTTAAAACTTTACGATTGGTAACGTAATGTGAGGATTGTCCTCAAGAGTGCCAAGAAGGACTTTGTCCTATCGCATCCTTTCCGTGTACTCCCGCTAAATGCAATGGATGATGAGACTCTCGTCCTTCGATCCAAAAGCTAGAATTCCGTTGCGGTCAAGTGCAATATGTTTGCTTCCATGAAACTCGAACTTTGAAAGTTTGGGATAGTTATGTGATATTCAACGAACTGAAAATTAATTTTCAGATACAAACAAAGGCTGAAAGATATGAAATATCCAAAGCAATGTTTGTTTGCAAATTATTAGTAAAGTGTTTACTATGCATTAGACTGGTAAGAGAGGGGTCTAGAAGAACGCCTGTCATATTATGAAAGGTGAATAAAACAACAACTTAAGACAAAGGAAGTGTCCAAAGGGTGTTAGTATGACTAACACACCTATGATGTCCAGGGCTAAACGCCACTCTTAAGTTGGGTGCTTCTTCTGAGAGTATGAGAAATACTAAAAGTTAAACTATTAGAAGTATAAAGGCAGAAAGAAAGAAGACTGGAATATCCAGCTCAAGTATGAATGTCATACAAGTTTTTGATGTATAGAAGGCTGGTCAAAGATATAGTTCTTGGGAATTATGGTTAAACATGTTAATCACTAATCTTTGGGTATTGTGAGTTAATCACAAAGATACCCGCTCGATTGCATTCTGTTGAGAATCGATGTAAGAGCTACTATGGCCTCAAAAGACTAGCCAAGAATGAGGTTTTAATACGTGTTGGGAACATAGTAAAAGTTACTATACCTTCCATCAGTGTATTACCTATGTATTTTCTTTCATAATTCATTTTAGAGCTTTACACACTCTAGCCCTTTGCACAAGGTATCTTGCAAGAAGGTTGTTCATAAGAGAACTTTTGATGTTCATTATTATGAATAAACATAAGGGCCATACTTTCATTATGAATGCGATGTATGTTATGAATAATGATATTAATATATTACCTCTGTGTTTACTTTCATAATTCATTTTAGAGTTTCTTACACTCTAGCCCATTGCACAATGTTTATTGCAAAAGGGTTGTTCACAAAAGAACAATTGTTGTTCAGTATTATGAATAACATGAAGGGACATGCTTCCATCCAAGATGGGATTTATGTTATGAATATTGATGGTAAAATGATACATCCATAACACTGACGCTGAATGTAGCAAGACTATGAGAATACCACACATGTGTGGAACTGCATTTGGTCACATTGGAGAAACCCGCACGGAAAAGTTCCATTATGATGGATTTTGAAGTCGTTTGATTTTGAATCATCTGACACTTGCAACTTTCCTCCGAAAAATGAAGTGACTGAAATACCGTTCACATGCCATAAGAAACGAGCAACAAACTTATTGGTGATCATACATTTTGATGTGTGTAGTTCAATAAATTTTGTTGCAAGTAGTGGCTTTATCTATCTTCAGAAATGAATCAAGTAAATATATGGATATTTGCTTGATGAGACGTAAGTCTGGATCTTTTGAAATCATTCAAAAGGTTTTCAAAAATGAAGTAGAAGTTATCATAACAAGAAAAATATGTTTCTGCAATTTGCTTGCAGAAATGAATATTTGAGTTACAACTTTAGCGAATGTCTAATGAGTTGTGAAAAAAGTTTCATAACTTATACCTCCCGGACCACCACTAGGAGTGGAATGTCTGTGAAGATGTAATCAAACCATTTATGACATGGTAAGATCAAAGATGACATAAATAAATTACCATTATCACTTTTAAAGAGTAATGCTTTAGAGACTGCGGATTTTGCACTAAAAAGAGCTCCATCAGGTCTGTTGTAATGACGGCATGGTATGGTACACCCAACCATGTTATATCTTTTCTTAACATTTGGAATATGGGGCTTGTGTAAAAGGTTACAAACCTATTCCAAATCAGACAAGTGCTACTTTGTAAGTTATCCCAAGTCATTGGGTATTCCCCCACCACTATACCGAGGCAAAGGATTTTGCCAGAAAACGGTATGCTTTTAAAGAAAATAGTTCTTGCAAAAGGGTGAGTGGGAGGACAATGCAACTCGACGAGATAACAAGTATCTTCGTCATCAGGTCAAAGGAAAGGAACCTTGGAAGTGATTCCAGAGTTTCCTACTGTGACTGATACGGCAGCCTCTACATGAGATGTATGGACTTTCGTCGAACTTGCAGCTGAACAACGTAGGCAAACCTCGTGCAAACCTCTCAGGTGCACAAATGAGATATTGTTGTTAGACAACAGGATGCCTATGATACACAAGGAAGCGTTGATGGGCCCTAACTCCAGAATTGGCTAAATGACAATATAATCCGAGATAGTATCCATAAATAATTCAAAATTTAAATCTTGATAAACCCTCCGAAAGACTTGGAGTCCAACAGATTGTAATGGGACTATAAACTGATACGGATAAAAATGTTTTATCCATTAAGTTCGACTTGTTGCAAAATGAGATTGTCTCACTGTGGCAATGCTTAAAGTCGGTTCGGGTTAAACTAGCAATTAATACATATTTCAAATATGAGATATGAAACATGGATGACAAAAGAATTTCCATGAAATGGAAATACAACCTAGGACTTGTATGAGATACAATCCAAAGTATTTTGCCGGTCCAGAGGATGCTAGTTAGTATGCTAGCTTCAGAGTTCCAGCAATGGACAAAAGAGAGCAAAATGGAGTTGGAATCTTCGTTTTTGATGGAATGGTCAAAGGGGTTTGACTTCATCAATGGGTAACGAAGATGCTTGTGGTTTCAAGAAAGTAAGTGGGAGCATAATAATATTTCTGAAAACCTTGTGTGCTTGACACATTGTTAATTGGAAATAAATTTCTTGACACGAATTAGGACTTCATTTGAAAATAGTTTTCCGATGAAGTGCTTGGGCTAAATAGCCTTGATATTAGGCATAATGGTTTATGGAGATAGATTTGCCTAATGGGGCTGAGCAAAAATACATATTGACAAGATGCTAAAACCATTCATCACTAAGAACGACAAGGAGTGGTTCTTGCCGAAGTCACATGGAAAGAGTTTTTGCAAGGCTCGGTGTCCCAAAACACTGATGAGAAAAATACATGATGGAGATTCCACACACTCCTGTGTTTGTATTAATCATGTATTCCATGATATGTAAAACAACCAGATATGTCCAATACTCCAAAGTTGTTGCGAGTATAGATACCAAAATGATCAAAAGTACTGATCATGGGACAACAGTGAAAAAGGTTCATTGAGTGCTAGGGTAGCACCGATGACATGTTTTCTCGCAAGCGGAGATCATGAAGAGTTCATTGTAAAATGTTACATCGATACAGTCTTCATCATTTCTCCATGCGATTTTCGATTTAAATTGAGGGTTTTGTGTAACACAGAATATGGTAGCACATTTAGTTTGAAATTGTTCCAAACAAGAAACTGTGGCGAATTTGTCGGGGATGCTGGTCGTGCACCGCGAACACCTATGGGACCTTGGTCCCTTGTGGTTCGGAGGGGGGCGGAGTGTAACACCCCGGAAGTAACTTTCCACATTTGTAACTCCAACTCTTGCCATTTTCGGCATTGATATATGATATTCCCTCCGTGGTTGGGTTTTTCTTCATTTTGCATTTTGTCTATGTCATGCATTTTTTTTATCATGTCATCATGTGCATCGCATTTGCATACGTGTTCGTCTCATGATTCCGAGCATTTTTCCCGTTGTCCGTTTTGCAATCCGGCACTCCTATCTCTCCCGGCGGCCCCTTTTACGTTTTTCCATGTGCGGGTATTAAACCTTCTCGAAATGGACCGAGGTTTGTCTAGTGGCCTTGGTATACCACCCGTAGACCACCGGTCAAGTTTGGTCATTTGGAGCTCGTTTGGTACTCCAACGGTTAACCGCGACTCTCGCAAAGGCCTCTTTTAGGTTGCAGCCCAACACCCTTCAAAACAGCCCAATAACCCATCTAAGTCACTTCCATGCTCTCCATCGCTCGATCACGATCGTGGGCGAAAACTACACCTCATTTGGACTCTCCTAGCTCCCTCTATGCCTATTTAAACACCTCCCGAAAATCCGGATCAATTCCCCCTAACCCTAAAATTTCCACTTCGCGCTGCGCGGACACGTCCGGCGAGCGGACGCGTCCGCCGCCGCCGCCTGGCCAACTGGAGCCGCCACGTGGCACCGGCCGCCGCCCGCCGCCGGCCCGCTGAGCCCTCCGGCGGCCCTCCGGCCCAGATCGCCCGCGCCCGAAGGCCTCGCCGCCTCGGCCGCCTCCCGCCGCCCCCCAGCGCCGCCGCCCCCGCCGCCCCCCGGCCGCCCGCCCGCCGCCGCCTCGCCGGCGGCACCGCCGCCTTGACACTGGCTGGTCGCCGCTGCCCGCCAGCGCCGCGCCTGCGCCAAGGCCGGTGCTCCGCCGCGCCGCCCGTCCTCCCACCGCGCCGCCTCCTCCTCCTCGCCGGGCTCGCGGAGTTCCCGCGCCCACCGGCGCCGCCCGCCCGATCCAGATCCGACCTGGTCGCGCGCACCGCTGACTTCTCCCCTCACTTTTTCTTCTAAGTCCTTAATCTCATGATATTTTGTGTCATTTTCAAAGTGGTATATCTTTGCATCAGAGATCCATTTTTGCGTATAATATGTCAAAATGTTCGCCTCAAGAGTAGATCATTTCTACTCATTGCATCATTTACATTTGAGCTCATCTTTGCCCGAAATGCTGTTGGAAGAGTGCTATGTGATGTTAGTTTCTGTTTCTTAATGTAACTTGCACTTTTGTTATTTTTGCCATGATTAATGGGTGCACCCTATGAATTTGAGTCCTACATGTGTTTTGAAATATGCCATGCCATCTTTCCAGGGGTGTATGCCATGTATTTTTGTGATCTATGTGGTGACTAGCACAAGCATGCAAAGTAGGTGTTCTGATGTTGCTGTTTTCAGCCCTGTTTTAGCTGATTTTGATGCCATGTTAACTTGATGATACCGAAAGATCTATGCATATTTTGAGATACTTCAGTAAGGATGTTTTGTAAAACATGTCTTGCTCTATCCATCCATGCCTTTGTTTGCAATTATGGAGTGCCATAGCTTGAGTCAATCGAGCTCTACTTTTGCTATCAAATGTTTCCTGGCAGATTGTATACATGTTATTCAATTTTGCCTAGGTTGTTGTGGTTGACCCATGTATGCTATGTTATTGTTCTTGCCATGTATGTCTTCTAGGTCATGTCTTCTTGATGTATGTATGCTTATTTTATCATTTAAGGCTCTGTAGTGAGTGCATTGAGCTTGTAAACATGCCTACTTGTTATCAGTTTTTGACATGTCCTGTTGCTGAATCTGTTAACGAAACTTTCAATTTTGACATGGGTGTTACTATATTTTCTAATCCTTTTTGGCTTATGGTCAGTAAGGGACTTTTGATCTATGCTTTGAGTAGATTCATGCCATGCCATGTTTTGCTATTTTAAGGTCCTGTAGCATGTAGTTTTGCTGCTCTGAACATTGCAACCTGATGCTGTTTTTGCCATGTCCAGCCTGATATTTTGTGCACTTTTGCCATGCTTGTTTGAACCTGTTATGATGTGAACTAGCCGTAGCTCAGTGCTCATCTTTTGTCGAGCATCTTGTGTAGATCACTGCCATATACTTTGTTGGTACGTTTGGGTGCAGTAGCTTAATTATTTGTTGCTTGCTAAGTGGCATCATGCTGTTAATGGCAGATTTGCGCCATTCTTGTTTTGCTTGCCATTTGCAAACCGTGCATCCGTTTCCGGTGATCTTTATATCGATTTCAACCGAAATAATCTCATCTTTCCAGTGGCATACTTGGTTTGCCAAGTTGATGCCTGGTTCATCATTTACCTTCCGGAGCGCACATACGCATTGCATATCACATCCCGCATATCATGTCATGTTTTGCATCATGTTGATTGTGCATTGCACCGTGATTTATTGTGGTTCCTTTGTTTGTGTTGTTGCTTTGGGTAGAGTCGGGAGACGAGTACGTGAACGAGGAACCTGTTGAGAACGCTTACGAGGATCAAGCTTTCGACAACTCTGAGAACATTGCAAGCAAGATGACCATACCTCGAAATCACTTCTATCTTTGCTATGCTAGTTGCTCGCTCTTTTGCTATGCCTATGCTGCGATGCCTACCACTTGCTATATCATGCCACCCATATTGCCATGTCAGCCCCTAACCATCCTTTTCCTAGCAAACCGTTGATTGGCTATGTTCTTCGCTTTGCTCAGCCCTCTTATAGCGTTGCTAGTTGGTGAAGCTGAAGTTTGTTCCTTGTTGGAACATGGAGATGTTGTTCCTTGTTGGAACATGTTTACTTGTTGGGGATATCACAATATAAATATCTGCTATATTTTAATACATCTATATACTTGGTAAAGGGTGGAAGGCTCGGCCTTATGCCTGGTGTTTTGTTCCACTCTTGCCACCCTAGTTTCCGTCATACCGGTGTTATGTTCCTTGTTTTCGCGTTCCTTACACGGTTGGGTGATTTATGGGACCCCCTTGACAGTTCGCTTTGAATAAGACTCGTCCAGCAAGGCCCAACTTTGGTTTTACCATTTGCCGCCTAAGCCTTTTCCCCCGGGTTTTCGCGAGCCCGAGGGTCATCTTTATTTTAACCCCGGGCAGTTCTCCTCGAGTGCTGGTCCAAACTGTCACCGCCGGTGGCCATCAGGGCAACTCGAGCTGGCCTATCGGAAGTTTGGACAATCCGGATGTGCCCGAGAACGAGATATGTGCAGCTCCTATCGGGATTTGTCGGCAGAATCGGGCGGCTTTGCTGGTCTTGTTTTATTCTGTCGAAATGTCTTGTAGTCCGGATTCCGAGATTGATCGGGTCTTCCCGTAGAAGGAATATCCTTCGTTGACCGTGAGAGCTTATAATGGGCTAAGTTGGGACACCCTGCAGGTAATATCTTTCAAAGTCGTGCCGCGGTTATGAGGCAGATGGGAAATTGTTAATGTCCGGTTGTAGAAAACCCGAAGTTGACCTCAAATAAAATACACATCAATCAAGGTGTAACCGTGATGGTCTCTTCTCGGCGGAGTCCGGAAGTGAACACGGTGTTGGAGTTATGTCCGACGTAAGTAGTTCAGATCACTTCTTGATCGCTACTAGCTTCTCGACCGTGCTTTGCTCCTCTTCTCGCTCTCTTTTGCGATGTAGCCACCATATATGCTAGTCGCTGCTGCAGCTCCACTTTACTACTCTGTCCTTCCTATAAGCTTAAATAGTCTTGATCTCGCGGGTGTGAGATTGCTGAGTCCCGTGACTCACAGATACTTCCAAAACAGTTGCGAGTTCCGACGAGGCCGGTGCAGGTGACTCAACCGAGCTCAAGTGGGAGTTCGACGAGGAACGTGGTCGTTATTATGTGTCTTTTCCTGATGATCAGAGTGGTGCTCAGTTGGGACGATCGGGATCTGTGTAGCATTTGGGGTATCTTCTTTTATTTTGGTTCCGTAGTCGGACCTTGAGTGTACTCTGAATGATGGATGTTTATTTATGTCTTTGTGTGAAGTGGCTATTGTAAGCCAACTATGTATCTCTTTCCTTATTTATTACATGGGTTGTGTGAAGATTACCTCACTTGCGACATTGCTTTCAATGCGGTTATGCCTCTAAGTCGTGCCTCGACGTGGGAGATATAGCCGCATCGGGCGTTACTAAGTTGGTAATCGAGCCTTCCCGACTTAGGAGCCCCTACTTGATTGTTTGTGGCGTTGTTGAGTCTAGAATGGAAAATGTTTTGAGTCTTAGGATTATATATATCGGAGAGTAGGATTCTTTTTACTCCCCAGTCCCTTCGTCGCTCTCGGTGAGGTATCCCGACGAGAGTTTTGACTCTTCTCTCCTCAAATTTCACTAAAAAATTTTTAGGATCACGTGGGTATCTTGGAATCGTTCCGATGGTTTTGTGACGAGAACATTGTTCTTGGTGCCTCCCGACATTTAGGGTTGTGGCGGTGTCCCGGGAGTTGAGCTCCGAGGTGTTGTCGCCACAATTTTATCGTTGCAGATTCTCGAATACCTGAGTTTTGCCGACATCGAAATCTCTTTTGTGCAGTTGTTGGTGAGATAACCCCGATAGCCCAAAGATCGAGGCGAAAAGGGAGTATTGCCATGACTTGTATAACGGATGTTTTTCAAGGTCGAGATACACGATTTCGAGGATTTCTTGGTTATGTGTTGACGGATGGATACAAATGGATCTAGGTATTGTTAGTTTGGGTGATATATTTTGTGTCCTCGTATCCCTAACACCAGATTGCATAACCGAAAGTTTCGGAGTTTATAGGTGGGAATTCTAGTAGCTTACGTGATCTTCTTTCCAACGGATGTATGATTTGAGATTGGGGTTCAACGTCTAGTGGTCCGCCCATTCACGGTCGATTTACGGTGGTCGCGAGACGCCTTAAAGAATCCTTGGCTATGCTGATTCGGGACGCCTTGTTTGTCATTCGTGACGTCCGCTATCGTCGTGTCCGTGTGGGCCCCACCACTAACACTTTGGGCGTAAATCTCTATCATGTGTTTGTTCCGCTCATTTTAGAAGCCAATCTTTTGTTTTCAGTTGTGATATTCGTTCTGTTTCTAAGACAGATGTTGTTTCCATATCTTTATCTAAGTGGCTTCTCACCTTAATGGACGTGTGATGATTAACTTTGGAATTCATTCGTTCATTCTTGTTTGAATGTTTATTGTGAAGACTATATGTTGCAATTTCTATCCGTTGATTCTACTTATCTATTTGTCTATCAAAGGACTAACGGATGTCACCCTCTTCAGATGGCTCCGCCAATGCGCCCGAATCCGGATCGCAATGATGGGGATCGATCAACCTCCACCTCCACCTCCGCCTCCAGAGGCTCGGCAAGCTATCATGGCAGCCACCAATGCCAATGCTCGATGATTTTGCAGCTCTTGCAAGAACGTTACTCGAGGGCAAGGCAATCAAGGAAATCAAGGTCAAGGCATCAACCAGCCGCATTTTGCTACTCTCAGTCAGTTCCTAGCTAATCAGCCGAAGTCTTTCAGTTTCTGTGTCGAGGCCACAGACGCTGACGATTGGTTAGTGGACATCTGCAAGCACTTTGACTGTAGCAATGTCAGACCTGAGGATTTTGTCAAGTTTGCATCGTTTCAACTCAAGAATCAAGCTGCTGAGTGGTACCAGCAATACAAAGATTCCAGAGGAGGTCGTGTCATTACCTGGGATGAGTTCCGCCGTGATTTCAGAGCTCATCACATTCCGAAAAGTGTTGTTGAGAGCAAGCGTGAGGAGTTCCGCAATCTCAAGCAGGGCAACATGTCTGTCTATCAATACAATATCCAGTTCCAGAAGCTCGCTCGCTTTGCTAAGCAAGACGTGCCTGATGAAAAGAGTATGATCTATCAATTCAGAGGTGGTCTGAGAGAAGATCTGCAATTAGCTCTTGTGCTTTTTGAGCCAGATAAGTATGATGATTTCTACAACATGGCACTCAAGCAAGAAGCTGCCCAGCTCAAATGTGAGGCTTCTAAGAAGAGAATCAGGGATGCAGTTCAGTCTTCTTCTTCCTCTCAAGTGGCAGCTAAGCAGCAGAAGTTTTACCTTCCTCCTCCTCCGTTCCGTCAGCCTTATCAGCAGAAGAACTCAGGTGGCCGTGGATCCTCCCACCCAGCCAACCCAAGCTATCAGAACAAGTCTAATTCTCAAGCTCCAAGGTCAAATGCTCCTTACCACCGTCCGCTCTCTGAGGTGACTTGCAACAAATGTCAGCAGAAAGGTCACTATGCGAACAAGTGCTTCAACCAGAGGCGCCTTCCGCCTCCTCCTCCTGTGAAATCTTCCAGCAATGCAGTGGTCAAGCATAATCCAAAGTATGCCAAGGTCAATATGATGAATGCAGCTCAGGCAGAGGATTCTTCAGATGTGATCATGGGTAATCTTCTTGTTAATGATATTCCTGCAAAAGTTCTTTTTGACACTGGTGCATCGCTTAGTTTCATCTCTAAACCTTTTGCATCTAAGCATGACTTGTCTTTCCAAGATTTGCCTAGACCATTAGCAGTTGTCTCTCCGGGTAAATGCATGAATGCAAGCTACATGGTTCCGGATGTCTCTATCAAGATGGG
Source organism: Aegilops longissima (assembly GCA_021605205.1). Classification (NCBI taxonomy): domain Eukaryota; kingdom Viridiplantae; phylum Streptophyta; class Magnoliopsida; order Poales; family Poaceae; genus Aegilops; species Aegilops longissima. The sequence continues at coordinate 159,506,985 of CM038682.1, forward strand.
CGATTATAGATTTCTGTCTAAACCAGTTGTCCTTGGTGACTCGGATATTGATCTTATTCTCGGAATGGACTGGCTTTATCAGCACAAAGCTCAGCTTGATTGTGCTGCCAGGGAAATTCAATTGACTCACTCTTCGAATGATGTGATCATCTATGCCGCTCGTGATGAAACCATTCGGTTGTTTTCTCTCAATGAGAAGGGCGAACTGAATGCTATCTCTCAGATTCCAGTCGTTTGTGAGCACCAAGATGTCTTTCCAGAAGAGCTTCCGGGTATGCCTCCTCATCGGCCGCTTGAGTTCGTTATCGATCTTGAGCCCGCATGAACCCGCTTGCAAGCGCCCATACAAGCTTGGACCTGATGAGCTGAAGGAATTGAAGAAGCAGCTCGATGAACAAGAGCGTCTGGTTTAATCGGACCGAGTTCATCTCCTTGGGGTTGTGGTGTTCTTTTGTCCAGAAGAAGGATGGCACGGACCGACTTTGCGTCGATTACCGTCCATTGAATAAGAAGACAATCAAGAACAAGTATCCACTTCCCAACATCAATGAGCTTTTTGAGAAACTCAAAGGTGCTACAGTGTTCTCCATGCTTGACCTTCGTATGGGGTATCATCAGATTCGCATTCGTGAACAAGATATTCCCAAGACAGCATTCAGAACAAGCTTTGGTTCTTATGAATATACTGTCATGTCTTTCGGCCTTGTCAATGCTCCTCCAACTTTCTCTCGGATGATGAATTTCATCTTCAATCCCTACACCAATGAATTCGTCTTGGTCTATCTTGATGATATTTTGGTCTTCTCCAAGAATAAGAAGGATCATGCCAAACATTTGCGATTGGTGCTAGACAAGCTCAGAGAGTATCAATTCTATGCTAAGTTCTCCAAATGTGAATTTTGGCTTGATGAAGTGCTTTATCTTGGTCATATCATCTCCGCCAAGGGTATCGCTGTTAATCCCGAGAAGGTGTCCGCAATTGTGAATTGGGAACCTCCTCGAATGTCAAGCAGCTCCGCAGATTTTCTTGGTCTTGCAAGCTATTGTCAAGATTCGTTGAGAACTTCTCCAAGATTGCAAAGCCTCTTTCCAACCTTCTCCGAAGCATGTGAAGTATGTCCGGTCTCCCGAGTGTGACGTTGCTTTCAATACTCTCAAAGAGAAACTCGTCACAGCTCTGCCTTGACTCCTCCCGATGAATCCAAGCCATTTGAAGTTTTCTCGTGATGCTTGTCTTCAAGGTCTCGGTCTGTGTTAATGCAAGAGAAGAGAGTTGTGGCTTATACCTCTCGCCAGTTGAAGCCCAACGAAAAGAACTACCCCAATCACGATCTTGAGTTGGCGGCAGTTGTCCATGCATTGATTACATGGAGACATCTCTTGTTGGGAAGGAAAGTGGACATTTTCACCGATCACAAGAGTCTCAAGTACATCTTCACTCAACCCAACCATAACCTCAGGCAGACTCGATGGGTCGAAATGATTCAAGAGTAGAACCCAAGTATTGAATATACTCCGGGCAAGGCCAATGTCATTGCAGATGCTTTGAGCAGGAAGGCTTACTGCAACAGTCTAATCCTCAAGCCCTTTCAGCCGGATCTCTGTGAAGCTTTCCGCAAGCTGAATCTTCAAGTTGTTCCTCAAGGCTTTCTTGCCAACCTCATAGTCTCTCCTACTTTGGAAGATCAGATTTGTGAGGCTCAACTTCTGGATACCATGGTGAGAAAGGTGAAACGTGGTATCGACAAGGGCATTTCCAAGTACAAGTGCTTCCACGTTGATGACAAAGACACTCTTTTCTTTGAGGACCGGATTGTGGTTCCTAAGGGTGATCTGAGAAAAGTCATTATGAACGAGGCTCACAATTCGCTTCTATCCATTCATCCTGGAAGTACGAAGATGTACCATGACCTCAAGCAGTCATATTGGTGGACTCGAATGAAGCGAGAAATTGCTCAATTCGTGAATGAATGTGATGTCTGCATAAGAGTGAAAGCAGAACACCAAAGACCAGCTGGTCTCCTCCAACCTCTTGCTATTCCTGAATGGAAGTTTGATCATATTGAAATGGACTTCGTGACTGGTTTTCCAAAGTCCAAGCGTGGAAATGATGCTATCTTTGTTGTCATTGACAAGCTTACTAAAGTGGCTCATTTTCTTCCTATCAAAGAATCTATCACAGCAGCTCGGTTGGCGAGCTATACACCTCCAGATTGTCTCCTTGCACGGCATTCCACAAGTGATCTCTTCTGCACCGTGGCAGCATCTTTACCTCCAAGTTTTGGGATTCTTTTCGAAGGCCATGGGCACCAACATTCGTTTCAAAGACAGCTTTCCATCCTCAAACAAGTGGCCAAGTTGAGCGAGTAAATCAAATCCTTGAAGATATGCTCGGGGCTTGTGTCATTTCTTTCGGTATGAAGTGGGAAGATTGTCTTCCATATGCCGAAGTTCTCCTACAACAACAGCTTCCAAGCGAGTTCGGCAAGGCACCATTCAAAATTCTCTATGGCGAAAGTGTCGACTCCTCTCAATTGGTCCGAGACATGTGAACGTAACTTCTTGGCAATGACTTGATCACGTATGTAAGAGATGTGCCAAGTCATTCGTGAGAATCTCAAAGCCGCATAATCGCGCGTAAGAGCTATTATGATGATAAGCACCGTGATGTGGCTTTTGAAATCGGAGACCATGTCTACCTCCGCGTCTCTCCAATGAAAGGCACTCGCCCCGGTATCAAAGGGAAGCTTGCACCTAGATACGTTGGTCCTTTCAAGATCATTGGCAAAAGAGGCGATCTCGCCTATCAACTTGAGCTTCCATCCAACTTTGCAAACGTGCACGATGTGTTTCACGTATCACAGCTTCGCACGTGCTTCAAGACTCCTGAACGCACTATCAACTTCAAGAGATTGACCTTCAAGAAGATCTCTTATCATGAGCACCCGCTGCTATTCTTGAAGAAACCGAGCGCAAGACTCGCAACAAGTCAATCAAATTCCTAAAAGTGAAGTGGTCACACCATTCCACCGAGAAGCTACCCGAGAGCGCGAGGATCACCTCCGCTCGAGTATCCGGAGTTCTTTCAGTCCTAGATCTCGGACGAGATCCTCTTGTAGTGGTGGAGTGTTGTAACACCCGGAAGTAACTTTCCACATTTGTAACTCCAACTCTTGCCATTTTCGCATTGATATATGATATTCCTCCGTGGTTGGGTTTTCTTCATTTTGCATTTTGTCTATGTCATGCATTTTTTATCATGTCATCATGTGCATCGATTTGCATACATGTTCGCCTCATGATTCCGAGCATTTTTCCCGTTGTCCGTTTTGCAATCCGGCACTCCTATCTCTCCGGCGCCCTTTTACGCTTTTTCCATGTGCGGGTATTAAACCTTCTCGAAATGGACCGAGGTTTGTCTAGTGGCCTTGGTATACCACCGTAGACCACCGGTCAAGTTTCGGTCATTTGGAGCTCGTTTGGTACTCCAACGGTTAACCGCGACTCTCGCAAAGGCCTCTTTTAGGTTGCAGCCCAACACCCCTTCAAAACAGCCCAATAACCCTTCTAAGTCACTTCCATGCTCTCCGCTGCTCGATCACGATCGTGGGGAAAACTACACCTCATTTGGACTCTCCTAGCTCCTCTATGCCTATTTAAACACCTCCCAAAATCCGGATCAATTCCCCTAACCCTAAAATTTCCTCCTCGCGCCACGGACACGTCCGGCGAGCCGGACGCGTCCGCCGCCCGCCCAGCCGGGAGCCGCCACGTGGCACCTGCCGCCGCCGCCGCCGCCCGCCGAGCCCGCCGGCCCTCCTCTCTGGCCCCAGATCGCCCCGCGCTTCGAAGCGCCTCTCGCCGCCTCGGCCGCCTCGCCGCCTGCCCGCGCCGCCGCCCGCCGCCTCCTCCGGCCCGGCCGCCGCCCGCCCTTGTTGGCGGGCACCGCCCATGAACTGGTGCGCATCGCGCCGCCCCGGCTTGCCTTGCCCTCCTGCCGGTGCTCCGCCCGCCAGGCCGTCCTCCCACGCGCCGCCTCCTCCTCTCGCTCGGGCTGAGTGGGAGCCCGCACCGGCGCCGCCTCGCCCGATCCAGATCCGACCTCGGGTCGCGCGCGCCCGTTGACTTCTCCCCCTCACTTTTTCTTCTAAGTCCTTAATCTCATGATATTTTGTGTCATTTTCAAAGTGGTATATCTTTGCATCTGTAGATCCATTTTGCGCGTATAATATGTCAAAATGTTTGTCTCGAAGAGTAGATCATTTCTTCTCATTGCATCATTTTCATTTGAGCTCATCTTTGCCCGAAATGCTGTTGGAAGAGTGCTATGTGATGTTAGTTTCTGTTTCTTAACAGAACTTGCACTTTTGTTATTTTTGCCATGATTAATGGGTGCACCCTATGAATTTGAGTCCTACATGTGTTTTGAAATATGCCATGCCATCTTTCCAGGGGTGTATGCCATGTATTTTTGTGATCTATGTGGTGACTAGCACAAGCATGCAAAGTAGGTGTCCTGATGTTGCTGTTTTCAGCCCTGTTTTAGCTGATTTTGATGCCATGTTAACTTGATGATACCGAAAGATCTACGCATATTTTGAGATACTTCAGTAAGGATGTTTTTTAAAACATGTCTTGCTCTATCCATCCATGCATTTGTTTGCAATTATGGAGTGCCATAGCTTGAGTCAATCTAGCTCTACTTTTGCTATCAAATGTTTCCTGGCAGATTGTATACATGTTATTCAATTTTGCCTAGGTTGTTGTGGTTGACCCATGTATGCTATATTATTGTTCTTGCCATGTATGTCTTCTAGGTCATGTATTCTTGATGTATGTATGCTTAGTTTATCATTTAAGGCTCTGTAGTGAGTGCATTGAGCTTGTAAACATGCCTACTTGTTATCAGTTTTTGACATGTCATGTTGCTGAATCTGTTAACGAAACTTTCAATTTTGACATGGGTGTTACTATATTTTCTAATCCTTTTTGGCTTATGGTCAGTAAGGGACTTTTGATCTATGCTTTGAGTAGATTCATGCCATGCCATGTTTTGCTATTTTAAGGTCCTGTAGCATGTAGTTTTGCTGCTCTGAACATTGCAACCTGATGCTGTTTTTGCCATGTCCAGCCTGATATTTTGTGCACTTTTGCCATGCTTGTTTGAACCTGTTATGATGTGAACTAGCCGTAGCTCAGTGCTCATCTTTTGTCGAGCATCTTGTGTAGATCACTGCCATATACTTTGTTGGTACGTTTGGGTGCAGTAGCTTAATTATTTGTTGCTTGCTAAGTGGCATCATGCTGTTAATGGCAGATTTGCGCCATTCTTGTTTTGCTTGCCATTTGCAAACCGTGCATCCGATTTCGGTGATCTTTATATCGATTTCAACCGAAATCATCTCATCTTTCCAGTGGCATACTTGGTTTGCCAAGTTGATGCCTGGTTCATCATTTACCTTCCGGAGCGCACATACGCATTGCATATCACATCCCGCATATCATGTCATGTTTTGCATCATGTTGATTGTGCATTGCACCGTGATTTATTGTGGTTCCTTTGTTTGTGTTGTTGCTTTGGGTAGAGTCGGGAGACGAGTACGTGAACGAGGAACCTGTTGAGAACGCTTACGAGGATCAAGCTTTCGACAACTCGAGAACATTGCGCAAGATGACCATACCTCAAATCACTTCTATCTTTGCTATGCTAGTTGCTCGCTCTTTTGCTATGCCTATGCTGCGATGCCTACCACTTGCTATATCATGCCACCCATATTGCCATGTCAGCCCCTAACCATCCTTTTCCTAGCAAACCGTTGATTGGCTATGTTACCGCTTTGCTCAGCCCTCTTATAGCGTTGCTAGTTGCGGTGAAGCTGAAGTTTGTTCCTTGTTGAACATGGAGATGTTGTTCCTTGTTGGAACATGTTTACTTGTTGGGGATATCACAATATAAATATCTGCTATATTTTAATACATCTATATACTTGGTAAAGGGTGGAAGGCTCGACCTTATGCCCGGTGTTTTGTTCCACTCTTGCCACCCTAGTTTCCGCCATACCGTGTTATGTTCCTTGTTTTCGCGTTCTTACACGGTTGGGTGATTTATGGGACCCCTTGACAGTTCGCTTTGAATAAGACTCGCCTAGCAAGGCCCAACTTTGGTTTTACCATTTGCCACCTAAGCCTTTTCCCCGGTTTTCGCGAGCCCGAGGGTCATCTTTATTTTAACCCCGGGCCAGTTCTCCTTCGAGTGCTGGTCCAAACTGTCCACCGCCCGGTGGCCATCAGGGGCAACTCTGAGCTGGCCTATCGGAAGTTTGGACAAACCGGATGTGCCTTGAGAACGAGATATGTGCAGCTCCTATCGGGATTTGTCGGCACAATCGGGCGGCTTTGCTGGTCTTGTTTTATTGCTGTCGAAATGTCTTGTAGCCCGGGATTCCGAGATTGATCGGGTCTTCCGGTAGAAGGAATATCCTTCGCTGACCGTGAGAGCTTATAATGGGCTGTTGGGACACCCCCGCAGGGTAATATCTTTCAAAGCCGTGCCGCGGTTATGAGGCAGATGGGAATTTGTTAATGTCCGTTGTAGAAAACCCAAGTTGACCTCAAATAAAATACACATCAATCAAGCGTGTGTAACCGTGATGGTCTCTTCGGCGGAGTCCGGAAGTGAACACGGTGTTGGAGTTATGTCCGACGAAGTAGTTCAGATCACTTCTTGATCGCTACTAGCTTCACGACCGTGCTTTGCTCCTCTTCTCGCTCTCTTTTGCGATGTAGCCACCATATATGCTAGTCGCTTGCTGCAGCTCCACTTTACTACTCTGTCCTTCCTATAAGCTTAAATAGTCTTGATCTCGCGGTGTGAGATTGCCGAGTCCCGTGACTCACCGATACTTCCAAAACAGTTGCAGGTTCCGACGAGGCCAAGCAGGTGACTCAACCGAGCTCAAGTGGGAGTTCGACGAGGAACGTGGTCGTTATTATGTGTCTTTTCCTCGATGATCAGTGAGTGGTGCTCAGCTTGGGACAATCGGGATCTGTGTAGCATTTGGGGTATCTTCTTTTATTTTGGTTCCGTAGTCGGACCTTGAGTGTACTCTGAATGATGGATGTTTATTTATGTATTGTGTGAAGTGGCGATCGTAAGCCAACTATGTATCTCTTTCCTTATTTATTACATGGGTTGTGTGAAGATTACCTCACTTGCGACATTGCTTTCAATGCGGTTATGCCTCTAAGTCGTGCCTCGACACGTGGGAGATATAGCCGCATCGGGGGCGTTACACGGAGGATGCACGAAGAGCGGATCAAAGCGATGCACACGAGCAGATTTACCCAGCTTCGGAGCTCTCCGGAGAGATAACACTCCTACTGCTGCGTCGTGGATTATATTGTGTTCTTGCTAGGGAGCAATGGGAGCTACAAAACCTAGCCTGAGTGAGCGTGGTCTCGTATGAGTCGAATGAACTAAGCTGGAGCCGAGACCTTTCTACGTTGCACTTGGGCCTCCTTTTATAGGCACAAGGGGTCACCACAGGCGGCAACATGTATGAGGGCACAAATGTAAAAACAGTGGTTGGTATACCAACTTGTACAGTGATCTATACCTAACTCTGACGGCAAGGGACAAGAGTCATTAATGCCCGCCTCGGCCGCCGAATAAAGTGTAACAGGACCGCCAAGCACGCCTCCGCTTGCCACGATGGTATCTTGTCGCGCCGCTATCGCTGCTCCCCATCGGCTGCACAGCCCATCGACACGCTGCTCGGAAAGCCCCGCAATGGCGACACGCTGGCGGATGAGCTGGAGCGAGATGAAGATAGGTTGCCTGCCCTGCAAGCGCCTTGCCGCGCGTAAACCTTGTCGCGCTTTGGGAGCTCGGGCTACCACCAGCCTTCCCGGCAAGCTCCTCTTGCCGGGCCTTGTTTCTTCGTGCCTTGAGTGGTCTTCCGGCAAGCTCCTCTTGTCGGGGCCTTGATTACTTTGTTCTTGAATGGCTCCAAAGGAGCCTCGGAGGATCTTGATGGTCGCCAGGCCAGCCCTGCCGCAGGGTGCTGCAATTGCCCGTGCACGAAGTTCGGGTGCTAGGGGTACCCTACTCTAGTACACCGACAGAGCCCCGGATCGGGCCACACACGGCGCTAAGCTCGTTGGGCCAAGCCCAAAACAAAGGCACGGGCACGCGCGTCCGGATTACGCCATTACTCGCCTCGACCCACCACGCCCCACTTAACGCCACACACCGGACATGGCGCCGTGGGGAGATCGTGGGGCTTTTTTAATGGAAAATCGAACGCCGCCTCTATCCCTCTTTATAAGGGGTACGGGGGCAGGACGCCCACTTGCCATTGCTGTCACATCAGAAACCCCCGCCGCTTTCCCCTTTCTTCTCGAGCCCAAAGAGAGCGACGCTCCGCTCCCTCCATTGCCACCGGTGCCACCAACGCCGCCGACTTCCTCCACCACCTCTCCCCATGGCTCAAGGCCGACAAGGAAAAGCGCGGAATCGGCCGAGGCGCAGCGGCTGGCATGGGCGCAAGGAAGGAGCGGGCCTCTTCGATCCCCCGCTCGACAGGAAGGAGTTGCGGGAGCTGAACTATGTTTTCTGGTCGACGGCGACGCGGGCGCACCCGCGCACGAGGGTGATCTCCGCCGCCACGTCCGATAAGGTCTCCATCGGGTACCCCTTTTTTCGCTTTTTCCATCAAGGGCTCGCCCGCTTTTCTCAATTCTTTCAGATGTCATGAATACATATGGCCTCCGCCTCCTTGACTTCACCCCCAACGCCGCCCTCACCATGGGCTGCTGCACACCTCTGCGAGAACTTTGTCGGGTCCACCTAAATGTCGCACTCTTCCGCCATTACTTCACACCCCCAGAGAGAGAGGAGAGCCGCTGTCGGAGGAATTGCATGGACCTCTAGGATCGCAAGAAGGAAGCGATCTTGACGGAGAGTTGCGCAGCAAGTGGGAGGAGGAGAGATGACTGGTGTTGATCTTAGAGGAGGAGCCACAGCCTTTTATCGCCTCGCGAAAACCCCCATAGTGCGCGGCACGATCGGAGCAACTTGGCCGGAGGACGCCAAGTTGAAGATTGCCGTGACTAGGATCTTGCGCCTCGTATATGCCGGCTAACTGTAGGAGCAGTTGGCGCGACTTCCTTCGCCGCAGATTGCGCCTTGCAGAGAGGGGAGGCTGCTTGGGAGTTCCGTAACGCCGCGACACTGCGAGGCTGCGCCCGGTCTGAACTGGAATTTTACCGCCTTGGAGGTTGATGGCATGCTGCGGAGCCGTTCAAGCTCGATGCAGATCACCGCGAGTGGTTTATGTTGCCGAGGGAGTTGTGCCTTGTGCAACAACTCATCGCTTGATCGTGATCCGCGCGATGATGCTGCCAGCGATTCCCATGGAATCGCTCCAACTTGGCAGAGCCCGCCGACGCAGGTCGCAGCAGTTCTTCGATGACTTAGAAGAAGTGCCGATCCGCGCCGACGAGCGTAAGCGACTCACCCGAGACACCACCGAAAGCAGTGAGATGGCGCCGACGCCATTACAAGGTTGGAGGAGGCGGCGAGGCTGCTGCCGCCGTGTGTTTGGATTCACCGCCGAGTAGGCAGAGACAGCCGAGGCGGCAAGCCTTGCCGACCGACAAGAGTTTGCCGATGAGGAGGAGCAGGCCGAGCCCGACAATGAGTCTAGCGAGCCTGCCGGGCGCCCCCCTTCGCTGGCCAAGCAGCTTGTCGCAGGAGGAGCCCGCGCCCCGCTTAAGGAGACGCCTCCGCAAAACCGAGAGGTGGCGGGCGGCACGCAGCTAACAGCCGCCTGCCGCCTCGACGCTTCCACCGCTGCAAGCACTGCTGTGCGAGAGCGCTCATGCCGCCATGGCGACGGAGCGGGTCTTCGAGTCGCGCCCTCGCACCTCCAAGCGCCTCGAGGAACCTTCTCCTCCAATTGCCGCGCTGAGCGACTTGATCTCTCCGCCTCAGCCCGAGGAAGAAGAGGAAGAGTAAGATCTTGTCGCCGCTACTTGTAATCCTTCAATTTATTGCTTTATTTTATATCCGATCGACTTCACTCAACCTTCTCCTTCTTTAGGACGCTTAGCTCAGAGGGCGTCAAGAGGGCCAAGACCCCGTGGTTGTCGCCCTGGACGACTCTGCGGGCTATGCTGGGGGCACGTCTGGGACTCCCTTGCCGGATCCGCAACCCTTCAATAGAGCAGCCCAAAAGTAAGTGTTTGGTTTATTTCTCATGGTTAGGTATGCTCGGGTGCTCCTCCATCACCGATATCTGGTTTGTTGAATTATGTAGGAGCAGAGCAGCCTCATCAGAGGTCCGGAGGCCGCCTCCCGAGGTTCAGCCTCATCAGAGGCCTCGAGGTCACCCCCAAATTCTGCTTGCTTCAACTACGCCACCAAGGGAGAAATCTCCGCCAAGGAGCGCCTCCGCAAGGGAGGCCTCCGACGATGGGATCTTCTCCAAAGCAAGGGCAGCGCCAAAAACCTCCGTAGTGGAGACCGCGGCAACAGACTCTACTGCAGGTAATCTTCTTGTTTGAGAATTTCCCTTGGGTTCTTTTCTTCTGTTCTTCTTTTTCGATCATTTGCTTGACTTGTTCTTTCTTTTTCTGACCGTCAGATCCATCCGCCGGAGATCCGATGGATATTGAGGCTGCCGGCGAGGAGGACGCTCGCGGCGACAATGTCGACGCTGCCAACATGCAGGAGGAGGCCGGCGCCGATGAGTCCGCCGGCGAGGAGGCCGCCAAGGCTGCTGGCGCAGAGGCTTGAGAGGGATCCGGCGATCGCACTGACGGCCCTGAGGCCGCAGGAGCTCTAGGCGCTGCACCGACCGTCGATCCTCCCGCCACCGATGCCGCACCGGACTCCGAAGAGCCCCAGCCCGGTGCCTATCTGAAGGCCGGCGAGGGTGTCTTTATCAAGCTCCCTTGGGCATCAAGCCTGTGGCACCGGCCAAGGGGAGACCTTCGACGCTGAACTGCTTGCCTCCGCTGGCTGTCGCTGGTCGACGCCCGAGCAGCAGCAGCGGTGAGCTCGAGGAGGAGCAGCTGCTAAGGAGGTTGTTGTCGCTCTACCGCGCCTCGGCAAGCCAAGCTGGAGTCTGTGGAGGCGCTTGTCGCGAGGGCGGAGCTGACTTGGAGAAACGCGCTGAAGAGCTCGGGCGCGCCAACAAAGAAACTCTCCGGATATAGCAGAGGCGCTGGAGCAGCTTGTCGAGGAGCGCACGACCTTCATCTTGGAGAAGGCCGAGGTCGAGGAGCAGCAGAGGCTTGCCGCGCAGAAGCTCTCCGCAAGAAGAAGGTGAGCTGGCGCAGCGGAAGATCAACCTCGACAGCTATGAGGAAGATTCGCCGCGCGCGAGCAATCGATTGGCGGCCACTTCAGAGGCAAAGGATGCTGCCGCGCTGCCGAGGCCGCCAAGAAGGATTGAGACGAGGGTGGCTCAGCTTGAGTCCACCTCCGTAAGAGCACCGAGGAGGTCGCCGGGTTGAAGCGCGAGCGAGAAGGACGCCTATACCTCGGCAAGTTGCAAGGTCGTTTCGCTAAAAAGATCAAAGAGCTTGATGCCGCCAAGGACGCCAAGGCGGATCTGGAGTTAAAACTGACCACCCTGATGGAGACGCTGAACGGCGCCAAGGAGCGGAAACGGCCTGCTAGAGAAGATTAAAGCCAATGAGGAGCTGTTGGCGATCGCCGCGACGCCTGTAATGATCTCGTAGATAGCATCATGCATCGGATGAAAGTCTTGTGGACACCGCCACGCATCCATAATGAGCTGATGGAGCTGGGATGGTGGATCTTGGTACTCCACCGACGAGAACCTCCAACCCAGCGCCAAGCTCAGCCTATTCTTCAAGGGCGGCCGACGGGTCTCCAGCTGCCCGGAGGAGATCCCAAAGCAATCGGCAGAGGAGTCGCGCCAAGTTTGCGCCGGGCTCTCCTGAAGGTGCCGATGAAAGTGGCCTTCCGCAACCCAAAGGCCGACTTCACCAAAGTCCTCAAGTCCCTGCCTCCATCTGCCGACGTTGAAGCGCCAAGGCCCTTGTCGCACTCCATTGTGGACAGGGTGAGCGGAGTTAAGAGGCTCGATGGCGATCACGTGGATTAGGCCGCCAAGCTTATCTTTCTCTTGTCGCTGTAGATCATGTTTAGGCGAAAAATTTATTAGACCTGCGACAAGTTATTATGTAATATACACTATCTTAGGCAATCGAATGCAACGTTATCTCCTTTACTTGACTCCTTCCCTTGCATGTTTGTACCCTACGCTTTTTAGGGGAACTTGTCGGTGTGAACACCTTTGCCACGAGCGCTGAGTGCGGAACTTCAGCAGCCTGCTGACGATGCCGCCTCCGACAAGCAACCTTGTCGCAACTAGTTGCAGCACAGTTAAGTTGTTGAGCGGACTCGAAACAAAGTAAGGGCGCAAGCTAGTCGCGAGTCGGTTCTTCCGCGCACAGGTTTTCCATACAAAGTACTATCATTCGAGGAAGATAACTTGAGAATTTAAAAACTGATTGTTTAAACTTAGCAACTTAGCTTCTCTGTTGTTCACTTCCCGGCAAGGTGACAGTTCCTCGAGTGACGCTTGGTGGCCCACACCATTATCTTCTCCTCCCCCCCCCCCCCCGGTTAACTTGTGGGTGGATGAACCTTCTTCTTGTTTGAGAAGATAGAAGAGAAAATAAATTTATGGAGCCTAGTGGCTCGTTATCGCTTACCGGGTGTGGATGCTGCACAAAATGTTAGATAACACACGCATATAAGATTATGAAAGCATGTAGTGACAAGTTGTGCGCAACACATAGGCTTTATCGATGCACGGGTCTCGCGCTCGCTTTGTACAAAGGATTACATGCAACAGCGGCAAGATTTGTACAAAAGGGTGGTTTTTAAAAGGGTCTCGCAACGCGCCTCTATGGGTAAAACTTACGGAGATGCTCTATATTCCAGGAGTTGCTCACCGAAGGCCATCTTCGGTCTCAAGGCATGACAGCCCGGCCTAGTGACTCGCTTTTACCCGATAAGGGCCTTCCCACTTTGGCGCCAACTTGTTGGAATTCTTGGCGGATTGAACGCTACCAAGAACAAGGTCGCTTCCTCAAGCTTCTCGCATTAACTTTATGGCTATGGTAGCGGCGCAAAGCTTGCTGGTAGCGAGCAGCTCGACAAGCAGCCCTGAAGACGATCTTCCTCGAGGAGCAGCAGATCATCTTGTCGCAGCTGCTCTTGCTCAAGCTCATCATAAGCGTTAGTACTCGAGGTGACCCGTGATAACGAAGTTCTGTGGGGAGAACTGCTTCGCCCATAGACCGAGCAAAAGGTGTCCGGCTAGTGGCTCGACGGTGTCGCCCCGACGACCAAAGAACCACCGCAGCTCCTCAATCCAGTTTTTTCCGCACTTGTGTAGCCTGTCAAAGTTCTGGTCTTGAGTCCTCGCAGCACTTCAGCATTTGCCCTCTCGCTTGACCGCTTCTTCGGTGAGCGATGATGCAAAGCAGACTTTGGCGCCAAGATCTTGGACGATTGCATGAAGGTGCGACTCGTGAATTGTGTACCATTGTCGGTGATGATCCGATTAGGTATCCCAAAACGGCACACAATTGACCAAGAACTTGATCGCCGATCGGCTGTCACCTTCCTCACTGCTTCCACTTTCGCCACTTTGTGAACTTGTCGATTGCTACGCATAAGTACTCAAAGCCCCGACAGCTCGTGGGAAGGGGCCGAGGATATCGAGCCCCTGCATCAAAAAGGGCCAGGATAAAGGGATCGCCTGGAGAGCTTGAGCTGGCCGGTGTATCTGTTTTGAATGGAACGCACGCTTCACACTTGGTTACTTGTGCAGTTGCATCCGGAGGGCTTCGCCGTAAGAAACCTTGCCGGAAAGCTTTGCTTAGTGTTTTGCGCCAATGTGGTGACCACATATGCCTCCATGTATCTCGCCAACAGTTTTCGCCCATCTTCCCGCAAATACACTTCAATTTCACACCGCTGAGTCTTCTTCGCATGTGATGTTGTCAACAAACTGGTACATACTTGACCGCCGGGCTACTTTTTTCCGCTTCTTCTTGCTCTTCGGAAGTTCTCCGTCTCAAGGAAATGGACGATTTGCTGCGCCCATGCCGGAGCCCGTGGCTCGACAACAAGGACTAAAGGCTCATCTACCATGCGGGAACATTAGCTTCACGGCAAGAACTCGCGGTTCCGCCGAGTTGATGATCCCCGCAAGCTTGCCGAGCAAAGCTTGTCGGGAGCGCTCGCTTCAACGAAACAAACCATAGGGTTTGTCGGAGCGCATCGCTCCTCGCTGATATTTATGCTGATTTTAGGGACCTTCTTGGCGGCGACCGTGAAGCTCGCCGGAAAGTAGTCGCCGAAACCAATTTTCTTCTTGCTCTGTCCTGTTGATGGTCTTACGGTTGGCTGGGTCAGCTTGAGCACAAAAATTCCTGGTTCCATTGTGTAACTTAAGTGTGGCACATTTTGAGAGGCCATCAGCTATATCATTCTCGAGCTCTTGAACGTGTTCCATTTGCGTGCCTTCAAAGTGCTCCTCTAGCTTTCTCACTTCATCAACGATGCTTCCATCAACGGACTCGTAATCTTTGTTCACTTGGCGGACGACAAGCTGCGAGTCACCCCGACGATAAGCTTCTTGATCCCAAGGTCCATCATGATTCTAAGGCCGCAAGCAAACCTTCATACTGCTAAAGATTGTTTGTCGCTTGCTCCTTGGGAAAATGCATTTGGACTATGTACTTGAGGTGCTCTCCGTGGGTGAGATAAGCAAGACGCCGCACCGGGCGCCTTTGCAGCAAGAAGGCACCATCAAAGTACATTAGCCACTCTTTACTTGCTTCTTTGGCGGGAATGCTCGCCTCGGTATTTCTTCATCTTATGCTACGCCCACTCTGCTATGAATTCTGTCAATGCTCGCTTTGGATAGTTGAAGTGCTTTCAAACTTGAGACCAAAGCTTGACAGTTCCAAAGGCCCACTCGACTATTCTCGCCTGCTTGCTTCGGATTTTGCAATATCCTCTTCAACGGAAAGCGAGTGACAACTGTTATCTCATGTGCTTGAAGTAATGGCGAGCTTTCTTGAGGCCATGAGGAGGCCGAAAAGCAACTTCGCACACCGAATACCTTGACCTAGCCCCTGTAAAGGGAATCGACAAAGTAGATCGGGCGCTGCACCATCCTTCTTGTATCTTGTCGCAACCCTGCGCTGATCTGTCTCGCGGGACCAGAGCTTGACGGCGAAGCCCCTCGCTTGTCGCTGGATGCGCCCGCCTCGGTTGTCGGCTCATCATCTCGCCTCCTCTCCGCTACATTAACGCAGCACTAACCACTTGATTGGTTGCTGCTATGTACAACAGCAACTTCTCTTGTGGCTTAGGTGCGACAAGTATTGGAGTGGAGGACAGGTACTCTTCAAGTCTTGCAGCGCAGCCTCCGCCGGAGTCCATTTCATTGACCTGCCTTTTCAAAATTTTGAAAATGGCAGGGCGCGCCAGTGACTTAGAGATAAACCTGCTAAGAGCAGCCACGCAACCGCAAGCCTTCCGACATCCTTGACGCGCTTTGGTGCTTCAATCTGCTCAATGGCCTTGATCTTGTCGGGATTGGCTTCAATTCCCCGAGACACAAAGAACCCGAGAAGCTTGCCGGAAGGGACTCCAAACACGCACTTCTCGGGTTGAGCTTGAGGTTGATCTTGCGCAGATTTGCAAACGCCTCATCCAAATCTTGAACGAGAGTTGCTTTGTCCTTGCTTTGACCACTATGTCATCCATGTAGGCTTCTACGCTTCGTGTATTTGTGGCTCAAAAGCATCATGGACTACTCGCAAAGGTTGAACCTGCATTCTTCAAACCGAAAGGCATCCGATGAAAAAAGATGTGCCACATGGTGTAATGAATGCGGTTTTCTTCATCCTCCTGTGCCATGAAAATTTGATGATACCTGAATATGCATCAAGAAATGAAAGCAAATCACATCCAGCCGTGGAGTCAACAATCTGGTCAATACGCGGCAAGGGAAATGGGTCTTTGGGACAACCTTTATTAACATCCGTGAAGTCAATACAAAGTCTCCATTTCCCATTGGCCTTATGTATAACAACCGGATTGGCCAACCACGGGATGGAGCACCTCCCGACAAGGCCTGCTGCTTCCAACTTCTTGATTTCTTCTCGCTATGAATTCTTGGCGCTCCACTGCCTGCTTCCTAACTTTTTGCTTGACGGGCCGCGCATGAGGACAGACAGCTAGGTGGTGCTCAATTACTTTCCTGGGAACACCGGGGATGTCAGATGGTTTCCATGCAAACACATCGACATTCGCCCGCAGGAAAGCAACGAGCTCGCCTTCCTATTTAGGGTCAAGCGTGGCACTGATGGTGAAAGTACCACCACTACCGTCCTCCTTGGCGGACACCTTCTTGGTCTTCGGTGGAGCTTCCATCATCTTCTTGCACTCGTCGGTGGAGCTCGATGGTGCGTCCTCGACGGTAGCGCAGCACTCCGAAGAGGTGCGCTTGCCGGAGTGGGCATCAGATCTCTTGCCGGACTTGGTGGTCTTCTTGTTCCCCCCGGGAGCTTCAGCGGCAAGTGGTTTGCTATTTGTCGCGGCTGTTGCATCTCGGTAAATTTTGTCGGCGCAGATAAGTGCATCCTTCTTGACGCCATGGACAGAAATGACGCTTATCGGGCCGGGCATCTTGAGCAGGTTGTAGGCGTAATGAGAGGCTGCCATGAACTTGGCAAGCGCTGGACGGCCAAGTATGCCATTGTAGGGCAATGGGAAATCGGCAACGTCGAATGTGACCTTCTCAGTTCTGAAGCTTAGCTCACTGCCAAATGTTACCGGCAATGTGATCTTCCCTTTTGGCTTGCTCCTTCCTGGGTTGATTCCTTGGAATGTGCCGTCTCTTCGAGCTCATTGTCGTGGATTTGAAGTTTCTGAAGCACTGCAGAGGAGATTAGGTTTAGGCCGGCCCCGCCGTCAACCAACATCTTTGTGACCTTGAGGTTGCGGATAGTTGGTGATACCAACATCGGCAAGCACCCGACCGCAGTGATGCGATCAGGGTGATCCTCAATGTCAAAGATGATGGGCGTGCTGGACCACTTCAGAGGTTTGCGCGACTCTATGGATGGTTCTGCTGCATTAACCTCACGCATCCATTGCTTGAGTTGGCGGTGCGAGGTATGCAGAGAAGCACCACCGTCGACGCAAAGGACCTCCGCTGCCTTCTGAAACTCTTGCTCGTCAGCTTCATCGTCTTCCATGTCTTCGCCATATTCATCTTCGCCTTCTTCCTTGTCGCGCCGCTGGGAGGTCTGTCTCCTTGCCTCTGCTTGGCCTTGCTGCAAGCGCCCTCCCGACCGGGTCTCTTCTTACTTGCCGCACCAGCACCTTCCTGGCTTTCTCCTTGTCTCGCCGTCAGATTCAGCCCTCTCAGAGCTCAACAAGCTGCTCGACTTTCTTGCAGCTCTAGAGATCGTGGGCCCTTGGTGCGGTGGATCTTACAGAATTGCTTGTTGGAGCTGTCAGTTTATCGGCGGCCGCCACAGCTTGGCAGTCGTTGTCAGCGGCAACCTCCTTGCCGGAGCCACCAGCCTTGGCTTTGTTGGCGGCGCCATCCTTGCCGGACTGCTCGACAACTAGTACTTCTTGGTTTTTCTTTTTTCTGTTGTTTCGTCGCCGGCTCTTCCTTGCCGGGGCGGTCTCCTCACTGTCAGATTCTGCTCCCACATTCTCTCCTGGGAGTCTTCTCCCCTCCTCAGCGCATGCACACTTGTCGGCCAGGGCGTAGAGCTCGCTAACATCTTTTACTTTACACATCGCCATCTCCTCCCTCATCCTACGGTTCCGCACGTTTTGGTGAAACGCGCTGATCACCGCGGCAGGGTGAACGTCTGGGATGTTGTAGTGCACACGACTGAATCTCTGGATAAACTTGCGCAGGGACTCCCCTTCCTTATGGGCGAGCAGGTGAAGGTCACTCTCTTGGCCATGAGGTTTGTGGCCGCCTGTGAAGGCGCCGACAAACTGGTGGCACAAATCAGCCCAAGAAGAAATAGAGTTGTCCGGCAAGTGCATGAGCCAAGACCTGACGTTTGGCTTGAGCACCAGAGGGAAGTAGTTGGCGAGGATCTTGTCGTCTCGTCCTCCCGCAGCCTGCACCGCGATGGTGTAGATGCTGAGGAACTCCGATGGGTGTGTCCTGCCATCATACTTCTCCGGCACATCTGGCTTGAAGTTTTTCTTGTCGCCATCGACTTGCCGCAGCTCACGAGTGAACGCAGGGCAACCTATCACAGACGGTAAGTCGCTCGTTCTCTCGGGCGCATGCATATCGACAGTGGGCCCGGCGCTGGTCAGATTGACGCCGCGCTTCTCTTCGGCGCTCGATGCGGGTTCGAGCGTCTTCTTCTTGCCGTTCTTGAAGAATTTGGCGCTGGTCGCGACGAGCTCACGGATCCGACGACACTGTAGAGTCGCTGTCGAGGTGGATCCGGCGAGTCGGCGATCTTGGCCTTCTGGAAGGAGAGTGGACGGTGGCTGCACCCCCGTAAGTATCGTCGCCATCGGCTCGTGCCTTGTCGCCTTTGTGCGGCTTCGAGGTGGTTGGTTGCCGCGGGACGTCGCCGTTGGCAAAGGCGATGAGGCTCTGGATGGTGGCCCTCCATTCGTCGACCTTGTCGGCCGTTGGAGGGTAGTCTAGAAGTAGCTGAGCTCTTGCCAAGGCTTCTGCTGGTGTGGTGGGTGGCAATGGCGTACGTAGCGAAGAACGAGACGTGCTCGGACTCCTAACCAGGTTAGGAGGAGCAGCGTCCCGCCCGAGCGACCGTACTCCATCGGTACCGCATGTCGCGTGCATGCGGTCTCGAGGGCCCCGGATCCTCCAGCTTGGCCTTGATCTATCGGACGTATGGTGCTGCGAGCACCATGACGCTGTCTTTCCCGCGCCTCTTGAGAAGGACGTGGTGCGGATTCGGACGCCGAAGGTTGCGCCGCCTTGTCCTTGGATCTGGCGACGCGTGGACTCCCTCGTCGGCGCTGCTTCTCCGCCAATGTCCTCCCTACCACTCGCCTGCTCGGTGGTGGTGGGTTGACGCGACGGCCCCGGCCGCCGCCAAGTCTTCTTCTTCTGAGGCATGCTGAGATGATGATGAAGATTGTTGCTCGTGGCGAACGCTGGATCAGGTTCACACAACCTCGACGCCTACCCGGGCGCGCCAAAGATGTCGGGATGTTGGTCGTGCCCTTGAACACCTATGGGACCTTGGTCCCTTGTGGTTCGGAGTGGGGCGGAGGATGCACGAAGAGCGGATCGAAGCGATGCACACGAGCAGATTTACCCAGCTTCGGAGCTCTCCGGAGAGATAACACTCCTACTGCTGCTTCGTGGATTATATTGTGTTCTTGCTAGGGAGCAATGGGAGCTACAAAACCTAGCCTGAGTGAGCGTGGTCTCGTATGAGTCGAATGAACTAAGCCGGAGCCGAGCCCTTTCTACGTTGCACTTAGGCCTCCTTTTATAGGCACAAGGGGTCACCACAGGTGGCAACATGTATGAGGGCACAAATGTAAAAACAGTGGTTGGTATACCAACTTGTACAGTGATCTATACCTAACTCTGACGGCAAGGGACAAGAGTCATTAATGCCCGTCTCAGTCGCCAGAACAGTGTAACAGGGACCGTCAAGCACGCCTCCGTTTGCCACGATGGTATCTTGTCAGCGCCGCTTATCGCTGCTCCCCACTGGCTGCACAGCCCATCGACACGCGTTCCTGGGAAAGCCCCGCAGCGACACGTTGGCGGATGAGCTGGAGCGGAGATGAAGATAGGTTGCCTGCCCCGGCAAGCGCCTTGCCGCGGCAGAAACCTTGTCGCGCTTGGGAGCTCGGCGCCCACCAAGCCTTCCCGGGAAGCTCCTCTTGCCGGGGCCTTGTTTCCTTCGTGCCGTGAGTGGTCTTCCCGGCAAGCTCCTCTTGCCGGGGTCTTGATTACTTTGTTCTTGAATGGCTCCAAAGGAGCCTCGGAAGATCTTGATGGTCGCCAGGCCAGCCCTGCCGCAAGGTGCTGCAATTGCCCGTGTACGAGTTCGGGGTGCTAGGGGTACCCCTACTCTAGTGCACCGACAGAATTATATAACAAAGGCTAAGTATGTTGACGCTTTAGAAGCAACAAACAAGATGTTGGATCATATAGTTCATTAATGAACTTAGTATGGTTCCAAGAAGGCTTTGGTCAATGTGACACTATTGCAGATAGTTGCTCCATAACTCAGTCTGAGGCATCAGGTTTTGACCACAAATTCACATATATACAAAGCCAAGTCCGCACAAATATGAATTTTGTGAAAGCGTGAAAACACGAGGATATGCAGAGATACACACGGAGCTGAAGTTGTCTGACCCGTTGGACATCAGGCTATACCACATGCAAAGCATTCTTTACACCGGTATGCCATAGGTGTGAAGTGCATTAGCATTAACTAGATTATTGACTCTAGTGCAAGTGGGAGTCTGTAGGAAATATGCCCAAGAGGCAATAATAAATGCTATTATTTATCACCATGTTCATAATTAAGTTTATGTTCCATGCTATAACTGCTATGGTTCTCGAGTCTGCAATAACACGAGGCTCGGAGGAAGACTCATATGCACATGTGGAATAATAAATGGTAAAATGTATTCCTAGTCTGGCCTCTAAGACTGGCTCAAGGTTGCATGATGGTTCTGTTTTCCTGATCATGGGCATGTCTATGCTAGCAACCTTGAGGGAACAATGTTAAGAGAACATTTGTGTTGAATCGACCCGGATTGATGTTATGCTATGAGATTCATTCGTCACAATTTAATGGTACATAACTGTAGCGACCAGACCCGAATGGATCCAGTCTCCGTGCTCGGTGTCATCCTGGATCGAATGCCGACACCACACAAGCTTCAAGGATTTATTGCGAGTAGCAATCACACACTTATTACATCGTTGTCCACAAGGGAACTTATTACAATAATATGGCTTAAGGCCATCTAATAATAACAGCGGAAGGCTTGGAAGATAAGCGAGTCCATCAACTCCAACGGCATCATCGAGTATAGAACCACGACCTAACACCTTACTCGTCGTTCAAAAGTCTGCAACGTGAAAGTTGCAGCCCAAACGGGTCAAGCACATGGAATATCTTGGCAATGTAACACATAAGAGCAATGAATGAATAAGCCTACACTACATGCATATATGGCTGGTGGTAAGGCTCTACTGTTACATTTGCATAAAGCTGATTTTCCCTACACCAAAGGAATAAATTTTATTTAACTATCATGGTGGTTGTTAAACATTGAGAATGGTTGACAGCATTCTCAATCCCAATTAAAAGTACTCATCAAAACCCAATAACTTTTATTTAGAAGTAACATGTTGATATTCACATGATATTCAATTACCAGATACTCAAAACGTCCATAACCGGGGACACGGCTAATCATGATTAGTTTATACACTCTGCAGAGGTTTGCGACTTTTCCCCATTAAGACTCGATCGCCTCCGCTTGGTTCTCGCACTACATGGTGTTTGAGAAACGGATGACCGAGACATAGTCTTTCAGAAGCGCTAGCACCTTACATGTGGGTAGACCGTACCAACCTACATCCCCTACATCAGCTAGCCTACCCGTAAGAGTTCGCACGACTTAGTCAACTACGCCAGAGCCCATAATTGGCTTGTGGCTGCACACGGAAGTTTCCAGTTTGAATAATCTTATGATCCCTTAGAGCACAGGTGGCGGTCCGAAGAAATCTGAGCAAGTCTGATAGAAACCAGGTGCCTCAATCCACCCAGATGTGTGTTTAGGTTGCCACCTTAGATAAACCATTAATTAACAATCTCACATCATCATGGATATTCACTCACCCAATCCACGTCTACTAGCATAGCATGGCACAATAAGCAAACGTAGAAGTAACTCCCAAGGTTTCATAAGTAAAACAGGTAATAGGTACTACCTCAATCTACTTCCCAAACCCACAATTTAATTTGATCCTAAACATGCAAGTGTTTGAGGGTTTGATCTAATGCATAAACCTGGGTATGAGAAGGGTATGATCAAAGTGTTACTTGCCTTGCTGATGATCCGCGAGACCTAGGGATTCGAAGTAACAAGCGGCGCACTCCGGGTGATCTAACGCAGACAAACAACAAGCATACAATAAGTACTCATCTAATGCACGGGGAAATCTCGAATAAAAGATCTAACCAGAGAGTTCAACTTAAGAACCCTGGTTGCAAAAGATTCGAATCAAAATAAACATCGAAAGTCGAAACTCGAGAGAGAACGACTCGGGTTGGCAATCTGAAACTAGGTCAAAATTTCACAGTAGCAAAACTCTGTGAAAGTAGGTTAGTCGGAACGGCGGTTTCGTTACGAAACTCCAGGCGCTTGAATCACCTGATTCCGATAAACGAGCGAGAAATAAAACAGATTTGAAAATCGGATCTGAAATCGAATCAGAAAAATAACGGATTAAATCCGATTAAAAGAAAACGACGAACGGATTAAATAACGGACGTTCGTTAACAGAACTAATTCAACGAACACGTTCATTGAAACGGACGGTTCGGTGAACGTTCGTTAAATAAGAAAACCGAAAAAAAATAAAAAACCATCTAGGGTTTTGAAAAAAAAACGAATATCTAAAAACCGGATCGGGCGGGCGGGCGGCTACCTCCGGTGGCTCTCGCCGGGCGAGGTCGTGGGGCTCCGGGCGGGTCCGCGGGGTTCAGGAGGGGCGGCGAGGGCGGCGGGTCGGCGATCAGGCGGAGAGGCGACGGCCAGGGCGGGCGGAGCCAGGTGGCGGCGGCTCGGGGAAGGGTGGTGGCTCGGGGTGAGGAGAGGGGGGGGGGGGCGGTGATTTAAGGAGGGGTGGCGGGTGGCTTGGGAGGGGGCAGCGGGTCCCAGGCGGAGGCGGACTCGGCGGCGGGAGGAGGCGTGGCGCGGGACTCCCTTCGGCGGCGCGCGAGGGAGAGGAGATGGGCTGCTGGGCCGGGAGGCTGGGCGGTGGGCCTCGGCCTGGGTAGCGTTTTTTAAACAAAACGAATTAAAAAAATACCAAACGAACTCCGATTTTAATAAAACAAATTTTCCCCGACTCCTAAAAATGAGTCGAACAAAAATGAACTTTAAAAACGGCAAACATGCATATTTTTTTTTAAATGCTCATTTTTGCCTAAGCAAAATAAATCTTTCAAAAGCCAAATTTGATTTATTTATAAAATCTTCGTTTTTCCTAAATGTTGGGAAAGTCATATTATTCCCTCTCTTAAATTTTTTTATAGGAAAACTTTATGAAGATAATTAAATAAATCCAATGATCCTATTTTCAAAATTTGAGAAATCCCAAATATGAAAATTATGAAACTTCCAACTCTCTCCGAGGGTCCTTGAGTTGCGTGAAATTTCCTAGGATCGGAAAATTGCGAGAAAATATGATATGCATGATGACCTAATGTATAACATTCCAAATTGAAAATTTGGGATGTTACAATAACACAAAGATAGTTAATGTTTGCATAATTCCTTAGACCGTGAGAGTATCGAGTTTCTTTATGCTTGATTCATGAACTTTGGGGTTTGTTAAACGTCATTGGTAACTGGATGGCTATTACGGCGGCTTACGGGTTCATGGGAAAGTATGTCAACTAACTAGATAGCTCAAGGTTGGGATTTTCTCCTCCGATGATGGAGAGATATTCTTGGGCCCTCTCGGTGTTACGGTATCCATCATCGTCTGGCCAGACACAGTGTGCTTTGATCACAAGGATGCGGGAACACGGAAACGAGAAAAGAGAACAAAACCAGTAACGAGGTAACTAGCATAGTGGACAAGTTGTTGATCCACGGGGATGCAAATAAATCTCACCTCGGGTCTTTGTAACATATGGTGAAGCAACAAGAATAGCACACGGCAACTGGAGGTTCACTCGAATATTCATTCGTGTGGGTATAGGGGTCAATATGGGTGTCCACGGCTCCGATGTTGATCATTGATCGGAAAGTGTTCCGGTCATGTCTATGCTTCACCGAACCTATAGGGTCATATGCTTAAGGGTCATCTATCTGCTAAATACTAGATAGGGAGTCTGAGAGAAATTTGCCGAAAAAGTTTCGAAGACAATGGAAATGTTCCGGAGCTGCCGGTACCTATTTGGTTGCTTTTCACAGAGGAAATTCACTAATCTGAAACTATTTCGGAACCAATACAAAATCATTTTAGTGGGTACTAGAATTATTCTAAGACCCATAGAAATATTTTCGTATTTAATGGACGCAAAAAATTGTCTTCATGAACAGTGAAAACACATTCTTGTTTCCTTTGCGCAGATGAAAATCACTAATCCGAAATTGTTTCGAAAACGTTCAAAATTATTTTAGTGGGTACTGGAAATGTTCTGAGCCCACATAAATATTTTCAGTTCGAACGGACGCTGAAAAATGTCGTCATGAATAGTGAAAGTGCTTTTTGCTTGGCTTCTTGAAGAAGGCACCTTGAGGGACTTTTGGTATTATCCCCTTGGCTTCTTGGAGAAGCCACCCTTGGCCTTGGCCTATAAATTGGGGTGGAGGGGGCTGCCTAAAGGGACACTCTTGCTCTCATGCAAATGCCATGCATGATCTGGCTCTTTCTCTCCCTCCCTGCGAAATAGTTTCATAGAGTCGAAAGGCTGTCTGGGTTCCGGCAGGAACTAGTTCTGGACGGCGAAGCCCAGCCAGATAGATGACACCGTATGTGTGCAACCCCGTAGAGAGGTCGTAGTTTCGATCTTTACGCCTGAGGGGCTGTTTTGAGAGTGCCTCCCGAAGGGCTGTCCAAGTGACGGTCCGAGTTCTGTGAGTCCTCTCGAAGGGCTGTCTGAGTGACCTTCCGAGTTTTGAGAGTGCCTCCCGAAGGGCTGTCCGCGACACCGTCCGAGGCACTGTACGACCACCTCCCGGAGGGCTGCTCGTTGGGTAGATGAGGGAGTGCATCCTCGCGGTTGGGAGGTTGGAAATCCTAGCTGCGGGGATCTGCACCGCCGACCGTCATCGACTCTACTTCCGCTGTGCTACGAGTCGGTAATGAAAAGATCAAACCTTGTATGAAATCTCCATAGTGGTCCTGGGCTGGTGCATAGGTCGAAATTTTTTGTTTTCTGCTGCGTTACCCTACAAGTATCTTCCTACCTAGTTCAATCTTGTTTCCGGCAAGTCTCTTTACTCGTTCCATAATGCATCATCCTGCAACTAACTCATTAGTCACATTGCTTGCAAGGCTTATTATGATGAGTATTACCGAGAGGGCCCAGAGATACCTCTCTGATACTCGGAGTGACAAATCCTAATCTCGATCTATGCCAACCCGACAAACACCTTCGGACATACCTGTAGAGCATCTTTATAATCACCCAGTTATGTTCTGACGTTTGATAGCACACAAGGTATTCCTCCGGTATTCGGGAGTTGCATAATCTCATAGTCAAAGGAATATGTATAAGTCATTAAGAAAGCAATAGCAATAAAACTTAAAGATCTTTGTGCTAAGCTAACGGATGGGTCTTATCCATCACATCATTCTCCTAATGATGTGATCCCGTTCATCAAATGACAACACATGTCTATGGTTAGGAAACTTAACCATCTTTGATTAACGAGCTAGTCTAGTAGAGGCTTACTAGGAACACGGTGTTTTGTCTATGTATCCACACACGTATCAAGTTTCCAGTTAATAAAGTTCTAGCATGAATAATAAAAATTTATCATGATATAAGGAAATACAAAATAAAAAAACTTTATTATTACCTCTAGGGCATATTTCCTTCAGTCTCCCACTTGCACTAGAGTCAATAATCTAGTTCACATCGCCATGTGATTTAACACCAATAGTTCACATCACCATGTGATTAACACACACAGTTCACATCGCCATGTGACCAACACCCAAAGGGTTTACTAGAGTCAATAATCTAGTTCACATGACCATGTGATTAACAACCAAAGAGTACTAAGGTGTGATCATGTTTTGCTTGTGAGAGAAGTTTAGTCAATGGGTCTGCCACATTAGATCTGTGTGTATTTTGCAAATTTCTATGTCTACAATGCTCTGCATGGAGCTACTCTAGCTAACTACTCCCATTTTCAATATGTATCCAGATTGATACTCGGAGTCACCCAGATCGGTGTTAAAGCTTGCATCGACGCAACTCTTTACGATGAACTGTTTATCACCTCCATAACCGAGAAATATTTCCTTAGTCCTCTAAGGATAATTTTGACCGTTGTCAGTGATCTACTCCTGTATCACTATTGTACCCCTTTTCCAAACTCATGGCAACGTACACAATAGGTCTGGTATACATCATGGCTTACTTTATAGAACCTATGGCTGAGGCATAAGGAATGACTTTCATTCTCTCTCTATCTTCTGTCGTGGTCGGGTTTTGAGTCTAACTCAACTTCATACCTTACAACTCAAGCAAGAACTTCTTATTTGCCTGATCCATTTTGAACTCCTTCAGAATCTTAGCAAGGTATGTACTCATCAAAAGTCTTATCAAGCGTCTTGATCTATCTTTATAGATCTTGATGCCCAATATGCAAGTAGCTTCACCGAGGTCTTTCTTTGAACAACTCCTTTCAAACACTCCTTTATGGTTTCCAGAAAAATCTACATCATTTATGATCAACAATACGTCATTCACATATACTTATCAGAAAGGTTGTATTAATCTCACTCACTTTCTTGTAAATACAGGCTTCACTGCAAGCCTGTATAAAACAATATGCTTTGATCAACTCATCAAAGCGTATATTCCAACTCCGAGATGCTTGCACCAGTTCATAGATGGATCGATGGAGCTTGCACACTTTGTAAGCACCTTTAGGATTGAGAAAACCTTCTGGTTGCATCATATAAAACTCTTCTTTAATAAATCCATTAAGGAATGCAGTTTTGACATCCATTTGTCAGATTTCATAATCATAAAATGCGGCAATTGCTAACATGATTCAGACAGACTTAAGCATCGCTACGGGTGAGAAGGTCTCATCGTAGTCAACTCCTTGAACTTGTCAAAAACCTTTCACGACAACTCGAGCTTTGTAGACAGTAACATTACCATCAGCATCAGTCTTCTTCTTGAAGATCCATTTATTCTCTATGGCTCGCCGATCATCGGGCAAGTCAATCAAAGTCCATACTTTGTTCTCATACATGGATCCTATCTTAGATTTCATGGCCTCAAGCCATTCATCAGAATCTGGGCTCATCATCGCTTCCTCATAGTTCGTAGGTTCATCATGGTCTAGTAACATGACTTCCAGAACAGGATTACCATACCACTCTGGTGTGGAACATGCTCTGGTTGACCTCCGAGGTTTGGTAGTAAATTGATCCAAAGTTTCATGATCATTATCATTAGCTTCCTCACTAGTTGGTGAAGGCATCATTGGAATGGTTTTCTGTGATGAGCTACTTTCCAATTCGAGAGAAGGTACAATTACCTCATCAAGTTCTACTTTCCTCCCACTCACTTCTTTCAAGAGAAACTCCTTCTCTAGAAAGGATCCATTCTTAGCAACAAAGATCTTGCCTTTGGATCTGTGATGGAAAGTGTACCCAACAGTTTCTTTTGGGTATCCTATGAAGACGCACTTCTCCGATTTGGGTTCGAGCTTATCAGGCTGAAGCTTTTTCACATGAGCATCACAACTACAAACTTTAAGAAACGATAGCTTAGGTTTCTTGCTAAACCACAGTTCATACGGTGTCGTCTCAATGGGTTTAGACGCTGCCCTATTTAACGTGAATGTAGCTGTCTCTAATGCATAACCCCAAAATGATAGTGCTAAATCGGTAAGAGACATCATAGATCGCACCATATCTAATAAAGTATGGTTACAACATTCGGACACACCATTATGCTGTGGTGTTCCAGGTGGCGTGAGTTGTGAAACTACTCCACATTGTTTTAAATGAAGGCCAAACTCTTAACTCAAATATTCGCATCCGCGATCAGATAGTAGAAACTTTATTTTCTTGTTACGATGATTCTCCACTTCACCCTGAAATTATTTGAACTTTTCAAAAGTTTCAGACTTGTGTTTCATCAAGTAGATATACCCATATCTGCTCAAATCATCTGTGAAGGTTAGAAAATAACAATACCCGCTGCGAGCCTCAACACTCATCGGACCGCATACATCGGTATATATTATTTCCAGTAAGTCAGTGGCTCGCTCCATTGTTCCGGAGAACAACGTTTTAGTCATCTTGCCGACGAGGCATGGTTTGCAAGTATCAAATGATTCATAATCAAGTGATTCCAAAAATCCATCCGTATGGAGTTTCTTCATGCGCTTTACACCAATATGACCTAAACGGCAGTGCCGCAAATATGTTGCACTATCAGTATCAACTTTGCATCTTTTGACATCAATATTATGAATATGTGTATCACTACGATCGAGATTCAGTAAACCATTTACATTGGGTGTATGACCATAGAAGGTTTTATTCATATAAACAGAACAACAATTATTCTCTGACTTAAATGAATAACTGTATCGCAATAAACATGATCCAATCATATTCATGCTCAACACAAACACCAAATAACATTTATTTTGGGACAACACTAATCTCAAAGGTAGAGGGATGTGCGAAGATGATCTTATTAACCTTGGAATCACTTCCAACACACATCGTCACCTCACCCTTAACTAGTCTCTGTTCATTTTGCAATTCCTTTTTTGAGTAACTAATCTTAGCAACTGAACCGGTATCAAATAGCCAGGGGTTACTATGAACACTAGTAAAGTACACATAAATTACATGTATATCAAATATACCTTTGTTCACTATGCTATCCTTCTTATCCTCCAAGTATTTGGGGTAGTTCCGCTTCCAGTGACCATTCCCTTGCAGTAGAAGCACTCAGTTTTAGGCTTAGGTCTTGCTTTGGGTTTCTCACGGGAGTGGCAACTTGCTTGCCATTCTTTCTTGAAGTTCGCTTTCTTTTCCTTTGCCCCTTTTCTTGAAACTAGTGGTCTTGTTAAGTATCAACACTTGATGCTCTTTCTTGATTTCTACCTTCGCCGATTTTAGCATCGGGAAGAGTTCGGGAATCGTTTTCGTCATCCCTTGCATATTATAGTTCATCACGAAGTTCCAGTAACTTGGTGATAGTGACTAGAGAACTCTGTCAATCACTATCTTATCTGGAAGATTAACTCCCACTTGATTCAAGCGATTGTAGTACTCAGACATTTTGAGCACATGCTCACTGGTTGAGATATTCTCCTCCATCTTGTAGGCAAAGTACTTGTCAGAGGTCTCATACCTCTCAACTCGGGCATGAGTCTGAAATACCAATTTCAGCCCTTGGAACATCTTATATGCTCTGTGGCGTTCAAAACATTTTTGATGTCCTGGTTCTAAGTCGCAAAGCATGGCGCACTAAACTATCAAGTAGTCATCATACTGAGCTTGCCAAACGTTCATAACGTCTGCATCTGCCCTACAATAGGTCCATCACCTAGCGGTGCATCAAGGATATAATTCTTCTATGGAGCAATGAGGATAATCCTCAGATCACGGACCCAGTCCGCATCATTGCTACTATCATCTTTAAACTTATTTTTCTCGACGAACATATCAAAAAATAAAGCGGGAACTACATCGCAATCTATTGATCTACAACATAGATATGCAAATACTATCAGGAGTAAGTTTCATGATAAATGAAGTTCAATTAATCATATTACCTAAGAGCTTCCACTTAGATAGACATCCCTCAAGTCATCTAAATGATACGCGATCCAAATCAACTAAACCATGTCCGATCATCATGGAGTACTCATCAATGGTGAACATCTCTATGTTGATCATATCTACTATATGATTCACGTTCGACCTTTCGGTCTCAGTGTTATGAGGCCATGTCTGTACATACTAGGCTCTTCAAGTTTAACCCGAGCATTCTGCATGTGCAAAACTGTCTTGCACCTGTTGTATGTGAACGTAGAGCCTATCACACCCGATCATCACGTGGTGTCTCAGCACGAAGAACTTTCACAACAGTGCATACTCAGGGAGAACACTTACACCTTGAAATTTAGTTAAGGGATCATCTTATAATGCTACCGCCGTACTAAGCAAACTAAGATGCATAAAAGATAAACATCACATGCAATCGAAATATGTGACATGATATGGCCATCATCATCTTGTGCCTTTGATCTCCATCTCCAAAGCACCGTCATGATCTCCATCGTCACCGGCTTGACACCTTGATCTCCATCGTAGCGTCATGGTCGTCTCGCCAACTATTGCTGCTACAACTATCACTAACGCATAGTGATAAAGTAAAGCAATTACATAGCGATTGCATTTCATACAATAAAGCGACAACCATAAGGGTCCTGCCAGTTGCCGATAACTTTTACAAAACATGATCATCTCATACAACAACATATATCACATCATGTCTTGACCATATCACATCACAACATGCCCTGCAAAAGCAAGTTAGATGTCCTCTACTTTGTTGTTGCAAGTTTTACCTGGCTGCTATGGGCTTCTAGCAAGAACCGTTCTTACCTACGCATCAAAACCACAAAGGTGATTTATCAAGTTTGCTATTTTAACCTTCAACAAGGACTGTCCACAGTCAAATTCGATTCAACTAAAGTTGGAGAAATAGACACCCGCCAGCCACCTTTATGCAAAACTAGTTGCATGTCTATCGATGGAACCGGTCTCATGAGCATGGTCATGCCAGGTTGGTCCGGGACGCTTCATCCAACAATACCACCGAATCAAAATAAGACATTGGTGGTAAGCAGTATGAAAATCACCGCCCACAACTCTTTGTGTTCAACTCGTGCGTATCATCTACGCATAGACCTGGCTCGGATGCCACTGTTGGGAAATGTAGCATGCAATTTCAAAAAAAATCCTACGCTCACGCAAGATCTATCTAGGAGATGCATAGAAACCAGAGGGGGAGAGTGTGTACACGTACCCTCATAGACCGAAAGCGGAAGCGTTTAACAACGTGGTTGATGTAGTCGAACTTCTTCTCGTTCCGACCGATCAAGCACCACATGTACGGCACCTCCGAGTTCTGCACATGTTCAGCTCGATGACATCCCTCATACTCTTGATCCAGCAAAGTGTCGAGGGAGAGTTCTGTCAGCACGATGGCGTGGTGATGGTGATGGTGAAGTGATCCACGCAGGGCTTCGCCTACGCACTACGGTAATATGACCAGAGGCGTAAACTGTGGAGGGGGGCGCCGCACACGGCTAATAATGTGGGTGTGTATTCTAGCGGTGCCCCCCCCTCATATATATAGGTTGGAGGGGAGGAGAGGCAGCCAAGGGGGCGCCCCAAGTAGGAGGAATCCTACTTGGGCACCTCCCAATTCCACCTCCCCCCTTTCCTATTCCTATTCGGAGTAGGAAGGGAAGAGGGGGGAGGGGGAATCCTATTCCCTTTTTCCTTTCCTCCTTCCCCTTTCCTTCACCAATTTGGCCAGCCCGTATGGGGGGCGGGCGCACCAGCCCCTTTGTGGCTGGTGTGTTTCCCCTCTTGGCCCATAAGGCCCATATCTTTTGCCGGGGGTGCCCGGAACCCCTTCCGGTGACCCGATAAATACCCGGTGCTTCCCGGAACACTTCCGGTGTCCGAATACCATCGTCCTTTATATCAATCTTTACCTCTCAACCATTTCGAGACTCCTCGTCATGTCTGTGATCTCATCCGGGACTCCGAAGAACATTCGGTCACCAAATCACATAACTCATATAATAACAAATCATCACCGAACGTTAAGCGTGCGGACCCTACGGGTACGAGAACTATCTAGACATGACCGAGACAACTCTCCGGTCAATAACCAATAGCGGAACCTGGTTGCTCATATTGGCTCCCACATATTCTATGAAGATATTTATCGGTCGAACCGTTATGATAACATATGTTATTCCCTTTGTCATCAGTATGTTACTTGCCCGAGATTCGATCATTGGTATCTTGATACCTAGTTCAGTCTCATTTTCGGCAAGTCTCTTTACTCGTTCTGTAATGCATCATCCCGCAACTAACTCATTAGTCACATTCACTACTAGGTAAAATCCTAGTAGTAGTGCGGGTTTTAGGTATAGCGATGGCGGGAACCCGCGCCATCGATCTGGCCTTCTGACTAACCTATAGCAGCAGCGCGTGTTGGCCTGCGCTACTAATATACAAGCGTAGAAGTAGCAAGCTGTAGAACATGCGCTACTGCTAATAGCTCTAGCGCTCTGTATTAAGCCGCGCTACTGCTAAAGGCACGCTGTTGCTAACTTTACTCCCCTCGCTACTGCTAATTTTATTAGTTTCTGATTTTTTTTCTGTATATTTGTTTTGTATTTGAACAAGATTTATACAAGAATCTTTAGCACATACAAATGTCATCATCATACACATACAAATGGCTGCAATACCACAAATTTAATCATAGCATATACATACAAATAGTCTCATCAAATCATGTCATCATCATAATCATCATCCAACACAAAGTGGTCTCTCGTCATCATCTCTAAAATAGCGATACAAGTCTCGAATACTTGCAACTACATCGTCATCCATCTAAACAATGATATACGCGAGAAGAGCTATCACTATGAGTGAGAGAGGAACTATGCAGTACATGCAGCGGCGGTTACAAGTCCTCTCTCGCGCTAGCGTGAACCTCAAGTAACTAGCTTCTGCTTCTTGTCTGCTTTTGAAGCCTTTATGGTTGTAGCGACCCGACCTCAGGAGGTCAAGTCTCTGTGCTTCAGTGTCATCCCTGGATCGGTAATGCTGACACACACAGTACTCGAAGGATTTATAACAGAGTAGCAATCACACAATTATTACATCGAATGTCTCAAAAGAGAACTTAATACAATAAATATTGCTCAAGGCCATCTAACACGATAACAGCGGAAGGCTTGGAAAATAAAGTGAGTCCAACTCCAACGGCATAGCTGAGTGCATGACAACGGCCTAGCGAAACTTACAACTCGTCTGAGAAGTCTGCAACATGATACGTTACAGCCCAAAAACGGGTCAGCACATGGAATATGCTGGCAATATAACACATTAGAGCAATGACAGATAAAATGTTATCACTACATGCATATATGGCTGGTTGAGGCTCTATGGTTATATGTCTTTGCGAAAAGCCAATTTTTTCCTACAACAAATGAATAAATTTTATTTAACTATCATGGTGGTTGAAACATTGAGAATGGTAACCCCATCTCAATCCCAATTAAAGTAATCATTAACAACCCAACAAATTAATTTAGAGTGATGAGATACAATAGGATAATCCAAGTACTAGATACTCAAGATGTCCATAACCGGGGACACGGCTAACCGTGATTAATTTATACACTCTGCAGAGGTTTGCGCCCCTTTCCCCACAAGACTCGATCGCCTTCGTTGGATTTCTCGCACTACAAGGTGCTTGAGAAACGGATGACTGAGACACAGTCTTTCAGAAGCATTAACTCTTTACTCCGGGTGGACAGTTACACCTACTTTCCCTCTACATCTGCTAGCCCACCACTGAAAGAGGTCACACAACATACTCAACTATGCCAGAGCCCATAATGGCTTGTGGCTGCAAACAGAAGTTTCTAGCATGAAATATCTCATGATCCCTTTGAGCCTGGGTGGCGGACTGTAGGAGGATCACACGGTATATCCCCGGGATCTCCTAGGACAACACTGGATTCCTAGGTGCCCAAAACAAACAATCCACCCAGATGTGTATTAAAGTTGCCACCTTAAGTTGAACCATTAATTAACAATCTCACATCTGTCATGGATACACTCAAACCCAAATCCACGTCTACGAGCATAGCATGGCAATATACGCATACGTTGAAGTAACTCCTAGGGTTTGATAATAAAACAGGGTAATAGGTTCTACCTCATCAACTACTTCCCAAACCCACAAGTCAAACCCATCCTAATCATGCAATGTTCGAGCATTGGAACTAATGCATAAAAACTGGGTATGAAAAGAGTATGATCAATGTGTTACTTGCCTTGCTGACGATCCGCAAAACCTAGAGACTCCTAGTAGCACGCTTCGCACTCCGGGAATTCTATCGCAAACAAACAATAGCATACATAAGCAATCAAGAAAAGACGGATGGGTAAATCTCAAATAAGGAAATCTAACCAGAAAGTTCAACTGAAGAACTCCGGTTTGCAAAAAGAATCAAATCAAACGGAGCAACGAAACTCAAACTGCTGAAGAAACAAGATTCGGTTACTAATATGGACTAAAGTCAAATTTTACAGTACCAAAATCTTGTTCAAGTTGGTTAAACAGAAAGAGGGCTTCTAGACGAATATCTAGGCGCTTGAATCGCCTGATTCCGATAAACGGCGAGAAGAAAAACTAAAACAAAAATAGGGTCAGAAATCGCGATAAAAAATAATCGCGAAAAATCCTGGAAAAATAAAAACTGACGAACAGGTTAACGAACGAACATTCGCTGCATGTGACTAACGGGTGAACGACGTTTGTTAAAACGAACGAACGGACGAACGTCCGCTGATTAACCGAACCGAGAAAACCGTAACAAAAACTGATCTAATAAAAAAAATAGATATAGGGTTCGAAATAAACCGAATGGTTTTAAAAAACGCCGTGAGCAGTGGCGGCTAGCTCTGGCGGCGGGCGGGTAGGCGGCGCCGCAGCTTCGACGGCGAAGCGAAAGGCGGCGCAAGCTCCGACGGCTGGGCGGCAGCATGACCTTGGGCGGGCGGCGGGCGGCGCTTAGGGTTTGGGCGGGCGGCTGGGCCTCGAGGGGTCGTGGGCTCGGCTTATAAAGCCGGCCGGGCTAAGTGTCCTAGTCGGACACGGCCCGGTAAGGCGGTTCACTTTTTTCTAAAAAAACGTGTCGCAGAAAAACGAAGAAAAGAAATACTAAACGGACTCCAAAAATCCCGAAATAAATTTTCCCGTCCTCTAAAAATGTGACACTCCAAAAATTTTATTTGGTTTTCAACAAAAACTTTGTTGGATTTGAAGCAGGTCATTTAAATTCTTCCAAAAACTTCTCTCTCAAAACTTTTTCCCTTGGCAAGGATTTTATTTTTTGTATCTTCTTCAACCCTGGTGTTTGGTTAATGAGAACCTTCCTTCTGATTGTTCCCTCCTCAAACATATATTCTTGATAATTATTTTTCTTTTAAAAAACAAGAAACCCTAGGAGTTTTGGGACTTCTCTTATATTGAAACCATCCATGGTTTTTACCATGCCTCATGTGGTAAATCTTCCCAAAACCCCTCCTTCCACTTTGGGGCAATCCAAACATTCTGTTCCTACAAGTCCAACCCATGTTTGGATTTTATTTCATTTATTTTATCTCCCAAAACAATTATGTCATTTATTTTAAGCCTAGGCGATTTACAAAGCAAGTACCTAATTCCCTTTGAGTTTTGATCTCAAACCAACCCCTCTGGATAGTCTTTAGCACCCACAACCTAGATCCATCAAGATCCACTCTTCCTCTTTTCAAAATTTTCAAATTTTAAGCTGTGCAAGTTTGGACCAGATTTGTCAAATTTGGTGAAATTCATATCTTCTCTTCTCCAAAAATTCTACCAAAATTCAGGCAGCCCCCAGATGCAGTGAGTGGCCACCCCACCAAAAATCAGCTCAAGGAAAATTTCCCACATACCAAAATCATTTCGTCGAACACTTGGCCGGCACTATTACTGTGCACTTTCAGAAAGTTCAGAGTTTTAGAGAAGTTCAGTGTCGTTTTTCGTCAGAGTGTTGTCACCGATCAACAGTGCGCCTGGGCGTGCGACTGCAACCTCTCCTCCTGGCGAGCACCGCACGCTCTCTTGGGCGGGTGCAGGTGTCGGTGGCGGCGAGCATCGCCGACGCCGGCAGCTTCTACGGTGGCAGAGCCACCCGTGGCGGCCAACGGAGCCAGCGCCGGCTCGCAACGCCGTTCTGCGCCGCCCAACGCTCCCTTGCCCTCCGCGTGGCCTCACGCATGCCAGCGCACCCCGCAGCACCGTCGCCGTGGCTCGACAAGCACAGGCGCGCCTCTGCCGCCAGCGGGCGCGGCGCGCCGCGTTCTGTCGAACCCACCCAGAGCACCTAATCCGAACTCGTTTAGCGCCTAAACGGAACCGGTAGAACTCCACGTTGACGCCGAACTCCCTAAACTCCCCATCCAAGCTCTGCGCCGCCGTAACCATCACCGGAGATCTCCGTTCACGGCCACCGCCTCGGATCGCCTATAAAAGGAAGCCCCGAGCTCATTCTCGAGCACGCACCACCATTGCACCTCACCAACACCCCGCCAGGCCACTAGGAGGACCTTGAGGAGGTCTCCTCCCCCAACTCCGGCCGCCCCGATCCGCCTCGGCCACCATCTCGATCCACTCGGTGAGACCATCCCCGACGCCCAAACCTCGTCAGTAACCTCCTCGAGCACCCAGTGAGCTAACCCAAGATTCAATTTGACCTTCACAGCCCTCCCCGCCGAGATCCAACTCCACCCGAGCCGCCGTCCGCCGGAGCCAGGGCCGCCGTCGACGTAGTGCTCGCCGGCGACCACCACACCACTCGCCGACGCGGAAGGTCACACTGAGAACGTAGGTAATGCCCGATCCCCCTGCCTCGCCGTGGATCGCCGCTGGCGACCACCGCAGCTCTCGGGCGCCGGCGAGCTCTGTTTTCCCCGTTTGAAAATTCAAACCTGACGGGTGGGACCCGCCCGTCAGCCTCTTTGTTCTTTTTTTTGAACCGTTTTCTGAAAACGTATTCGGGCAAATACGCTTCCAGTCTGAAACATTTTTCTGGTCTTTTCTGTTCAGCCCCCTGAGAAGTTTCTGTTTCATTACAGAAAGGTCCCCGGATTAAAACCCTTATAACTTTTAAACAGAAAAGGATTTTTGATTGATTCTTTTTCTGTCCTCTTTAAAATTTTGTCTATTTTTTTATCAGATTTATTTGAAAAATATGTGGATATTTTTTGTGCACCTCACGGTATTTACGATAGTGCATGTATTTCTGTATACCGTAGATACCGAAGAAGGTGACGGAACCGCGAACTTCACCGAGCTAGGCTCCGACTACTCCGAACCTGGCAAGCATGTTTGAACTTTTGATATGATGAGTGTCTTTGGCATGTTTGCATTAAGTAGTTCCATGGCATGTTTATGAGCATCTCGATGAGGGTTATATTACATGCAAAGTTGAGGCAAGTGAGTTTCGAAAATCCATAAGTTGTTGGATATGAGTTTGCATGGCCATGAGATGGCTTGAGAATGGGTAAGATGGCAGTGTTGTAGCATGCCAGTCTTATGCCAGACCATTTGACCCAGTGTCAACATGAATCAGTCCAGTTCCCGTCCATTTTCCCTTTCCGTACTACCACATGTTTTCTGCAAGGGATATGGCTTAGTAAGTTGCAAACCGCTTTCCTGGTACACACCAAATCGATAGGCCGAGATGAGGGTTCCATGGCCCTCGATTAAAGCCTATCATCCGGTCAGGGGGCATGGGTGTTTCCGGTTGGGACCGAGAGGGGGGCACCCCTTAGAGCGCGCGTATATAAATTTGATCCCATGCTATTCGAGATTGTGATCTCCCCGTCTCAAAGTTTTTCTTGAACACTATCTAGGGTGATTCCTAGCATCGTGAGGTGGGATGGGTGTGTACTGGTTAGATGTGTTTCTTCCGAAATACCGTAAACGGAACTAGTCCTTCGTGACTACGGAAATCCGTTGGCTGTGGGCAATTTAGTACAAACTTTGTAGAGTCAAGAATCCTTGAAATCATCTTATCCATGTCCAAGTATTGTGTTCATCTTACCTTGTCAAGTGTTAGTCTCGGTGACAGAAACTCCGGAGAACCACATGAGTGTTAAGTCCGGTTAGATGTTTATTCCTATGGATGGACTAACCCGTTTATTATCATGTGTTGAATATTTTTTCTATGAGTATTATTCTTGCAAGTTTAACAGATATGAATAATGGATTTAAGCCCTTTCTGCGATGTCGCTCAGACGTTCGACTGTGGCACACTTGTTATTTACTTTGATATAAGCCCTTTCTGCGATGTCGCTCAGACATCCGACTGTGGCACACTTGTTATTTACTTTGATATAAGCCCTTTCTGCGATGTCGCTCAGACGTCCGACTGTGGCACGCTTGTTATTTTACCTTGGATATAAGCCCTTTCTGCGATGTCGCTCAGACGTCCGACTGTGGCACGCATATTATTTACTTTCAATATAAGCCCTTTCTGTGATGTCGCTCCGACGTCCGACTGTTGCACGTATGTCTATTACTTTCAATGTAAGCCCTTTATGCGGTGTCGCTTAGACGCCCGACTGCGGCATGATTTATTTAATTGTTCACCCTTCGAGGCGTCGCTTCAGACACCGGATCGGTTTTCAGTTATTTTTGTGGATTTCGGGAGGACTACCGCCTGACTTCCTTGTTACTAAATAATGTCGTGCAAGTTCATCATTTGAATGTACATTACTAATTGCTCATGACGCATTCATGCATGCATTTGTTATATCTTATGTCCGAACTGTCTTGCGAGTATTTTCAAAGTACTCACCTGGCTTGTTGATTTGGCGGATCTTGTGAAGGCGATCTCATGGATGAAGAGTTCAATAGCGAGTCCGGCGCCTAGAGAGTCCGGTCAGTCTCGTGCGACCCTGGATTTGGTCATCATGTTATATCCGCTTCCGCTACCCAAATAAATTCATCGAGGCTCACCTCGACGCTCGATGAGCCGCCAGTTTAGGAGTCATATTATCTACTCCACTGTGTTATTCCACCACCACTTTCATCTCGAGTCAGTAGTATGCCACCCCACACCATTGTGTCATATCCGCCATTATGTATAATTATTGGCGTGCTTGTAATAAATTGTTGAGCACCCCCGGCTCGACCCTGTAATATATTTAATACTACTGGCTTACTGATCAAGATTTTGTCTACCAGTCAGGAGGATTTTCCTCGTACTGGACTCAAAAGGTCAGTTTCTCAATAAGCCTTTTATTGAAAAACCGGTTGTGATAAGCTTGGTACCAGAGCCAGGCTGACTGTAGGAAGCCACTAGGTGCGATCGCTAATCGATTATTTGCATAATAGAGCTAATTCATATTTTTGCAAATGTAGTCATTTTCTGACAGTCAGCATAAATTTATGATCTGACCACTCAGAATTTTTGCCTACTTTTGTAGATGGCTGGCAACGACTGCGAGTCACAGATGTTCGCCAACATGCCTCATGGGTTCGTCAAGCTTCTCTCCTTCATCGTCCAGGTCGCGATGGGGCCATCTATGCGCCCAGTCTTCACACTCTACCAGCACAAGGTCAACGACAGTCTGACCATGCACCAGGCCGCGGTGCAATTCAAGGGAGGGCGTGTTGAGTTACGCCGCTTCCAGTTCTTGGGGAGAGCCATGCCTACGGAGAAGCATGCGATGCAGATGGCAGCCCGTGAGGTGATAGCTCGTCTCAGGGATGTCCTTCCTTTGATGAAGACTCGTCGTTGCCGCTACCTTCCATGCCACATGCCATACACCTGTCACCACGGGTTCTCTTGCCCCAGAGGAGAACGGGACGAGGCTTTTGAGATGCTTATCGAGTATCTCCAGGCTCTGGAGGCAGCCTTCGACAACCTGGTGGACGACCTTGTGGCTGCCCGCATGGACTCCGTCCATGGCTGTGCCGCCAACAGGAGGGAGCTCCTGCACACCGCACCGCCACTAACTTTCATCTCGTCATCGGCATCTTTTGCACCTACTACTCTCGCCACTGCTCGTCGCCTGCCTACCACCGAGGAGTTCAACCAAGTCATTGCGCCCACTCCAGTTTGTTCTGCACCACCCTTTGCGCCCACTCCTGTTCGTGTTGTTCCGCATAGGGCGCCCGCTCCATCAACTCAGCGCAACACTTCACGTCTGGAGCCTATTAGCGAGGAGGAGGTTGAGTCCCCAGCCTCACTGCGCCTCACCCTCGGCAGGCCAAGGGAAATCCTTACCATCTCCGACTGAGTACGCTTAGCCGCCATGCGATGTACCGACCTGTACGATATGTTTATATGTACATAGGTTGTGAGAAGTAGCTTGTTTGCGCATCATTTAGCAACTACGAGAAGTGCACTAGTCTAAATAACATGTCAGGATTATGTACGCATATCCTGAGTTATGTATTGTATAATTACTGCTTGCGTGTAAGATATGTAATGAGCAGTCCTTCTCCGTGCGCAAACGTTTATTCTCTTGAAAAATCTTGGAGCATTTAAAATTTCCCGTCTTCATGAATTTATTGACTTTTGTGACTCAATTTCTTTTCTTATGAGTTTTACAAAATATATCCCCAAAGTGAAAACTGTCTCGTCCTTGGACGCGCTCCATGCCAACTCCGCCAGAGGAAAATTTTGGCACACAACCAAGCAACAATTTCACACAGGGGCAGTCAAGTCAACAGGATAGTGAAACAGCACTTTCCCAAATGTGCCGTCTTTATGAGAAAAGTCAGCAACAACATCAAAAAATGATGAACCAGGTCATCAATATGGGAAATCACCGTGGACAGTATCAGCAGCAATCCAAGTTATCTGAGCTACAGAAGACGCGTCCGCAAACATTTTCTCATACTGACAAACCTCTTGAGGCCGAGGACTGGCTTCGAGACATGGAAAGAAAATTAATTATTGCACAGTGTTCATATCTTGAGGAAGTGCTATATGCACCACACTATCTCACTGGAGCAGCTGCATCGTGGTGGGAAAATTTCCTACACATGCACCCCAACGAAAATAATATAACCTGGGAGGAGTTCAAAGAAGGTTTTCGTGGGGCGCATATTCCTAAAAGTCTTATGAAGATCAAGAAGAGAGAATTTGATGACCTCAAGCAAAGGACCATGACGGTGTCATAATACAACAGTCTGTTTACTCTGGTGTCTTGCTACGCCAACGAGGAGCATATGACTGAAAGCAAGAAGATGGAAAAATTCCTAGACGGTCTGGCGCCCGCGCTTAAATGCCAGCTGGTTGTGCACACCTTCCCAGATTTTAAAACGCTGGTGGATAAGGCCATTACCTTGGAAAATGAGAGACGTGGCTTGGAGGATTTCCGCAAGCGAAAAAGGGACCATACTAATCATGCTCGCAACCACCGAAGCAAGACAGATTTTCAGAAAGTTGGGACACACAAACCCACGACAAACGTCTCACGCCCAATCAAGAATTTCCATGCAAGGGACAAGGAGTTCACATATCGCCCAGGCGTTACTTGCTACGCTTGTGGAGAAGAAGGGCACTATGCCAAGTAGTTCCCCAAGCCAAGGAACTCGACCCCAAAGCCAAACAACGGTGGCAATAATTCAGCGCCAAAGCACAACAATTTCAACTCCAATAACAACCACAGGAAGGGTCATCTGAACCACGTGACCAGAGAGGAAGCACAGAATGCCCCGGATATCGTACTCGGTATGTTCTCTGTCAACACAATACCTGCCATGGTTTTGTTTGATTCTGGAGCCTCCCACTCATTCATTTTGAAAAGTTTTGCCTTGCAAAATAATTTTTCGATGCTTCCCTTGGAAAAATCCATGATCATTAAGTCCCCTGGGATTAAGCAAGTTACCCAGAGTTATTGCCAAGGTGTGGTTATTGAATTTGGAGGATTGAAGTTTCACGCCAACCTTATTGTATTAGAAAATAAAGGACTGGATGTATCTTAGGGATGGATTGGTTAACCACCAACAGAGGTTTTATTGACTGCTTCAACCGGACCGTAATTCTCACCCATCACCACGGGAAGACAATAAAAGTTTCAGCCAAAGAAAGAAAAATATCCCGGCAACCGAGATTGAACAAGGTGGATATTTCTGAATTAAGCAAGGTTCGATGGTGTGTGAATTTCAGGCGTATTTTCGAAGAACTACCGGGCATGCCACGGACCGAGAGATAGAATTCAGCATTGAGCTAGCACCGGAACCGCCCCCATATACAAGAAACCATACAGAATGGCACCATCCTAATTGGTAGAATTGAAGAAGCAAATAAAATAATTACTGGACAAAGGATATATACGAGCCAGTTCCTCACCTTGGGGTTCACCAATTTTATTTGCCAAGAAAAAGGATGGGACACTGAGATTGTGCATAGACTATCGAGCACTTAACATGGTCACAATCAAAAATAAATACCCAATGCCAAGGATAAATGATTTATTTGATCAGCTCGCTCAGGCCAAGGTCTTCTCAAAAATTGACTTAAGGTCGGGATACCATCAATTAAAAGTACGGACAGAGGATATCCCCAAGACAGCCTTCACCTCCAGATATGGGCTGTATGAGTTCACAGTAATGCCGTTTGGACTAACAAACGCCCCGGCATATTTTGTTCACCTCATGAACAAAGTATTTATGAAGTTTATGGACAAGTTTGTTGTGGTATTTATCAATGATATTGTCATATACTCCAAGACACCAGAAGAGCACGCTGAACATCTCCGAATTGTACTAGGAGAACTCAGGAAACATCAATTGTACGCTAAATTCAGCAAGTGTGAATTTTGGCTAAGGCAAGTAGGTTTTCTGGGCCACGTACTGACCCAAGAAGGTATTGCCGTAGACCCGGAAAAAGTCAAGGCCGTACTTGGCTAGAAACCACCAGCCAACGTAACGGACGTACGAAGTTTCTTGGGAATGGCAGGTTACTACCGAAGATTTATTGAAGGATTTTCCACTATAGCAAAGCCAATGACGCAGCTACTCAAGAAAGACAAGAAGTTTGAATGGATGGAAGCTTGCGAGAAAAGTTTCCAAGAAATAAAAAGGAAATTAACGATAGCACCAGTATTAATTGTGCCAGACATACACAAGAATTTTGAGGTGTATTGTGACGCATCCCGGAAGGGCCTTGGATGCGTGTTGATGCAAGAAGGCAAGGTAGTCGCGTATGTTTCCAGACAACTTCGCAAACATGAGGAAAATTATCCTACTCATGACCTAGAGTTAGCAGCAGTTATTCATGCACTCAAGGAATGGAGACACTTTTTACTTGGAAATCGTTGTGAAATATACACGGACCATAAGAGCCTCAAGTATATTTTCACACAACCGGAACTGAATTTACGGCAACGACGCTGGTTGGAATTAGTGAAGGATTATGATGTGGGAATCCACTACCATCCTGGAAAAGCAAATGTAGTGGCAGATGCTTTAAATCGAAACCCCAGTCCAAACAACGACAGCCTACCAAACTTGAGACCTGAATTTCTGCAGGAGTTTGCTAAGCTCAACTTGATGGTGGTCACCGAAGGCAGTGTGTCAAATTTAGAA
Organism: Aegilops longissima; assembly: GCA_021605205.1. Taxonomy (NCBI): domain Eukaryota; kingdom Viridiplantae; phylum Streptophyta; class Magnoliopsida; order Poales; family Poaceae; genus Aegilops; species Aegilops longissima. The sequence goes on from CM038682.1 coordinate 159,550,461, forward strand.
ATACAGCCTACCCTGATAGGAAAGGTTAAAGAGGCTTAGCATGGGCACCCCAGCATTGAAGGCATTAAACGGAAAGTGAGTTTGGGCAAGGCCTCAGAATTCGTTATCGACAAGCAGGGAATATTATGGTACGGAAGTAGAATTTGCGTACCAAATATCAAGGACCTTAAACAGCACATCTTAGCTGAAGGCCACACCGCTCCGTATTCAATCCATCCTGGAGGAACAAAAATGTACAAGGATCTTCAGGAAACATTTTGGTGGCACGGTATAAAAAGGGACATAGCCACGTTCATTGCGTTTTGTGACTCATGTCAACGTATCAAGGCCGAGCACCAGAAACCGGCCGGGCTATTACAACCGAATAAAACACCCGAGTGGAAATGGGACAAGATTGGAATGGATTTTATTGTTGGGCTACCTCGGTCACGACACGGAAATGATGCCATATGGGTCATCACTGATAGACTGACTAAAGTAGCACACTTCATCCCCGTGAAGACAACCCACACCACTCAGAAGCTTGCCAGGCTTTATCTCTCCCGTACCGTCTGCTTACATGGAGTTCCAAAGATGGGGCACACAATTCATCTCCCGATTTTGGGATCACTTACAACAAGCTCTGGGAACTCAACTGGCGCTTAGTACCGCATACCACCCCCAGACTGACGGACAAACTGAACGCGTAAACCAAATTCTAGAAGACATGCTGAGAGCGTGTGTCCTCACTTATGGAACCAGTTGGGAGGAAAGCTTGCCATACGCAGAGTTCACATACAACAACAGTTACCAAGCCAGCCTGCAAATGGCACCATTTGAGGCTCTGTACGTGCGGAGATGTCGTACCCCGCTAAATTGGTCAGAAACCGGAGACAGCCATATCTTCGGCCTAGACATGCTTAAGGAGGCTGAAGATAAAGTTAAGGTGATTAGGGATCGACTCAAGACAGCCCAAAGTTGACAGAAGAGTTATTACGATCACAAACATCGGGGGGTCAGTTTTGAACCCGGTGAATTTGTGTACATGCAAGTATCTCCTATGAGGGGCCTGCAATGATTCAAGGTTAAGGGAAAGCTAGCACCAAGATTCATCGGACGATTCTGTATAGTGGCACGGAGAGGCACGGTAGCCTACCAGCTAGACTTACCCGAAGATTTATCCGATGTCCACGACGTGTTCCATGTCTCAAAGTTGAGGAAGTGCGTAAGCAACCCAGAGAAACAGGTATCCCATGAAAACATTGATGTGCAGCCAGACCTCACCTATCGGGAGCATCCAATAAAAATCTTGGAGGAGTCTGAAAGGAGGACCCGACAGAAAACCATCAAGTTTTTCAGAGTTTAGTGGAGCAATCACACCGAAAGTGAAGAACTTGGGAAAGAGAGGATTTTCTTCGGACAGAGCACCCACACTTATTTGAGGATCAACTGAAATCTCGGGGACGAGATTTTTCCTAAGGGGGTAGGTGTTGTGACACTCCAAAAATTTTATTTGGTTTTCAACAAAAACTTTGTTGGATTTGAAGCACGTCATTTAAATTCTTCCAAAAACTTCTCTCTCAAAACTTTTTCCCTTGGCAAGGATTTTATTTTTTGTATCTTCTTCAACCCTGGTGTTTGGTTAATGATAACCTTCCTTCTGATTGTTCCCTCGTCAAATATATTTTCTTGATAATTATTTTTCTTAAAAAAAAAGAAACCCTAGGAGTTTTGGGACTTCTCTTATATTGAAACCATCCATGGTTTTTACCATGCCTCATGTGGTAAATATTCCCAAAACCCCTCCTTCCACTTTGGGGCAATCCAAACATTCTGTTCCTACAAGTCCAACCCATGTTTGGATTTTATTTCATTTATTTTATCTCCCAAAACAATTATGTCATTTATTTTAAGCCTAGGTGATTTACAAAGCAAGTACCTAATTCCCTTTGAGTTTTGATCTCAAACCAACCCCTCTGGATAGTCTTTAGCACCCACAACCTAGATCCATCAAGATCCACTCTTCCTCTTTTCAAAATTTTCAAATTTTAACCTCTGCAAGTTTGGACCAGATTTGTCAAATTTGGTGAAGTTCATATCTTCTCTTCTCCAAAAATTCTACCAAAATTCAGGCAGCCCCCAGATGCAATGAGAGGCCACCCCACCAAAAATCAGCTCAAGGAAAATTTCCCACATACCAAAATCATTTCGTCGAACACTTGGCGGCCTTTATTCTATGCACTTTCGGAAAGTTCGAGTTTGAGAGAAGTTCGATGTCGTTTTTAAATCGAGTGTTGTCACCGATCAACAGTGCGCCTGGTGCGTTGTGCACGGCCTCCTCCCCTGGCGAGCACGCGCGCCTCTTGGGCGGGTGTAGGTGTCGGAGGCGAGAGCGTCGCCCGCGCCGGCAGCTCTGCGGTGGCGAGCCACCGTGGCGGCCAACGGAGCGGCGCCCGCTTCGCTCGCCGTTCTGCGCCGCCGCGCTCCCTTGCCCTCCGCGTGGCCTCACGCACGCCAGCGCACCCCGCAGCACCGTCGCCGTGGCCCGGCAAGCACAGGGCGCGCCCTCTGCCGCTGACGAGCCCTCGCCACCCCGTTCCGTTGAACCCACCTAGAGCACCTAATCCGAACTCGTTTAGCGCCTAAACGGAACCGGTAGAACTCCGCGTTGACGCCCAACCCCCTAAACTCCCCGACCAAGCTCTGCGCCGCCGTAACCATTGCCGGAGATCTCCGTTCACGGCCACCGCCTCGGATCGCCTATAAAAGGAAGTCCCGAGCTCATTCTCGAGCACGCACCACCACTGGACCTCACCAACACCCCGCCAGGCCACTAGGAGGACCTCGAGGAGCTCTCCTCCCCCAACTCCGGCCGCCCCGATCCGCCTCGGCCACCATCTCGATCCACTCCGGTGAGACCATCCCCGAAGCCCAAACCTCGTCAGTAACCTCCTCGAGCACCCAGTGAGCTAACCCAAGATTGGATTTGACCTTCGCATCCCTCCCCGACGAGATCCAACTCCACCCGAGCCGCCGTCCGCCGGAACAGGGCCGCCGTTGACGTAGTGCTCGCCGGCACCACCACCACCACTCACCGACGCGGAAGGTCATGCTGAGCACGTAGGTAAAGCCCGATTCCCCTGCCTCGCCGTGGATCGCCGCCGGCGACCACCGCAGCTCTCGGGCGCCGACGAGCTCTGTTTTCCCTGTTTGAAAATTCCAACCTGACGGGTGGGACCCGCCCGTCAGCCTCTCTGTTCTTTTTTTCGAACCGTTTTCTGAAAACGTATTCGGGCAAATACGCTTTAAGTCTGAAACGTTTTTATGGTCTTTTCTGTTCAGCCCCTTGAGAAGTTTCTGTTTCATTACAGAAAGGTCCCTAGATTAAAACCCTTATAACTTTTAAACAAAAAAGGATTTTTGATTGATTCTTTTTTTGCCCTCTTTAAAATTTTGTCTAGTTTTTTATCAGTTTTATTTGAAAAATATTTGGGATATTTTTTGTGCACCTCACGGTATTTACGATAGTGCGTGTATTTTTGTATACCGTAGATACCGGAGAAGGTGATGGAACCGCGAACTTCACCGAGCTAGGCTCCGACTACTCCGAACCAGGCAAGCATGTTTGAACTTTTGATATGATTGGTGTCTTTGGCATGTTTGCAGGTAAGTAGTTCCATGGCATGTTTATGAGCATCTCGATGAGGGTTATATTACATGCAAAGTTGAGGCAAGTGAGTTTCGAAAATCCATAAGTTGTTGGATATGAGTTTGCATGGCCATGAGATGGCTTGAGAATGGGTAAGATGGTAGTGTTGTAGCATGCCAGTCTTATGCCAGACCATTTGACCCAGTGTCAACATGAATCAGTCCAGTTCCCGTCCGTTTTCCCTTTCCGTAATATCACATGTTTTCCGAAAGGGATATGGCTTAGTAAGTTGCAAACCGCTTTCTTGGTACACACCAAATAGAGAGGCCGGGATGAGGGTTCCATGGCCCTGGATTAAAGCCTATCATACGGTCAGGGGCATGGGTGTTTCCGGTTGGGACCGAGAGGGGGGCACCCCTTAGAGCGCGCGTATATAAATTTGATCCCATGCTATTCGAGATTGTGATCTCACCGTCTCAAAGTTTTTCTTGAACGCTGTCTGGCGTGATTCCTGGCATCGTGAGGTGGGATGGGTGTGTACTGGTTAGATGTGTTTCTTCCGAAATACCGTAAACGGAACCAGTCCTTCGTGACTACGGAAATCCGTTGGCTGTGGGTAATTTAGTACAAACTCTGCAGAGTCAAGAATCCTTGAAATCATCTTATCCATGTCCAAGTACTGTGTTCATCTTATCTTGTCAAGTGTTAGTCTCGATGACAGAAACTCTGGAGAACCACATGAGTGTTAAGTCCGGTTAAATTTTTATTCCTATGGATGGACTAACCCGTTTATTATCATGTGTTCAATATTTTTTCTATGAGTATTATTCTTGCAAGTTTAACAGATATGAATAATGGATTTAAGCCCTTTCTGCGATGTCGCTCAGACGTCCGACTGTGGCACACTTGTTATTTACTTTGACATAAGCCCTTTCTGCGATGTCGCTCAGACGTCCGACTGCGGCACACTCGTTATTTACTTTGATATAAGCCCTTTCTGCGATGTCGCTCAGACGTCCGACTGTGGCACGCTTGTTATTTTACCTTAGATATAAGCCCTTTCTGCGATGTCGCTCAGACGTCGGACTGTGGCACACATATTATTTACTTTTAATATAAGCCCTTTCTGTGATGTCGCTCCAACGTCCTACTGTGGCACGTATGTCTATTACTTTCAATGTAAGCCCTTTATGCGGTGTCGCTTAGACGCCCGACTGCGGCATGATTTATTTAATTGTTCACCCTTCGAGGCGTCGGTTCAGACACCGGATCGGTTTTCAGTTATTTTTGTGGATTTCGGGAGGACTACCGCCTGACTTCCTTATTACTAAATAATGTCGTGCAAGTTCATCATTTGAATGTACATTACTAATTGCTCATGACGCATTAATGCATGCAATTTTTATATCTTATGTCCGAACTGTCTTGCGAGTACTTTCAAAGTACTCACCGGCTTGTTGATTTGGCGAGATCTTGTGAAGGCGATCTCATGGATGAAGAGTTCAATAGCGAGTCCGGCGCCTAGAGGAGTCGGTCGGTCTCGTCGTCCCTGGATTTGGTCACTGTGTTATATCCGCTTCCGCTACCCAAATAAATTCATCGAGCCTCACCTCGACGCTCGATGAGCCGCCAGTTTAGGAGTCATATTATCTACTCCACTTTGTTATTCCACCACCACTTTCATCTCGAGTCAGTAGTATGCCACCCCACACCATTGTGTCATATCCGCCATTATGTATAATTATTGGCGTGCTTGTAATAAATTGTTGAGCACCCCCAGCTCGACCATGTAATATATTTAATACTACTGGCTTACTGTATCAAGATTTTGTCTACCAGTCAGGAGGATTTTCCTCGTACTGGACTCAAAAGGTCGGTTTCTCAATAAGCATTTTATTGGAAAACCGGTCGTGATAAAAATATGCTGGACAAGGTGAACATTTATTTGGGCCTAAAATGCAATTTTGAAAAACGCGTATTTTTCCTAATGCAAATAAAATTGCAATAAAATCCAAATAAAATCATTTATTTGATTTTAATATTTTCCTCCAATATTTCATTTATTTTGGAGAAGTCATATTATCTCCTCTCATATATATTGATATGAAATATTTTCGGAGACAAAAATAAATTAAAACCAAAGTGATCCTTGTTTCAATATTTGATAAAAGTCAAATATGAAAAACATGAAATCCCCAACTCTCTCTGTGGGTCCTTGAGTTGATTATAATTTCGAGGATCGCAAAACGAAAATGCAATAAAATATGATATGCATGAATGACCTATGTATAACATTCCAAATTAAAAAATTGGAATGTTACAAATCTACCCCCCTTAAGATGAATCTCACCCTCGAGATTCGGGTTGGCTGGAAAATAGGTGTGGGTGGTCTTTGCGTAGATCATCTTCTCGTTCCCAGGTAGCTTCATCCTCGGTATGGTGACTCCACCGAACTTTGCAAAACTTGATAACCTTGCTGCGAGTAACCCGGTTGGCAAACTCAAGAATCTTGACAGGTTTCTCCTCATATGTCAGATCACTGTCCATGTGAATTGCTTCCAGGGGTACTATATCTCTGAGCGGTATATCGGCCATCTCTGCATGGCACTTCTTTAACTGGGAAACGTGAAACACATCATGAACTCCTGACAGTCCTTCGGGTAACTCCAACTTGTAGTCAACTTCTCCCATGCGTTCCAAAACACGGTACGGTCCCACAAACCTCGGGGCTAACTTTCCCTTAACTCCAAAACGTTTAACTCCTCGCAAGGGCGACACTCGCAGATATGCTCTATCTCCGATTTCATAGACTACCTACTTGCGTTTTGAATCTGCATAACTCTTCTGTCTGGACTGAGATACCTTCAGTCTATCTCGAATCAACTTAACCTTCTCTTCGGACTCCTTAATCAAATCCGGACCAAACAACTGACGATCTCCAACTTCATCCCACATCAACGGTGTTCGGCATCTCCTTCCATACAGGGCTTCGAACGATGCCATCTTCAAACTGGCCTGGTAGTTTTTGTTGTATGAGAACTCTGCGTAGGGCAAGTTGTCATCCCAACTAGATCCGTAATCTAGCACACAAGCTCTCAACATGTCCTCCAGAATCTAATTGACTCTCTCTGTCTGTCCATCTGTCTGCGGGTGAAAAGATGTACTGAACTCTAGCCTGGTCCCCAAAGTCTGGTGCAGCTGATGCCAAAACTTTGAAGTAAACAGTGTTCCTCTATCTGATACGATGGTCCTTGGAACTTGGTGTAGACATACGATCCTGGTCATGTATATCTTGGCCAAATTTGCACTAGTATAGGTGGTTTTCACTGGGATAAAGTGAGCTACTTTGGTCAAACGATTCATTACTACCCAGATAGAATCATATCCCGATCGGGTCCTGGGCAATCCGGTGATAAAATCCATGCCAAGCTTATCACACTTCCATTTGGGTATCGTCATAGGCTGCAGTAATCTTGCTGGCTTCTGATGTTCTGCCTTCACTCTCTGGCATACATCACATACGGCTACATACTCGGCAATATCCTTCTTCCTACCAGTCCACCAAAAACGCTCCTTAAAATCAAAATACATCTTAGTGTTTCCGGGGTGTATCGAGTATGGCGAGTCATGAGCTTCCTGTAGTATCAACTTCCTGATATCTGCATTATTGGGCACATACACGTGGTCCGCAAACCATAAGGTGTCGTGCCCATCCTCACGAAAACCTTTGTCCTTCCCTTAGCTCATCTTCTCCTTGATTTCGGCAATTTCTTTGTCATCCTTCTGAGCTTCTCGAATCTTTCCCAACAATGTAGACTGAACTTCCATTGCTGCAACATAACCTCTAGGAACAATCTCCAAATGAAATTCCCTGAGATCCTCGGCTAACTCCTTTGGCATCCCTCCGCTTACGAGGGTGTTAACATAACTCTTACAGCTCAAAGCGTCTGCTACGACATTGGCCTTTCCTGGGTGATAATGCAGCTTCATGTCATAATTCCTTTATGAGCTCCAACCATCTCCTCTGCCTGAGGTTCAGCTCCTTCTGGGTAAAAATATACTTCAAACTCTTGTGATCTGTGTATACATCGCAACGGTTTCCGATGAGAAAATGTCTCCAGGTCTTGAACGCATGCACCACAGCTGCTAACTCCAAATTATGTGTGGCATAATTCAACTCATGTGGTCGAAGCTGTCGTGAGGCATATGAAACAACTCTTCCGTCTTGCATAAGTACTCGTCCAAGTCCTAAGCGAGAGGCGTCGCAATACACTTGGAAATCCTTGCGTATATCCGGCAGAATCAGCACTGGGGCTGTAGTCAAACGTTTCTTTAACTCCTGGAAACTAGCTTCACATTCTTCAGTCCAATGGAACTTGGTGTCCTTCTTCAACAATGCCGTCATTGGCCTTGCAATCTTGGAAAAATTCTCAATGAATCTCCGATAGTATCCCGCGAGTCCAAGAAAACTGCGGATCTCTCCAACTGAGCTGGGTGCCAACCACTCAGTGACTGACTGAACCTTGGTGGGATCTACTGCTATACCTTCTCCTGATATAACATGTCCAAGAAATCCAACTTCCTTCAACCAAAACTCACATTTGCTGAACTTTGCGTATAACTGATGTTCCCTGAGCTTCTCGAGAACTAAACGCAAATGCTCCTTGTGTCCCTCTTCATTCTTCGAGTATACCAAGATATCATCAATGAACACCACGGCAAACTTATCCAAGAACTCCATGAACACCTTGTTCATCATACTCATGAAATAGGCAGGGGCGTTAGTTAGTCCAAGTGACATAACCGTATACTCATACAGCCCATACCTTGTGGTGAAAGTTGTCTTAGGTATATCCTTCCACCGAATCTTCAGCTGGTGATATCCTGATCGCAGATCGATCTTCGAAAACACTTTAGCTCCTTGCAGGTGGTCAAACAAATCATTGATCATCGGCAGTGGGTACTTATTATTGATTGTTACTTCATTCAACGCACGATAATCAACAACCATCCTTAAGGATCCATCCTTCTTCTCGACCAAGAGCACTGGGGCTCCCCATGGTGATGAACTTCGTCGGATGTAACCTTTCTCCAATAACTCCTTAATCTGCTTCTTAATCTCTTCCAGATCATTTGCGGGCATCCGGTATGGTCTCTTCGATATTGGTCCGGTGCCTGGCAACAGCTCTATCAAAAACTCGATGTCTCGATCTGGTGGCATGCCTAGTAACTCCTCCGGAAATACATCCGGGTAATCCTTCACTACAGGCACTTCCTCCTGAACAACTCCCGTGAGAGAATTTACTTGGGTCCTCCTCGGCGCATGCCTGGAAACATACTTGATCCTTTTTCCCTCCGGGGTAGTGAGCAAAATCGACTTACTCGCGCAATCGATGTTTCCTCCATACATCGATAGCCAATCCATTCCTAGTATGAAATCCAATCCTTGTGACTCCAAAAGTATCAGGTCTGAGGGGAAAACATGGCTCCCAATGGTCAATGGCATCTAAAAATATCCTTGACTTGCCATGTACTCCGCTCCTAGTGAGCTTACTAACATAGGTGTCCTAAGTACCTTAGTGGGCAACCTATACTTATCCAGGAATCCCCTTGATATGTATGAATGTGTTGCACCAGTATCAAAAAGAATGATTGCACTAAAAGACTTAACCAAAAACTTACCGATAACTACATCTGGCTGCTCCTCAACTTCCTCCACGTTCACGTGGTTCACTTGTCCCCTGTTGAAAGGGTTGGGCTTCTTCCCAGCGCTCCCATTGCCATTACCGTTCTTCAATTCCGGACAATCGTTGGCGTAGTGACCAATCTTCCCGCACTTGAAATAGGTAATGTGACTTTGATCCTTCTTGGTGGGTGTGGCTGGGTTAGGAAAATTCTGATTGCTGCCTGCTCCATTCGCGTTTCCATTCTTGGGGCCATTGTGGTTGTGAGAACTTCCTCCATTGTAGGCGTGGCCTCCATGATTATGGATAAGTCCTCCCGAGTTCGCGGTGAAACGAGGCTTCTACTGAGCTCCAGAATTGTACTTTCCTTGTCCATACTTCCTCTTGCGGCTCTGAATCTGCTGTTGCTTCCCTTCAATCATAAGAGCCTTGTCTACCAACTCCTGGTAGTTGTTAAATGTTGCCACCATCAACTGCATGCTCATCTCATCATTAAGCCCTTCCATAAACTTCTCTTGCTTCGCGGCATCTGTGGCCACATCATCAGGGGCATAACGAGATAGCTTACTAAAGTCATCTACATACTGAGCCACAGTACGATTTCCCTGGTGTAAGTTACGAAACTCATGCTTCTTCATGCTCATAGCTCCAGTTGGGACATGGGCTGTGCGGAATGCTTGCTGAAACTGATCCCAAGTGAAATTGGCTATAGGGAAAGTGGTTGTATAATTCTCCCACCATGATGCTGCTGGTCCATCCAATTGGTGTGCGGCAAAACGCACCTTCTCAGCATCGGTGCAACCTACGGTGGTCAACTCCCTTCCAGTCTTGCGTAACTAGTCATCCGCAACTATAGGCTCGGTGCTACTGGAAAACACCAGCAGATGCAACCTCAAAAAACGGGCTAAGTTGTCAACTGGAGGCGGGTTGTTGTTGTTGTTGTTGTTGTTGTTGTTGTTGTTGTTGTTGTTGTTGTAGTAGTAGTAGTTGTTGTTGTTGTTGTTGTTGTTGCCTTGGTTCTGGACTAATATCTGCATCAAGGCATTCTGCTGTTGGATCAACTGGGTGATCTCCGGTGGGAAGAAAAATCCGGTGTCACGTCTCGGAGGCATCTGATGGGTTTAGAGGGGAGAGATTAGAATAGAAGGAGGTCTAGAGAGAAAGCACTACCCATATACACATGAGACAAACACAATCATATCACTCAATCAATCAAGCAAGGGCATACAATCGGTCTAGAACTATCAATAAAGTGCTCAGACTACTACTATATACATGGAAAAATACTACTAGTCATTTGGTGGTCATCTAGAAATTTTGATCGGTGAAAGACTCCATGATATCCGCTCCAGCTTCGTCTTCATAATCATCATCACTATCGTCAGGGTCGGAGTCGGTGTCGTCGATGATGATGATGTAGTTCTCCAGACAAGTGGAATCATCGTCTTCTCCTCCTAGCGCGGGATCTCCCATGAATACTTCGATCTTCTTTATCAGGTCATCATTCTTCTCCAATAGTATTGCGATTTCCTCCTCATATCCATCGCACGTAGACTTGAGTTCCTCTTCTAGCATGGTGATCCTTGTCATCGCCTTCTTCAAATCTATCATGCTTGCGCACATCTGGTTCTCCTGGCGTCGAATGTGCTGGTTTAGCTCCTGGATGAATGCCGCAATGGACCTGTCCCTCCTGGTGCTGACTATCTCCCATTGCTCATCTCGACGCCCACATATGGGATCCTTGAGATCCTTGTGGTAAATTTCGCCAATGTGTCCCATGGCGATGTGGGCTGCCATGCTCTTTCCCAGACTCCAGGTTGGGGCATCAAAGGAAAACTCTATGGGCTCCGTGACTGGCGTGAATGTCCTTCCTGGAACTTGAACTCGAATCATCCAGCATTCCTCTTCTGGTAATGTGGCATTGTAGGTCCCGGTTGTAACACCCGGATAATTAAGCTATAGTAAAACTCTGCTAACGATGCCACGTCACCTCTATTACTGTTGCTAATCTCGTGTAGTTCAAAACCGATTCAAATTCAAATTTAAAATTAAGTCAAACGATAAAAGTTCTAAACATCAAAACTAAAATGTTCGGAGTGAGCTAAGTAATGACTAGGTATTTAAGATGAAGGTACCACACTTTTTCAAGATGCCTAAATATTTTAAAGAGAATTAAAACGGATAGGAAAATAAATAAAAGAAAAGGAACAAAAACAAAACTAAGAAAAGTAAAAAAGAAAAACAAACCCCACCCCCCACAGGACCTCAGCCCAGCTGGCCACTGGACAAGCCAGGCCGGCCCAGCCGGTGCCCCATAACCCCCCACTCCCCTGTGACCTAGCCACCGACACCCCCACTCGCTCCCCCCCCTTCCCCTCGTTTGGATCTGGACCGGGAGGAGGCCGATCCCCTCGCCCCTCCAGCCCCGACGCCGCCGCCGGTTCTCGTCGCCACCACGCCGGCGCCCCCCGCCTGGACCTCGCCGGTCCTCCCTCGCCGGCCTGCTTCCTCCCCGCTGTCGTCCCCGTCGACAACCCTGACCACCACTGCCACGTCCCCTATGACCTGCCATGAGCCCCACTTCCTCCCCTCTCCCTCACGCCTGCCCGCCTTCCCGTCTCTTGCAAGCTTTCGTCGCCACGACCACCGACCCTGCGCCCGCGCCGCGCCGTCGCCGTGCCGTGCCATTACTCCCTCGTCCACCCCGGCCTCGCCTTCCGCTTGCCACCCACAGCCCCGGCACGGCAGTCGCCGTCCTTGCCGCGCTCGATATTCGCCCACATCGTTCGCGCCTCGCGCGGTGCCGCCCCTTGCTCACCCCGCGCCGCCTTCTCTCTCCCCCCCCCCCGCTCTCCCTCTAGGCGCGCGCTCGCGCTTGCTGCGCGGCAACCGCGCCCGTCTATGCTCCCTCGCACCCGCCGCCCAGCGCTCACCACAACCGCTGCCGCTCATGCCCCTGCACAACCGCGCCGCCCGCACCTCCGGCTCAAGCCGTTACCGCTCCCGGCCACTCACTGGCCCCACCTGAGTTGCGACCGCCTTGCCCCCTCCGCTCGCTGGCCGCGCAGCCCTCCCGAGCCACTGTCTGCGGCCGGTGGCCTCATCCGACCACGGCCGCATGAACCCCTGTGCCGTGCGTGCCTAGGTCCGGCCTTCATGGGCGCCCGCGCCTAGGCACCTGCATGCCCGCGCCCGCCCCGCTATGGCCATGTGCCTATGACAAACGGGGCCCACGCCCCAGAATGTTTTTAGATAGAAATAATAATAATAATAATAATAATAATAATAATAATAATAATAATAATAATAATAATAAATTTAATTAATTAATTAAGTTAATTAATCCTATTTAATTAATCTAATTAACCTGTTAGTTTAATTAAACAGTAATTAGTTTAACCTAAACCCAAATTAACCTAATAGTGTATGACAGGTGGGTCCCACTGGGCCCACACGTCAGTTTGACCAGTCAACACCTCTGTTGACTGCTGACGTCATGCTTAGTCATGATGACGTCAGCAAACACGATTCTAGATAATGTTGGATTAATTAATTAAATAAATTCTAAAAATGATTTTAAAACTTTAGAAAATCATATAAAATAAACCTTAGCTCAGACACTACAAGAAATATGTCAACTTGTGACCCTCACTATTGGCCGCTGAAAGGTCATAGTTTTTCATTTGCGACCTTTTTGTGACCAAAAACAGAAGGTCAAAAGCTGGCGGTCGTAAACTGAAATTAACAACCTTCTCTGTGATATGTAAAAGGTCGTTGTTTCTTTGACCAAAATTTTGGTCACTAGCAGCCTTCCCAAGCCACGTAGGATTCCAGCGTGGCAAGCTGACGTGGATAAGAATCAGCCCAGTCTGATAAGGTGTCTATATGGGCCAAGCCCATTAATTCAGCCTATTTATTTTTTTTCCTTTACTTTTTTGTCAGCTGCATGGGCCAAGCCCAACAGACATTTATCTTTTTGGGCCAGTCTTTTACAGTATACATTTTTTTGGGCCTCAACGTTTTTCCATTCCACTTGTCAGTTTTCTTTTATTTCTTTTTCATTTTAAAGTAGGTTGCCAGGATCACTCTTTCTGTAACACACGTTAGTACCATATTTGTGCATAATATTTGATTTAGAAAGAGCCAATAAGGCATAATATTTCATACAACAGCCAAGCAAAGAAATTACAATGATACAGATATACAGATAACTAGTCTAGTGAGCTAAAACGCATTGCTGGTTACAGTACAAATCTGGTTTTTAGGTAAAATACAAATCTGGTAACAGTGAGATAATAGTACAAATCTGGTATTTAGCTAAAATACAACTAGATAAACAGATAACTAGTCCAGTGAGCTAAAACGCATTGTTGGGTGTGGGTTTTCTTCAGGATTCTTCTTCCTAGAGCTCCAACTTCTGAAGACTGAAGGCCAGCATCTGCAAATAATAAATTATGATAAGTTAGAAACATAATCAAGTGAATCCATGAATATAAAATTCTCATAACGATGAAAAATTGCTGCAAAACTTTAGATTTAACAGGGAACAATGCATATAACATTCTCATAATAGCGAAAACGGAGATATATTTTGCAAATGATAAGTACCGGCACAGTGCAAGTTAACACAACAGATGGGCAGTACAAGCTACAAGCAAATGATTTTCCACTCTAGAACAGGGCACATGCATCAATGTTTATAGTCAGGAACAAACAAGACAATGCTGGAAGAGGCCAAAGAGATGAAATACCACAGGGGCGAAGATGGTGAAATGATGGTGCCTTGTTCTTAGACAGCTCAAGGAGCACGATATCAAAAATAGGCGTTTAAAGGAAAAAATAGCCTGATTGTAGGCTCCAATCAGCCTGCATACAACAAGTAATAAAACTGTTAGGAGAGAGTATCTGATTACCGTGACATGCATAAAACAACTTTGATGATGTAATATTTATTAAAAATGACAGGCCAGGTTTCAAGTATAAACGACTAATGGAGCATGCAACAAATGTATTTGATACCAACTTAACTAATTCCACATGAATATTGTACGTTCCAATATACACAATCACTCCAAGATTAAGCTTATTCAGCCAATAAAATAAAGAGGATCACCACCATAATGGACCAATGGGTACAAATCGACCCAAAAAATCCTAGAGAAGCTAAAGCACAAAAATAATCAACACTCCCCAGAAGCATGCTGAATTAATCATTTAATCCCAACATCTAGGTACCACAGTACATAACATCATACAATTAAAGAAGAATGTTTGACAGTTCAAGACATTCAGGAAATAAATAAGAACGGGATTGCACAGGCGAACTTGTACTATGCATAAATGGCAATCTAACTCGAAACAAGGAACAAATTTTCCCCATGCATGTCCCTGTACAGCCTATACAACAACTCTACATATGCTTCAATAGGGCGGACAAACCCAGCTTGATTTGGTACATCAACCCATATAGACACATATCATGTTGAATAAGAAAAGCATGCATGGTACACTGATCCTAATCAACGTGGTAGTAGCACATTCTCATATGAATGGAACAAGCAGTCGCACAACTTGATGAATGGATTAAAACTGAGACGTTTAATAATTTGTAGAATTGAAATTGTTCAAAACATGTAGTTATACTATCGGAAGTGTATCTGCATCAGACCTTAGCAATCACAAATGATAAATGCAGAAGTAAAACGAAAGTAATATTCTTGATCTATATATACAGCTAGAAGGAGTACCTGAAATGCAAGTCATGTAAGCCCTATATATACAAATAAATACAATGACACCAGTAATACAAGTACAGAACTTTGTGTGTTCCCATTGGCTTGTTACTAATGTGTTGTTATACTACTGTGTTGTTAGTTCATATGTACAGAGGGCTAACATGAAATTCGAATGGGATATACATCCCATATCTTTGGATGGCAGTGTTGCTGCATTAGAGTCACCATGTTGCCTGTAATTCCATCAAGAAAAATACCATCGTATCATGATCGAGTTTGAGCGACAATAGTGAAGGCGATTATGCTATAAACAACAAGGAGATGATGCAAACTCTAATGAACTAGGCATAGAGTAACAACAGCTCCATTACACTTAAGCTGCTGCTACCTGCATATACTAAATGGAACTAGAAGTATGTCGACTACTAGACAGCCATGAATGATGCCCAGAGTATTGATTTGGAAACAATCACTCCTCCAATCTTGATAAATTTTGGAGTATTAATTGAAAAATGACCTATTATTGCTCTCGACCTAGTATTATACTTGTCATGCGGACATAAGTAGGGCCATGAACAAGTTTCATTTCAAAAACTTCCTTCACAATGCAATATTTTGGGAATGGCGTAATCATACAACTTGTAAGAGATGGACTCGGGGATGGTAAGGAAGCGTCGGATGAGGAGAGGGAAGGTGCTGGGACGCTTGTACTCGTTGCCAGCGAGCGATCGGCTTCGCTATGACAGGTTTGAGGACCCCGTCAGAACGCCGATGAGAGCCGCCTCCATGGTCATGCTAGCTCGAGCTCGGCCATCAACCGTGCGTGGAGCCGTGGAGGTCAGGTTGTTGAATGCATGAGACGATAATAGCTAGCTCCAAGTTGACAACCTGAAAAGAGGATTGGTTAGTACTGAAAAGAGTAAATAGCCAGCTCCAAAGTTAAGGTCTTTGGAATATAAAGACACATTGGAATATATTTCTAATTTGACCATAAATAGGCATGAATAATACGCTCTACTGGCACTCCCAAGATAAGTACACGATAGGTTTTGTTTTATAGTTATCTATATTACAGTTATCGGTTTGCAACATACTATTTATATCTATAACGAATAGTTACCTAAATTACAATAATCCTTAGTAATGCATAAATAATGCAGATATCTCTGTATAAATTAGCTTTATGTAACCTCTTCTTGTACATATACAAACATCCCCAAAGATAGGAAGGTCTAATGCTTTCCCTCAAAAAAACTCTGTACTAGTTATGATGGATCAACATAGATTCATCTCTTTTGCAGCTCTTAAGTAGTAGAAAGTATTTCACAAACATAATGTTTGCATTGCTTGGGCCGAATACAATATGATTTCAGATAAGCACAACTAATGGTCTCAAACAAGCACAATTGATGATTTTCAAACAAGAATAACACAATACTGATTGATCTTGAACCATACCAATAGACACATGAATGGTACCACCAGGTCAGAAATCATTCTACATTTACCAATTATAAAGCAATACAAGAAGAGATAAATAGGTCTACAGGTGCTTAGCCATAGATTTCACCAACAACCCTTTAGTCTGTAGAGGGAGCAGAAATAATATATTGACAAGCTCCGATTTTAGTCTAATTTGACCCATGAGAAAAAATTGTTCTAACCAACATACAAATCTAACCTAATACACCACAAAATCGTAGATTCTAAGACCATGCCAACGCTAATCGGATCTGCCAGTGCAACGGGATCTCAAGGAAGCCATTTCTACAGAGCCGCGCCCCGAATCGAAAAATGCGAGACGGGAGTGCAATCTCACCTCTGACCTTGTTGCAGAAGGGGCACGCCTGGTACTGGTAGAGCATGACATTCCGGGGCAGCAGATCGTGGGCAACTGCTCCTTGGCCTGCACCTCGGCCACCGCCACCGTGGCAAACGTACACCGCAGCCCCGCATGACCTCCCACGCCTTCATCCCGTCCGCCACCACCGCCACTGGCGTCACCTCTCGAGAAGGAATAGAAACAGAGCCCAGTTCAGCAGCAGGAAGATCCACTGGGTAAGCTAGGAGAAGGAAGTTGGTTCACTTGCGGAGGAGCGCGGTGACGACCTGGCGGGTGGAGTCGTCGGGCCCGGCGATGGCCGCCTCCATCCGAATCCGCCTGCGTGGGGAGCTAGCGGATGAGTGGTGCGGCGATGGGAGGGGAAGCCGAGACCCCTCGCTTCCCCCACCGCGGCCTCCATTTGGTGGGAGACGGAGGGAGACGAAGGCGGGGCGGCGGGGTGCCTCGATCTGGATCGAGGAGAGGGAGGCCGCGCACTGGATCTTGCCGGAGGGGAGGGAGGGAGGGAGGAGAGCGAGGGGAGGGGTGGGTGGCGGCGAGGGGAGGGGAGGTGGGAGGGATCGGGGAGCGCTAGGGTTCGCGGGGGAGGAGTGCAGGTTGTGGCATGTGGGTTGTTGGGCTAGGTGGCGTGAGAAACATAAGGAGGGAGCGCTGCCGTTGGATCCGGGTGGATCGGACGGTGCTCGATCCATGATCCGCATGACATGCCTCTGAACCAATCAAAACAGAGTACATGTGCGCGACGTCCATGACCATTTAAGTAGGTCGTAACCGGCTGAAAGTAAAGTGCACATCTCTTTGGCTAAGAGAACCGACTCTTTCTGCGCCGTCTTTTGGCGGTTCCCCTCCGCCGGTGACTTCTTGGTCGTCGGATCCCGCGTGTGTGGATCATTTTAGCTTTAGGTTTTAGGGTCTTAGTAGCTTAGGTTTTTGGATTATTCAATGTCTCGACTTCAGGGGCGGAGGCGGCAATACTGAATAAAGAAGCTCTGGATTTTTATCCGGCAAGGCCGCCAGCAAGGACCTCGGCACGTAGAAGAGCAAGGCATCGAGGTGGTGGTCGCGAGCGAGGAGTTCGTCGTCGTCACCTTCGCGGTGACCGAAGACACGTAGTCATACCCGCTGTTTTGACAACATTTTGAAAGAAATTCAAAAAACAAAAAAAAACTTTCACATTGTGGCATTATATCTGACCTAGTTTACAGGAAAAATAATAATCTTTTATTACAGTAAACGTCTTAAAACTGTTCTCGGAACCGAGTTATCATGTATGAAGATCAATGGCTTTTAAGCCAAATGATTAATCTTATGGTCACAATCATGGCATAGTCTATTCAAATGATCTCATATTGTGCAAATGGGTGCATAGTGGAATGAAAAACAATGTTGCTTAGGAAGTTTTCATTTCCTTTGGACGAAAAAATCTTTTTCCATTTTTTGAGTGCCCAAAATGAGGTTTTTTGTGAAGAACCTACCAAATAATTGTTGCAAAATTGGACCAAATAATTTTTCTAAAATACTAGGACATATTTAATGCATAATTGACCAAATGGTTGGGTGTCAAAATTATGATCCACCTCCCTCATGAAAAAGACAAATTTCTGCCGATTCAGTTGGAAGCGGGTCAAATTTGAACTGTAGCTGCCTCATAGTTTGCTATTTATTTTTCCTAAAAATCATTTTTAGGTACAAAAGTATCTATTTATTTAATCAGAGAAACACCAAAATTTTTCCAAGATTCAACCACTAGCTAGGAACGGTCATGCCCGTCGTTTTGACCGCATTTTGAAACTGGCATAAAAAATTCAAAAAAATTCAAAAAAATGGAAAACCTTCGCATTGTGTCATTATATATGACCAAGTTTCCAGAAAAAATAATAAACTTGTAATACGGCAATTAGTTTTAAATAGTATTCTCAGAAATGAGCTATCATGTGTGAAGATTCGTGGCTTTCAAGCCAAATGATCAATCTCATGGCCACATTCCTGACATAGTTTGTTCAAATGATCTCATATTGTGCACAAGGGTGCATAGTGGAATGGAAAACAATGTTTCCTAAGGAAGTTTTCATTTCCTTTGGACGAAAAAATCATTTTTCATTTTTCGAGTGCCCAAAATGAGGTTTTTTGTGAAGAACCTGCCAAATAATTGTTGCAAAATTGGACCAAATCAATTTTATAAAATATTAGGCCATATTTAATGCACAATTGACCAAATGGTTGGGTGTCAAAAGTTTTGATCCACCTCTGGTGAAAAAGACAGATTTTTGCCGATTTAGTAGGAAGCAGGTCAAATTTGAACTGCAGCTACCTCATAGTTTCCTCTTTATGTTTTCCAAAAATCATTTCTAGGTACTTAAGTATCTATTTAATAAGATAAACACCAAAAAAATGCAAGATTCAACCACTAGCTAGGAACGGTCATTCCCGCCGTTTTGACCACATTTTGAAACGGGCATAAAAAATTCAAAAAAAAATCAAAAAATTAGAAAACCTTCGCATTGTGTCATTATATGTGACCAAGTTACCAGGAAAAATAATAAACTTGTAATACGACAATTCTTTTAAAAAAGTGTTCTCAGAAACAAGCTATCATGTGTGGAGATCAATGGCTTTCAAGCTAAATGATCAATCTTATGGCCACATTCATGGCGTAGTTTGTTCAAATGATCTCATATTATGCACAGGGGTGCATATTAGAATGGTAAAAAATGTTGCCTAAGGAAAATTTCATTTTATTTGGACAAAAAAATCATTTTCCATTTTTTGAGTGCCCCAAATGAGGGTGTTTTGTGAAGGACCTAACAAATAATTGTTGCAAAATTGGACCAAATTTTTTTTCTAAAATACTAGACCATATTTAATGCACAATTGACCAACTGTTTGGGTGTAAAAAGTTTTGATCAACCTCTGGTGAAAAAGACAAATTTCCGCCGATTCAGTTGGAAGCGGGTCAAATTTGAACTGCGGCTGCCTCATAGTTTGCTATTTATTTTTCCCAAAAATCATTTTTAGGTACAAAAGTATCTATTTAATAAGAGAAACACCAAAAAAATTCGAAGATTCAACCACTAGCTAGGAACGGTCATGCCCACCATTTTGACCGCATTTTGAAACCAGCATAAAAAATTAAAAAAAAATTAAAAAAATTGGAAAACCTTCGCATTGTGTCATTATATATGACCAAGTTGCCAGAAAAATAATAATAAGCTTGTAATACGGCAATTATTTTTAAAAAGTGTTCTCAGAAATGTGCTATCTTGCGTGAAGATTCATGGCTTTCAAGCCAAATGATCAATCTTATGGCCACATTCATGGCATAGTTTGTTCAAATGACCTCATATTGTGCACAAGGCTGCATCTTAGAATTCCAAACATTGTAGCCTAAGGGAGTTTTCATTTTCTTTGCACGGAAAATTCATTTTCCATTTTTGGAGTGCATGAAATGAGTTTTTTTGTGAAGGACCTACCAAATATTTGTTCCAAAATTGGACCTAGTAAATTTTATAAAATACTAGGCCATATTTAATGCACAATTGACAAAATGGTTGGGTTTCAAAAGTTTTGATCCACCTTTGGTGAAAAAGACAAATTTCCGCCGATTCAGTAGGAAGCGGGTCAAATTTGAACTACAGCTACCTCGTAGTTTGCTATTTATTTTTTCCAAAAATCATTTCTAATTACATAAGTATATATTTGATCATAAATACATGATTTGGTGGTGATACATCGAGGTTTCGAAGGTGGCCCAGGGCCCCAACTCTAAAGAGCGTAAACTCGCATGCCCGCTGCGTGGTCACCGCGTGACCATGGCGTTGACATGCGTTCTGGGAGGCCAAGGCATGTCTAGTGGGTTGGGCACTCCCCAGGTAGGTGCTAGGAAGAAAATTACAACAGAAGAATCTCACGAGGAGACCGGCCTATGCTCAAAGATGAATTAGCAGCCAAGTGTTTGATTGGCGGTACAAGAAATGCACATGGCCAATGCGCGTGAGTTTTGGCTGAGGATGATAATCTACTAAGAACAATGTCTTCACAAATTTTCAGCTCAAAAGGAGGATCTTAGGTGGTACTTGCTTTGCAAAGTACCACACCAGACAAAAATATGAATGTTAAAGCTGGGCTCGAAATAATGAATGGATTGAGCTGAAATTTGGTGGAGGATGGTTATTTGGGCATAGGAAAGCACTATAGAAAATTGATACCATTTGGACATGCCAAAGTGGTACTTCCTTCACAATGCTCTTCTTTGGACAGACACTTGGGAAAATTAGCGAAAGAAATTGGATGAATGAAATGAGCTCAAATTTGGTGTAGGTAAATTACATAGGTATGGTCATGCGCTGGTAAGTTTTTAGACCATTTGGGTAAGCCTAGCTAGTACTCACTTCACAAAGCTTCTCTCGAGGTAGAAACTTTGGAAATTTCCTGAGAAAGATTTACCAGGAAAATGGAGCTGAATATTATCATGTGGCAATGATTTGGGTATGGAAGAGTGCCCAAAAAGTTTGAGGGTAATAGGAGGGGTCTAGAAAACACTTGCTTTGCAACGTGCCAATCTGGCCATAAAATATAAATTGAACCTGGGCTCACATGGATGATTTGGCCAAGCTGCAATTTAGAGGAGGGTGATAATTTTGGCATATGAAGGAACTATATAAATTTCATGTCATTTGGGTATATAAAAAAGGTACTTCCTTCACAATGCTTCTGGGTGGACAAAAACTTTAGAAGTTTGCCGAGGAAGATTTGCTAGGTAAATGGAGTTGAATTTTGTCATGAGGCAACGATTTGGATAGGAAAGAGTGCCCAAAAATTTTGAGGGCAATCAAGAATATATAAATAGCACTTCCTTCACAAAGTGATGTTCTAAACATAATAGGAAAATGAATATGGTTGAATTAGTTTTGAACTAGGCAAGGAAGGATTTTTACATATTTGACGAAGATATGACCCAAAGAATTTATGAGATTTTTTTGGGAATTTTCAGAATGACAGAAATATAGGTTGGTTCACAACCTAGGGCAAAAATTGACACATGGACATGACACATAGGTAAAACTGATGAGGTGGCGCCAAGTCATAACAATAAGTACTAATGCATCCATGTTCACAAGATCATGACCATTTATATTAGTCGTAATCAGGTAGAAAAAAGGTCATGGACCACTCTTGTCTGCTATATGACCATTTGGTATAAGGCAATTCAGGGTTTGAGCCCTTCCAAGCGAAATGGCCGTGGATTTACGACCAATTAAGCTAGGGTCACTAAGAGAAGGTCACTAGTTGACATATTTCTTGTAGTGAGATGAAAGTACTTTCTACATGAAAGTTGCTTAGAACGACGAGACGAATCCGGATACGCAGCCCGTTCGTCCGCCACACATCCCTAACATATCGAACTCGCAACTTTCCCCCTCCTATTCATCTGTCCGAAAATGCGAAACACCGGGAATATTTTCCCGGATGTTTCCCCCCTCGCCGGTATCACCTACTACGGGGATTGGGCACACCTACCATCATGCTTTGTCATGTCATGCATCGTCATGCATTTGTTTGCATTGTATTTATTGTTTCTTCCCCCTCTTCTCTCGCTAGACACCGAGACCGACGCCGCTGCTACCCAGTACGACTACGGTGTTGACGACCCCTCCTTCTTGCCAGAGCAACCAGGCAAGCCCCCCTTTGATCACCAGATATCGCCTATTCTACTCTCTACTACGTGCACTAGAGTAGTGTAGCATGTTACTGCTTTCCTTTAATCATATTCTGCTGCATAGTCTGTCTTTGCCACTGCTGTTGTTACCTTTACCTGCAATCCTACATGCTTAGTATAGGATGCTAGTATTCCATCGATGACCCTACATTCTTGTCCGTCTGCCTTGCTATACTATCAGGCCGTGATCACTCGGGAGGTGATCACGGGTATATACTTATATACTTTATGCATGATACATGTGGTGACTAAAGTCGGGTCGGGTCGTGGAGCACCCACGAGTGATTCACGGATTGGGGGCTGAAAGGACCTTTGTCCCGACGGCCCTCTGGGTGGATCTTTGTGGCGGAGCGACATGGCAGGTTAAGACCGCCTAGGTGAGAGGTGGGCCTGGCCCTGGTCAGTGTCCGCGGTTACATCAATTAACACGCTTAACGAGATCTTGGTATTTGATCTGAGTCTGGCCATTTGGTCTATACGCACTAACCAACAACGTGGGAAAGATATGGGCACTCGACGTTGTGGTATCAACCGAAGCCTTCGTGACATCAGTGACTGAGCGGCGCGCGCCGGGTTGGACCATGTAACGCAACTTCCTTTGAAATGGAGGTTGCTAGGTCTGCTCTCCGGCCGCGTACACAACGTGCATGTGTGCAGTGGGCGATGGGCCCAGACCCCTGCGCGCATAGGATTTAGACCAGTGTGCTGACCTCTCTGTTGTGCCTAGGTGGGGCTGCGACGTGTTGATCTTCCGAGGCCGGGCATGACCCAGGAAAGTGTGTCCACCCAAATGGGATCGAGCGTGTTGGGTTATGTGGTACACCCCTGCAGGGAAGTTTATCTATTCAAATAGCCGTGTCCCTTGGTAAAAGGACGACCCGGAGTTGTACCTTGACCTTATGACAACTAGAACCGGATACTTAATAAAACACACCCTTCCAAGTGCCAGGTACAACCCGGTGATTGCTCTCTCACAGGTCGACGAGGAGAGGATCGTCGGGTAGGATTATGCTATGCGATGATACTTGGTGAACTTACCATCTACTCTCTTCTACATGCTGCAAGATGGAGGCTGCCAGAAGCGTAGTCTTCGACAAGATTAGCTATTCCCCTCTTATTCTGGCATTCTGCAGTTCAGTCCACCGATATGGCCCCTTTACACATATACCCATGCATATGTAGTGTAGATCCTTGCTTGCGAGTACTTTGGATCAATACTCACGGTTGCTTTTCTCCCTCTTTTCCCCTTTCCATTCTACCTGGTTGTCGCAACCAAATGTTGGAGCCGAGGAGCCAGACGCCACCGTTGACGACGACTCCTACTACACCGGAGGTGCCTACTACTACATGCAGGCCGCTGACAACAGCCAGGAGTAGTTTAGGAGGATCCCAGGCAGGAGGCATGCACCTCTTTCGATATGTATCCCAGTTTGTGCTAGCCTTCTTAAGGAAAACTTGTTTAACTTATGTCTGTACTCAGATATTGTTGCTTCCGCTGACTCATCTATGATCGAGCTCTTGTATTCAAGCCCTCGAGGCCCCTAGCTTGTATTATGATGCTTGTATGACTTATTTATGTTTTTAGAGTTGTGTTGTGATATCTTCCCGTGAGTCCCTCATCTTGATCGTACACATTTGCGTGTGTGATTAGTGTATGATTGAATCAGGGGCATCACAAGTTGGTATCAGAGCCTGGTTTCTATCCTTGGACCTGTGGGTTATGGGCCCATGTCGCCATTGGGTGGTACTAGGATCTTTTACTCCTCGACCTTTACTCTGGGACTCCGAACTCTCTTCTACTCGGGTTAAACGAATTTACTAACTCTAACACTAGGATCCCGTGACCACATTCACCCCAAAGTTGGATAAGCCATAGTTATTCCTTAGAATAGTATTTTGAACAATTCCCACACTGTCATTTGATTCCTTTGAAACATCTTTGATTTTAGATGGAACCCACGAGGCAGGTCGTGTGCCACACGACGGCCATTGGTGCCTCAGGATCACCTGATGTGCTAGCTAAGATGATGACCTATCTGAGTTATCGCTGGCACCCGGAGTACACCGTCTATGAGGAGTACCTGGACTTTAACCAGGAGCAGTATCATGCCATCGTCCACCTCTACTCTCAGTAGTATGACTCCACTACTGTGTTGCACACTGCTCATGGTGTTGGAGTGACCATCGATATGGCAGTTCACGATGCTGCTTATGCTGCTCTGACACGTCTTTGTGGAGAGTATCGGGAGTTGGACACCTCCCCTTTCAGGCACATTGCTATCGCATCTGATGTTGGTGCAGAGGGATACTACACTGCTGCCTACTCCACTGTCACCCGAGAGCCCTTCTACCAACAGAACCAGGTTCTGCATGCTGATGGGCTGGATCGAGCTAACCGAGCTCTTCGACACGAGTTGTACACCACCCGTCAGCACCTTTACCGTGCTCTGACGCTATTGCACCCCTTTGTCCGGTCCAGAGAGCTGCCCATTCTGCTATCTACCCAACCAGGACTGTGATGCCCCAGGGTGTCGGCTGGTCAGATGTGGGAGGCTACCCTCCCGCACTTTGTCCTCTTCTGCCACTTGAGCATCAGGTTCTGCAGCAGAGTATCCGCGGACTCCAGGTTGCTGACGTGGAGTTCCCGATGCGACACTACCAGCTTTCAGGCTACACCTACCTCCACAGTTTCCTCCTGGGACTGATTTAGTCTTGCTTGTTAGTGTTAGAGGCATTCGCCGTGAGCCTGCGTGCCGCCGGTGATGTCTTTAGTCTATGTACTGAACTCTGTGTACCGAACTCTATGCATGAACCCTTTTGTAAGATATGCCGACTACTATGTAGTATCTATCGTGCTAATTTCATTATGCATGTTTCATCATGAATGATTCTTATCCTTGCAAATTTCTCAATGCTGAACTACCCCCGTTAAATTTTAGCAGGATGATTAGACTAGGTGGTCGTGGTCGTGGTGGCCATGCCCCACCACCGCCTGAGTACATGGCTGGTATGATCCAACTGTTCGAACTGAACCGCCAATTCATGGAAAATATGATGGCTCAGTTTCCTCGCCCCAATATGAACCAGCAGCCAACCCCAGTAACTCTGCAGGAATTCATGTGCCTCAACCCAACTGTGTACCGCAGCTCAACTCAGCCTCTGGATGCTGATGACTGGCTCCGTCAAATCACCTATGAGATGGAGTCTGCCGATGTAGCCCCTGCCAGCTATGTCACCTTTGCTTCCTTCTTCCTAAAGGGACCCGCAGCTCAATGGTGGGACAGCCACAGGCGTACTCTGCCAGCTGGAACAATCATCACCTGGCCAGACTTCCAAGATGCTTTCCGTGCTTGCTTCATTCCTCGGGGAGTCATGGACCGGAAGAAGCGTGAGTTCCGCAGCCTCACCCAGGGCAACCAAACTTTGGAAGCTTATCAATGGGAGTTTCTGGACTTGTCCCGCTATGCTGAAGAGGACATTGCAACTGATGCCCGTAGACAGGAGAAGTTCCGTGACGGCCTTCAAGCTGACATCAAGCTCGCACTTCTAGTGCATGACTTTACTAATTTCACCACCTTGGTGAACAAGGCCATCAATGTCGAAACTGGTCTGCAGGAATACCAGAGCTCTCACAGGCGCAACCGTGACATGGGCTCATCTTCGGGCCCGCCCTCGCAGAAGCGTAAGATATGGATTCCCAATAGCATGTACCAGCCAACTGCACCTGCCCCAAGGCAGACCTATGCTGCACCTCGTCTGCCTCCCCCACCATCCAGGTAGCCAAGACTTCCAGCTCCACCACCCAGAGCTCCTGTTCCCACTCCCAATAATGGTCTGTGCTACAAGTGTGGTCAACCAGGTCACCTTGCCAGGAACTACTATCAGAATCAGAACCAAAATCAACTAGCCCTTCCAGCAGCTGGCCGTGGAAACAACCAGCCCCACAACAACAATGCCAAGTCTTATGGTCATGTTCATGCTAACCACGTTGATTTGAACGAAGCTCAAGACCAGCCTGCTACTGTGATGGGTACACTCCTCGTTAATTCAGTACCTGCATCTGTTTTATTTGATTCAGGAGCATCACATTCATTCATTTCAGAAGATTTTGCATACAAGCATGATGTTAAATGTGAGCAGATGAACACTTCGGTAGTGGTAGAAAACCCCGCGGGACAATGCCAGACCTCCATGGTTGGCATCGACGTCCTTGTGGAAATCGAAGGGTTAGAATTTCGCGCCTCTCCCATTATTCTGAAGTCTTCCAATATTGACCTTATACTGGGAATGGATTGGTTGAAAGTGCATACTACCTCTATAGTTTGCGCCACTAAGACCGTCCATCTACTACACCCTTCTGATGAGATAGTTAGTTACCAAGCTCATCTAGTGCAAAATGCCGAGGCACGAATTTATGCCTTGAATGCATTGAACGTTGCACCACTCGAGGGCATTGAAAACATCCCCGTCATGCGTGAATTCCTCGACGTCTTTCCTGAAGAACTTCCAGGGATTCCCCCTGCTAGAACTGTTGAATTCATCATCGACTTGAAACCAGGCACCACTCCTATAGCCAAACGACCCTACAAGATGCCGCCGCATGAACTCCTTGAGCTTAAGGAGGAAATCGAAAAATCTCTTCGCAATGGTTTCATTTGCCCAAGTTGCTCTCCTTGGGGAGCACCTTCTCTCTTTGTCAAGAAGAAGGATGGGACAAACCGATTAGTTCAAGACTACCGTCCTATAAACCAAGCTACCATTCAGAATAAATATCCTCTTCCTCAGATCAATGATCTGTATGATCAACTGGCTGGTTCATCAGTGTTCTCTAAACTCGAATTGAGGTTGGGTTACCACCAGATCCGTGTTCGTGAAGAGGATATCCCAAAGACCGCCTTCGTGACTCGATATGGTTCATACGAGTACACTGTCATGTCATTCGGCTTAACCAATGCTCCAGCCACCTTCTCTCGTCTCATGAACTATATATTCATGGATTACCTCGACAAGTTCGTCGTGGTTTATCTGGATGATATCCTGGTATTTTCCAAGAAGGAAGAAGAGCCTGCTGAACATCTTTGTCTTGTGCTGGAAAAGCTACGAGAGCATCAACTCTATGCCAAGTTCTCCAAATGTGAATTCTGGCTACCTGAAGTAACATATCTTGGGCATGTCATCTCTAAGGATGGCATTGCCGTCAACCCTGAATGAGTCCAGGCTATTCTTGATTGGACTCCTCCGAAGAACGTTAAGCAAGTCGAAGTTTTTCGGACTACGACTATTGCCGTCGATTAAATCGAGAACTTATCCAAGATCGCCAGGCCTCTGACTAACCTGTTGCATAAGGGCGTCCAGTTCCAATGGACAAACAAATGTCAGGAAAGTTTCCAGGCACTCAAAGAAAAGTTGACTTCTGCCCCAGTGCTAGCTCCACCTGATACTAAGAAGGAATTCGTCATTTACTACGACGCTTCCCGTCAAGGATTAGGCTGTGTCCTAATGCAAGACCGCAAAGTGATTGCTTATGCCTCTCGGCAATTGCGCCCTCACGAAGAGAACTACCTAGTTCATGACCTCGAGCTTGCTGCTGTCATTCATGTGCTAAAACAGTGGCGACATTATCTTCTCGGTAATCGTTGCGAGATCTTCACCGACCACCAAAGTCTAAAGTATATGTTTACTCAGCCAGACCTGAACCTCCGTTAGCAGAGATGGATGGAGATTGTCGCAGACTATGACTTGGGTATTTCCTATACACCAGGCAAGGCTAATGTGATGGCTGATGCCTTGAGCCGCAAGTCTTACTGCAACCACCTCCAGGTTCGCAAAGTTCAGCCCTCGCTTGTTGAAGAATTCAGAAAGCTGAACCTCCATATTGCTCCTCCGGGTGCACTCGCTCCTCCTCCTAAGGAGTTTCGCAAGATGAACCTCCGTGTTGTTTCCCAGGGTTCCCTTAATACCCTGGCTGTCGAACCAGATCTCTTGGACTCCATCAAGAGAATACAGGGATATGACTCTGAATCCCACAAGAGTAAGCGATGCCTCGCAGAAGGGAAGCCCTCATTCTTCACTATTGCTGATGATGGCCCTTTGTACTTCAAGGGCCGCCTAGTGGTGCCATGTGCAGAGAAAAACCTGGATATGACACAGGAGGTTATGAAAGAAGCTCATGATACGCCTTTGTCTATTCATCCCGGTAGTACAAAGATGTACCAAGACATTCGTCAAAGATTCTGGTGGTCAAATATGAAGCAAGACATTGCTCGCTATGTTGCTGAATGTGACGTTTGCCGTCGTATCAAAGCAGAACACCAAGGGCCTGCTGGAACTCTGCAACCTATCTCTATTCCTGAATGGAAATGGGACCATGTTGAAATGGACTTAGTCACTAGATTTCCCAAATCGCAGAAAGGTAATGATGCTATTCTTGTCGTCATTGACCGACTTTCTAAAGTTGCACATTTTCTGGCGGTCAAAGAAACGATCACTGCTAGTCAGCTTGCAACTCTCTACATGTCCAGAATTGTTTCACTTCACGGTATTCCACTGGTTATCAGTTTGGACTGTGGCAGCTTATTCAGTTCAAGATTTTGGGCAAGTTTCCATGAAGCTATGGGAACTCATCTGTCATCAGTACTGCGTTTCATCCTCAGTCGCAAGGGCAAGTTGAACGTGTCAACCAAGTTCTCGAAGACATGCTTCGAGCTTGTGTTAGTTCCTTCGGCAAGAATGGGAGGAATCTCTCCCGTATGCTGAGTTCTCTTATAATAATAGCTATCAAGCTAGTCTGAAGATGGCCCCCTTCAAAGTGTTATATGGACGAAAGTGTCGAACCCCTCTGAACTGGTCAGAAACTGGGGAACATCCACTCCTCGGTCCGGATAGATCCAACATGCCGAAGAACAAGTCCGCATTATTCACGAGAATCTCAAGACTGCTCAGTCGCGTCAGAAGAGTCAGTATGACCGTAAACATAAAGACATGGTCTATCAACCTGGCGAAATGGCTTATCTTCGAGTTACACCAATGAAGGGTGCTCACCGCTTCGGGATCAAGGGCAAGCTTGCTCCTCGCTATATTGGCCCATTCACTATTCTAGAAAGGCGTGGAAAGGTGGCATATCAACTGGAGCTTCCGCCGAACCTTTCTCAGGTTCACGATGTGTGCCACGTGTCACAGCTCCGCCGATGCTTCAAGGACCCAATCCGAGCAGTGGATCATGAATTGCTCAAATTGCAACAGGACCTCTCCTATAAAGAGCATCCGGTCCGCATTCTCGACCAAGCTGAACGCCGCACACGTCAGAAGGCGATCATGTTCCTCAAAGTCCAGTGGTCGCACCATTCTGAAGATGAAGCCACTTGGGAACGCGAGGATCGCCTGCGTGATGAATACCCCGCGTTGTTTCCTTCTACCTCCTAAATCTCGGGACGAGATTTCTTGTAGTGGAGGAGATTTGTAATGCCCGGATAATTAAGCTACAGTAAAACTCTGCTAATGATGCCACGTCACCTCTATTACTGTTGCTAATCTTGCGTAGTTCGAAACCGATTCAAATTTGAAATTAAGTCAAACGATAAAAGTTCCAAACATCAAAACTAAAATGTTCGGAGTGTGCTAAGTAATGACTAGGTATTTAAGATGAAGGTACCACACTTTTTCGGGATGCCTTAATATTTTAAAGAGAATTAAAACGGATAGGAAAATAAATAAAAGAAAAGGAACAAAAACAGAAAAACAAAACTAACAAAAGTAAAAAGAAAAACAACCCCCCCCCACTGGGCCTCGTCCCGGTGGCCATAACCAGTTCGCCCACCGGGTGCCCATAACCCCCCACTCCCCCCGTGACCTAGCCACCGACATCCCCACTCGCTCCCCCCACTTCCTCTCGTTTGGATCTGGATCTGGAGGAGGCCGATCCACTCGCCCCTCCACCCCCGACGCCGCCGCCAGTTACCGTCGCCACCACGCCAGCGCCCCCTGCCTGGACCTCGCCCGACCTCCCTTGCCGGCCTGCTTCCTCTCCGCTATCGTCCTCGTCGACCACCCCGACCACCACTGCCCCGTGCCCTACGACCCGCCGTGAGCCACGCTTCCTCCCCTCTCCCTCGCGCCTGCCCGCCTTCCTATGCTGCGTGCGCGCTCATCGCCACGACCACCGCACGCCTGCACCGCGTGCACGCCCCGTCGCCGCGCCGTCCCATTACTCCCTCGTCCACCCCGGCCTCTCCTTCCGCTTGCCGCCCACAGCCCCGCAGACGGCAATGACGTCCTTGTTGCGCTCGGCGTCGCCAGCGCCATTCGCGCCTCGCGTGGCCGCCCTGCTCACCCGCGCCCCTTCGCTCCCCGCTCTCCCTCTAGTGCGCGCTCGCGCTCGCCGCGCGCCGACCGCGCCCGTCTGTGCTCCCTCGCACCCTCCGCCCACACTAACAAAAAAATACACTTCCGTGATGATATGTGTTTGTCACAGTAGGTCGCGTTTTTTGTCATGCATGTACATCCATGACGATTTTATGACGTAATCAAGATAGTCATACTGTCTTTGTCATAGAAGTGTTCCATGACATTACCAAAATTATCATCACGGAAGTGTGCACTTCCATGACGATAAATCGCGCGTCACAGAAGTGCTTTCGTCAAGGGTGACCGACACGTGGCACCCATCGTAACGGAACGCCGTTAAGCTATCGGGTCGGGTTTTGGATCCGATAACCCGTTAACAGCCCCGACCAATGGGGATTTTCCACGTGTAAAATCATCATTGGCTGGAGGAAACACATGTCGGCTCATCGTTAGGACATATGTCATCCACTCATTGGACAGAAGGCGCCTATGATACGTCGACACGTGGCACGGCCCAATAGAGGCCCATTCCTGTGAAAAGGCCGACCCATTTGACTTGGTCAAAAGGTGGCGGGCCGGCCCATGGAAAGCCTGTTAACGGCCTGTTCGCATATAGCCCATTTACAGCCCGCTAACCCAAGGCCCGTTACGCCCTATCTGGGCCATCCAATATGATTCCAGCTCGTTTTCACTTCTGGCCCATGTATGGCCCATGACATCTTTCGGCCCATATGAGGCCCTATGTAACTCTTGGCCTATTAACGGCCCGTGGTGAAACTAGCCCGTAATGAACAGTGTATCACTTTACACCCATTAACGGCCCGTGGTGAAACGGCCCGTAATGAACAAATGTATCACTTTATACCCATTAACGGCCCGTTATTCTGTTGGGCCGTTTCCAGCCCACGTTATCTTTCGGCCTTCT
This sequence comes from Aegilops longissima, assembly GCA_021605205.1. NCBI lineage: Eukaryota > Viridiplantae > Streptophyta > Magnoliopsida > Poales > Poaceae > Aegilops > Aegilops longissima. The sequence goes on from CM038682.1 coordinate 159,582,335, forward strand.
CAGAGCCCATTTATTCTTGGGCTTATTTCCAGCATTCGTTTACTTACGGCCCGTTACTGTCATTTTCTGCTTGTGGGCCAAATTTAGCTCGTGGTTAGGGTTGGCCCGTTTGTGGTCCGTTAATACGTTGGGTCATTTTCATAGCGTCATCAAATACGGCCTATTAACGATGGCCCATTATGGTCGGCCCATGAACGGATGATTCCAACTCTAGCCCGTTTACGGCCATAATGCGGCCTGTTATTGGCCCATGTTTGGCCAATCGATCATACAGCCCGTATAAGGCCCATTGATGATACGGCTCGTAGAAGGCCCATTGTTTCTAGGGCCCGTAGAAGGCCCATTGTTTCTACGTCCCATAGAAGGCCTACTGTTTCTACGGCCCATAGAAGGCCCACTGTTTCTATGGCCTGTAGGAGGCCCAGTGTCACTACAGTAAATATTAGCCCATGGTTATTGTGGCCTAGTTTAAAAAAAGGTTATTGCAGCCACTAGCAAACCGTGGAAAAAGAAATGCACTGACTACAAGCAAACAAATAAACAAGACAACAAGGAAATAAATAAGCAAGCAACTTATGCTAGGCTATCACGGCTATTACACATATTACATCCACCCGGCATCAAAGTTCGCCACCAGTGCAAATATAGGGAACAAAGCAGCATATAAACGCCGCGGCAAAACAAGTCCAGAACTGAAACCACTTCAGCAGAGTTCAAGAAACAATATCCTGGGTACCCATAATGTTGGCAAGATGCTTAGAAAGCTTATTAACTTTCTCTTGTTTGGCGCTTAAATCCTCCAGTGCTTGCTGTTGCACAAGAAAGTACGCATCTAAACCAGTCCTTCGGCTTCTTGCCGCAGCAGAGCTGACTGATGCCTTTCAGCTTGTAGCTGAGACTAAAGAAGTTGAAGTGATTCAGGCAGTGAGTTCGAAGAGCTTTGCAAGCGCAATCGCCGAGAACTCGAACACTACATCAACGCAGAATGTGGGGTTTCTCACCGTCTACAAGATCGTTTTATCACCTTTCTTGTAGACCAACAGGTTGTATCACTATCTTGAACCTTATCTGCATTACTTTCTCTACCATTGCATAGTGGGGTGCTCTTCTCCAAGATTCATTTGCATACTACAAGAGAAACAAGAGACACATCACACAGTTTAGCTTGTACTATCCGAAACTCATTTTGGTAAACCAGTTCAGTAGTAAGGTGGACAGGATAACAACATGAAACAAACATATATCTATGTACTATGGTCACTGTATTGTCCATATCATTCTAATTTATGTTCCCTAATCAAGGTAGAGACAAAGTTCAACTCATATATTTTTAAGACACATCAGCATAGACATAATATAAGTGTGAGAAACTACACAGCATTGGCAGCACTTGTAATGTGCATCACATGAGAACATAACTGTTTATACAACTGAAATTGAAATCAACATAGAGCAAGAAGTTAGAACAGCAATCCAGTTAAAGAAATAGGTTTAAAACATACCTGTTGCGCCATTGGAGTTTCAATTGAATCCTTCAAATTCGAAAGTAGTTGGTATGAGTAAATACAGTGATGCAATAGCAAAGGAGTATGGACCATAGCTACGGAATCTGACCTGAGAACAATTGCTCTTCTGCTTTAAATGTGGAGTTTGGGTTAGCTGTGGTGGTCTTCGTGCTTTGGGCACTGCAGTCGCTTTACAAACTGCTCGTGTGGGGGTACTCTGTGGTGGACATGGTGCTTTGTCAACTATAAGTGGGTTACTATCCGCTGGGGTTGTGGTTAGATCGGTTGTAGCTGGTTCTCTGCCCAACGGTGTAAGTGTGCAATCTGGAAGAGTCTCGATTATGTGTGGCGGGGCTAGTTTGTGGGCCAAGACAACCATGGTTCTATCTGCATCGACGGGTAGCTTGTCTTTTGTGAAGAATGGGTTTTGCTCCCTTAGATACCGCCATCACCCCTCCAATTCAAATGGCTGATAAACAAGAAAAGAAATTGAACGTCTGAGACATTGTATGATAGCAGATGTGGTAATTCACATATATGTTGTCTAACCAAACAGACAAGATGACACAATTTCACATATATGATGCCTTACTAAGCAGGATAGCATGACACAGTTTCAGATATATGATGGATAACTTAACAGGATATAATGGCATAATTCAACATATGATGAGTACCTAAACAGGATGACATGACAAAACTATATGATGTCTTTCTAAAATAGGTTTGGATGAAATAATTCACATACATGTTGTCTAAGTATACAGGATGGCATGATATAATTGACATAATTGATTCATATACTAAGCAGCTGGCACTCGCATGTATGATCTCTAAACTAAGCAGATAGAATTCAATATTGTGCATATGATGTCTAAACTAAGGAATGCAAGACACCATATGCATCATATGAGAAATATAGACATTTCAACTTTGAGCATACACCTCAGGTGGGATATAGGACTAGTCATCTGTCTCTGAATCCTCCTCTGAGGAGCTCCCTGTAACCATCGAGATATATGCTTCAACAGGTACCATTGCCTACTCCGAAGACCTTGTTTTCACTCCAGATTTTTCCATAACCGGCTCAAATGGTTGATACACATGAAGAGTAGTTCAATATACACAGATTGTCGACAAATGGAATACGTATTGAAAAAAAAAGATGGCATGAGATAATTCACATATATGATGTCTGGCTCCATAGCGGTGCATAATTCACATATATGATAACTGGCTGAAAAACATGGCATTGCATAATTCACATATCTGATATAGAAAGCAAACAGGAGGCATTCACACAAAGCATGTCTAATCTAAGCCGATGGCATGGCAATGCAAGACACCATATGCATGATATGAGCAATATAACCCAGCCAAGTTAGAGCATGCACCTCGGGGATACGTTGGTCATCTCTCTCTGAATCCTCCTCCGAGGAGCTATCTCAGTAACCAGCAAGAAATCTGCATCGACGGTAGCATCGACTACTCGAAGACCTTGTTTTCACTCCAGATTTTCCCATGACCGACTCAAATGGCTGATGCAGGAAGAGTAGATGAATGTATAAACATTGTTGACAAATGGAATACATTATGGAAAAAATATGGCACGATACAATTCACATATATGATGGTGGCTAAACAGGATGGCATTGCATGATTCACGTATATGATGCTGGCTAAAGAAGATGGCATTGCATAATTCCATATACTCCTTAGTTCCTAAATATTTGTCTTTTAGAGATTTCAAATGGACTACCACATACGGATGTATATAGACATATTTTAGAGTGTAGATTCACTCATTTTGTTCCGTATGTAGTCACTTGTTGAAATCTCTATAAAGATAAATATTTAGGAATGGTGGGAGTATGATATAGAAACCAAACAGGTGGCATTCACACAAAGCAAATCTAAACTAAGATGATGACATATAAGATGTATAATGTAAGCAATGCAAGGCGCCATATGCATGATATGACCAACATCAAGATGCGAGTTAGAGCAAACACCTCGTGTGGTAAGCAGCGTGGTCGGCTCCTTACGAATCTCCATCGAGCAGTTATCTTCCTCTGGAATACAATCTGGAAATGGAGGAGGGGGCCACTTCGCCAATCATGGAGCGGCGTCGCATGACATTATATTCGACGTTAACGGTCTTATCTTTTCTCTACATGTTCATTACGATTGTGTACAATATCGACATGCATAATAAAAAATAGTTAGATTTTGTAAGGCCTAAGGGTGCATGCAAAATCAAGACTGATGGTAGCAAGCGAGTGGATGGATCCAAAAGTAATGATAGCGGTAGATTATAGCTTCAGTTTAAAAGATAGACAATGGATCATCTATTGTTTGTTGCCCACCCAACATGAACCACATAGAAGACCCCAGATGAACCAGATAGTAGAGCGGATACTATTCATTGCTGGCTCGATATGAGACCCATGGGCAATTCAAAACTCAAGATTGAGCGATAAAGTAGCAGGTAATAATAAGCGATGTATAACGTAAGCAAACACGAAAGATCGTGACCTCTCTTCCGCTGTGTAGTCCTCGGGTTCATCTGCTCAGTCGATGATGGTAATGCAGTTGGCGTGGCTGCCGGCAACGGGGAAGACAATCTGAGGCGGCGAAAGGAAGTCTGCAGGGGGGATCTCTGCTGCAGTGAACGCTTCTGTCGATGGTGCACCTCAGGTGGGGTGGATGACGACACGGCAGGAGCAGGACATAACACACAGAGTTTTCTTTGACGCCTGTCTGAAAATGAAGTAAATCTGTAAGGGCTCCTTAGAATTGGAGGATTCTATAAATGCAGGGACAGGAAAAACACAGGAATAAGATAGGAATGCACGTGCAAAACAGAGCATTTGGAAACATAGGATTTCAGTCAACCTGGGTGTTTGGCTCACATCAATTGGAACAACAGAGGAATGGAGAAACAAAGTGATGCGACGAGTGTACAACCTCTTTGGCATAGCCTTGTGGACCTCAGCATCATTGGGTTGGACGTGGAGGATGGTGATGATGTTGGTGTGACTGTCGGAGGCGGGGAAGAAGATCCGAGGCCTCTGGAAACGGCGCCGAGGGTACTGCTCCGCTGTGATGGACGGTTTCGTCGTTGGAGCAGCTCCGCTAAGGTGTACGGTGATGAGGCTGAAGCATGACAAGACAGACAATGTTAATTTGAAGTGGAACCCTAATATCATTTGCAATAGATGATGTAAAATACATCACCAAAAAGTGCTAGATGTAAAACGCATCAACCGCGCCACGGCCGCTCCGACAGATGATGTAAGTTCTGTTCACTCTGAACTTAACTGAAGAAAATGAACATCACAGTCGAAACTGAATTTTACTGTCGAAACTGATTGAACTAGTAACAGAGCATTGCAATAGATGTTTAGGGCGTTCGAGCACTAGTTGCAGAGAAGCAGTGATCTAAATCAGCAGACGCTCAAGCAGGGAACGCACTAGTAGAGAGCAAGTCATGCAGTAGCACCGCGAGCGAGTGCTAAAGCAGCAACTCCTGTAGTTGTCGGAGGTCGTGCAGCAGTAGCAGCAGCGCAAGCGAGAGCAGTGCAGCAACGCGACCGACAGCAAGAACAGAGCCGCAGCGCGAGCGAGAGCCGGAGCAGCTGCAGCTAGTGTCGTTGTGGAAGTCGCCGCCGAGGAAGAAACGACATGGGGGAGAGATGCCCTGGATGATGTGGCCTGCGACGACGCCGTCGATGGAGACACGCCACGTCTGCTCAGTATCGAGCACCGGTAGCCCCGTGAGATCGAATAAAAGATAAAATGCAGTGGTGAGTGCAGAACCTCCTTGGTGGCGCCGAGTTGGCCTCGGCTTCATCGAAGGAATTGGTGAGGGTGCTGCAGTTTCAGCGGGGCTGGTCAAGACAGCGCTGTGGGGATTGAGGTGGCGCGATAGACTAGGCGAACGTCGGGGCAGCTCCTTGGAGGTGGAGGACGGGGCGGCTGATCCAGCGGGACGACGAGATCGACAACGGATCCTCATCCGGTGCGGTGGATGAGGGACGACGAGCTGTTGCGGTGGACGACGTAGTCGAGGAAGAGTCTCCGGCTGGGCGGTGATATGTCTCCAACGTATCTATAATTTTTGATTGCTCCATGCTATGTTATCTACTGGTTTGGGCAATATTTGGCTTTATTATCCACTTTTATATTACTTTTGGGACTAACCTATTAACCGTAGGCCCAGCCCAGATTTGTTGTTTTTTTTGCCTATTTCAGTATTTCGAAGAAAAGGAATATCAAACGGAGTAAAATAGGAACGAAATCAACTGGAGAAGTTATTTTTGGAAGGAAAGCTACCGGATGGACTTGGACCCCACGTCAAGGAAGGAACGAGGAAGCCACGAGGTTGGGGGCGCACCCACCCCCCCTAGGGCGCTCCCCTGCCTCGCGGGGCCCTTGTGGCTCCCCTGACGTGCTTCTTCCGCCTATATAACTCCACGTACCCTAAAACTTTCAGAACAGAGATTAGATCGGGAGTTACACCGTCCCAAAAACTTCCAGAGCCACCAAAAACCAATCGGGGCCCTGTTCCGGCACCCTGCCGCAGGGGGGATCCCTCACCATTGGCTATCTTCATCATCCCGGAGCTCTCCATGACGAGGAGGGAGTAGTTCACCCTCAGGGCTGAGGGTATGTACCAGTAGCTATGTGTTTGATCTCTCTCTCTCTCTCGTGTTCTTGATTTCGCACGATCTTGATGTATCGCGAGCTTTGCTATTATAGTTGGATCTTATGTTTCTTCTCCCCCTCTTCTCTCTTGTAATGGATTGAGTTTTCCCTTTGAAGTAATCTTATAGGATTGAGTCTTTAATGATTTGAGAACACTTGATGTATGTCTTGCCGTGCGTATCTGTGGTGAAAATGGGATATCACGGGATTCACTTGATGTATGTTTTGGTGATCAACTTGCGGGTTCCACCCATGAACTTATGCATAGGGGTTGGCACACGTTTTCGTCTTGATTCTCCGGTAGAAACTTTGGGGCACTCTTTGAGGTTCTATGTGTTGGTTTGAATAGATGAATTGAGATTGTGTGATGCATATGGTATAATCATACCCACGGATACTAGAGGTGACAATGGAGTATCTAGGTGACATTAGGGTTTTGGTTGATTTGTGTCTTAAGGTGTTATTCTAGTACGAACTCTAGGGCTGTTTGTGACACTTAAAGGAATAGCCCAACGGATTGATTGGAAAGAATAACTTTGAGGTGGTTTCGTACCCTACCATAATCTCTTCGTTTGTTCTCCGCTATTAGTGACTTTGGAGTGACTCTTTGTTGCATGTTGAGGGATAGTTATATGATCCAATTATGTTATTATTGTTGAGAGAACTTGCACTAGTGAAAGTATGAACCCTAGGCCTTGTTTCCAAGCATTGCAATACCGTTTACGCTCACTTTTACCACTTGTTACCTTGCTGTTTTTATATTTTCAGATTACAAAAACCTATATCTACCATCCATATTGCACTTGTATCACCATCTCTTCCCGAACTAGTGCACCTATACAATTTACCATTGTATTGGGTGTGTTGGGGACACAAGAGACTTTTTGTTATTTGGTTGCAGGGTTTCTTGAGAGAGACTATCTTCATCCTACGCCTCCCACGGATTGATAAACCTTAGGTCATCCACTTGAGGGAAATTTTCTACTGTCCTACAAACCTCTGCACTTGGAGGCCCAACAACGTCTACAAGAAGAAGGTTGCGTAGTAGACATCAAGCTCTTTTCTGGCGCCGTTGCAGGGGAGGTTAGTGCTTGAAGGTATATCTTTAGATATTGCAATCGAATCTTTTTGTTTCTTGTTTTAGCACTAGTTTATATTATAAAATAAAACTACCAAAAAGATGGAATCAAGTTTGCCTCTGAGGGAGTCCTGGACTAGGGGGTGTCCGGATAGCCGAACTATCACCATTGGCCGGAATCCTGGACTATGAAGATACAAGATTGAAGACTTCGTCCCGTGTCCGGACAGGACTTTCCTTGGTGTGGAAGGCAAGCTTGGCGATACGGATATGTAGATCTCCTACCATTGTAACCGACTCTGTGTAACCCTAACCCTATTCGGTGTCTATATAAACCAAAGGGTTTTAGTCCGTAAGGACGAACAACAATCATACCATAGGCTAGCTTCTAGGGTTTATCCTCTCGATCTCGTGGTAGATCTACTCTTGTACTACCCATATCATCAATATTAATCAAGCAGGAGTAGGGTATTACCTCCATCAAGAGGGCCCGAACCTGGGTAAAAACATCGTGTCCCTTGTCTCCTGTTACCATCCGCCTAGACGCACAGTTCGGGACCCCCTACCCGAGATCCGCCGGTTTTGACACCGATAGCCTCATACGCTTCATCTTTTTAATATCTTTCCTGAGTATGATGGGAAGGAAAATTGTGCCAAAGTGTTAGAAGAATGTACTAAAATATTTGGCACTAGATCTTTGTTTGATGAGCATGGTTGCAATGTTGTTAGTATGAATTCCTTGAATATCCATGATGCTAATGATATGCAAAGGCACAAGCTTGGGAATCTATGTTTGATGAAGATGATATTTTTTGTCCCCCAAGCTTTGATGAGCAAATTTACTATGATGAAAGTATGCCTCCTATCTATGATGATTATTGTGATGACACATATGCTTTAAAGAATAATGATAACCATGAAACTTGTCATCTTGATCTTAATTCTCAATCATATGATAGTTATTATGTTGAGTTTGCTCCCACTACTATTCATGAGAAATTTTTTGCTTATGTGGAGAGTAATAAAATTTCTATGCAAGTAGATCATGAAAATAATACTTTATGTGCTGGTTATATTGTTGAATTCATCCATGATGCTACTGAAAATTATTATGAGGGAGGAATATATGCTTGTAGGAATTGCAATAATATCAAGTTTCCTCTCTATGTGCTTAAAATCTTGAAGTTATGTTTGTTTTGCCTTCCTATGCTAGTTGATTATTGTTCCCGTAAGTTGTTTGCTCACAAAATCCCTATGCATAGGAAGCGGGTTAGACTTAAATGTGCTAGTTATATTCTTCATGATGCTCTATTTATGTTTTAATTCTTATCTTTTAGGTGAGCATCATTGAAATCATCACGCCTAGCTAGGGGCGTTAAACGATAGCGCTTGTTGGGAGGCAACCCAATTTTATTTTAGTTTCTTACTTTTTGGTTCTTTTTAGTAATAAATAATCCATCTAGCCTATGGTTATATGTGGTTTTATGTTTTAATTAGTGTTTGTGCCAAGTAGAACCTTTGGGAAGACTTGGGTGAAGTCTTTATGATCATGCTGTAGAAAACAGAAACTTTAGCGCTCACGAGATTAGCTTTAACTTTTTACTGGAGAGTGCTATTTAGTTGATTATTTTTGCATATTATTACTATACAAATTCCTCAGGTCCACCAATTTATTTTAGAATTTTTGGAGTTCCAGAAGTTTTCAGTTACAGATTACTACAGACTATTCTGTTTTTGACAGATTCTGTTTTACGTGTGTTGTTTGCTTATTTTGATGACTCTATGGCTAGTAAAATAGTTTATAAACCATAGAGAAGTTGGAATACAGTAGGTTTAACACCAATATAAATAAATAATGAGTTAATTACAGTACCTTGAAGTGGTGTTTTGTTTTCTTTTGCTAACGGAGCTTACGAGTTTTCTGTTAAGTTTTGTGTTGTGAAGTTTTCAAATTTTGGGTAAAGATTCGATGGACTGCGAAATAAGGAGTGGCAAGAGCCTAAGCTTGGGGATGCCCAAGGCACCCCAAGGTAATATTCAAGTATAACCAAGCGTCTAAGCTTGGGGATGCCCCGGAAGGCATCCCCTCTTTCGTCTTCGTTCATCGGTAACTTTACTTGGAGCTATATTTTTATTCACCACATGATATGTGTTTTTGCTTGGAGCGTCATTTTATTTTCTTTAGCTTTGCTTTCTGTTTGAATAAAATACCAAGTTCTGAAATTACTAAGTGGGAGAGTCTTCATATAGTTGCATAATTATTCGACTACTCATTGATCTTCACTTATATCTTTCAGAGTAGTTTGTTGTTTGCTCTAGTGCTTCACTTATATCTTTTAGAGAACAATGGTAGTTTTATTTTGAAGAAATAGATGAACTATCATGCTTCACTTAGATTATTTTGAGAGTCTTAAATAGCATGGTAATTTGCTTAACAATCTTTATATGCTAGGTATTCAAGAATAGTAAAAACTTTCTTATGAGTGTGTTGAATACTATGAAAAGTTTGATGCTTGATAATTGTTTTGAGATATGGAGGTAATAATATCAAAGTCGTGCTAGTTGAGTAGTTGTGAATTTGAGAAATGCTTGTGTTGAAGTTTGCAAGTCCCGTAGCATGCACGTATGGTAAACGTTATGTAACAAATTTGAAACATGAGGTGTTCTTTGATTGTCTTCCTTATGAGTGGCGGTCGGGCATGAGCGATGGTATTTTCCTACCAATCTATCCCCCTAGGAGCATGCGCGTAGTGCTTTGGTTTTTGATGGCTTGTAGATTTTTGCAATAAGTATGTGAGTTCTTTATGACTAATGTTGAGTCCATGGATTATACGCACTCTCACCCTTCCATCATTGCTAGCCTCTTCTGTGCCGTGCATTGCCCTTTCTCACATTGAGAGTTGGTGCAAACTTCGTCGGTGCATCCAAACCCTGTGATATGATACGCTCCTTCACACATAAACCTCCTTATATCTTCCTCAAAACAGCCACCATACCTACCTATTATGGCATTTCCATAGCCATTCCGATATATATTGCCATGCAACTTTCCACCATTCCGTTTATCATGACACATTCATCATTGTCATATTGCTTAGCATGATCATGTAGTTGACATAGTATTTGTGGCAAAGCCACCGTTCATAATTCTTTCATACATGTCACTCTTGATTCATTGCATATCTCGGTACACCGCCGGAGGCATTCATACAGAGTCATACTTTGTTCTAGTATCGAGTTGTAATCATTGAGTTGTAAATAAATAGAAGTGTGATGATAATCATTTTCTAGAGCATTGTCCCAAAAAAATGCCAAAAGAAAAAAAAGAAGGCCCAAAAAAAAGGGGGGGCAATGTTACTATCTCTTTTTCCACACTTGTGCTTCAAAGTAGCACCATGTTCTTCATATAGCGAGTCTCATATATTGTGCTTCAAAGTAGCACCATGTTTTTCATATAGAGAGTTTCATATGCTGTCACTTTCATATACTAGTGGGAATTTTTCATTATAGAACTTGGCTTGTATATTCCAACGATGGGCTTCCTCAAATGCCCTAGGTCTTCGTGAGCAAGCAAGTTGGATGCACACCCACTTAGTTTCTTTTGTTGAGCTTTCATACATTTATAGCTCCAGTGCATCCGTTGCATGGCAATCCCTACTCTTTGCATTAACATCAGTATGAAACAATTGCTTGGCTTGTCATCGGGGTTGTGCATGATGAGAGCATTCTTGTGTGACGAAAATGGAGCATGACTAAACAATATGATTTTGTAGGTATGAACTTTCTTTGGCCATGTTATTTTGAGAAGACATAATTGCTTAGTTAGTATGCTTGAAGTATTATTATTTTTATGTCAATATGAACTTTTGTCTTCAATCTTTCGGATCTGAATATTCATATCACAATTAAGAAGAATTACAATGAAATTATGCCAACTAGCATTCCACATCAAAAATTATCTTTTTTATCATTTACCTACTCGAGGACGAGTAGGAATTAAGCTTGGGGATGCTTAATACGTCTCCAACGTATCTATAATTTTTGATTGCTCCATGCTATGTTATCTACTGTTTTGGGTAATATTGGGCTTTATTATCCACTTTTATATTACTTTTGGGACTAACCTATTAACCGGAAGCCCAGCCCAGATTTGCTGTTTTTTGCCTATTTCAGTATTTCGAAGAAAAGGAATATCAAACGGAGTCAAAACGGAACGAAATCAACTGGAGAAGTTATTTTTGGAAGGAAATCTACCGGATGGACTTGGACCCCACGTCAAGGAAGGAACGAGGAAGCCACAAGGGTGGGGGGCGCGCCCACCCCCTAGGGCGCGCACCCTGCCTCGTGGGGCCCCCGTGGCTGCCCTGACGTGCTTCTTCCGCCTATATAACTCCACGTACCCTAAAACTTCCAGAACAGAGATTAGATCAGGAGTTCTGCCGTCGCAAAAACCTCCAGAGCCACCAAAAACCAATCGGGACCCTGTTCCGGCACCCTGCCGGAGGGGGGATCCCTAACCTGTGGCCATCTTCATCATGCCGGCTCTCTCCATGACGAGGAGGGAGTAGTTCACCCTCGGGGCTGAGGGTATGTACCAGTAGCTATGTGTTTGATCTCTCTCTCTCGTGTTCGTGATTTGGCACGATCTTGATGTATCGCGAGCTTTGCTATTATAGTTGGATCTTATATTTCTTCTCCCCCTCTTCTCTCTTGTAATGGATTGAGTTTTCCCTTTGAAGTAATCTTATCGGATTGAGTCTTTAATGATTTGAGAACACTTGATGTATGTCTTGCCGTGCCTATCTGTGGTGACAATGGGATATCACGTGATGCACTTGATGTATGTTTTGGTGATCAACTTGCGGGTTCCGCCCATGAACTTATGCATAGGGGTTGGCACACATTTTCGTCTTGATTCTCCGGTAGAAACTTTGGGGCACTCTTTGAGGTTCTATGTGTTGGTTTGAATAGATGAATTGAGATTGTGTGATGCATATGGTATAATCATAAGCATGGATACTTGAGGTGACAATGGAGTATCTAGGTGACATTAGGGTTTTGGTTGATTTGTGTCTTAAGGTGTTATTCTAGTACGAACTCTAGGGCTGTTTGTGACACTTATAGGAATTGCCCAACGGATTGATTGGAAAGTATAACTTTGAGGTGGTTTCGTACCCTACCATAATCTCTTCGTTTGTTCTCCGCTATTAGTGACTTTGGAGTGACTCTTTGTTGCATGTTGAGGGATAGATTTATGATCCAATTATCTTATTATTGTTGAGCGAACTTGCACTAGTGAAAGTATGAACCCTTGGCCTTGTTTCCTAGCATTGCAATACCGATTACGCTCACTTTTACCACTTGTTACCTTGCTGTTTTTATATTTTCATATTACAAAAACCTATATCTACCATCCATATTGCACTTGTATCACCATCTCTTCGCCGAACTAGTGCACCTATACAATTTACCATTGTATTGGGTGTGTTGGGGACACAAGAGACTTTTTGTTATTTGGTTGTAGGGTTGCTTGAGAGAGACCATCTTCATCCTTCGCCTCCCACGGATTGATAAACCTTAGGTCATCCACTTGAGGGAAATTTGCTACTGTCCTACAAACCTCTGCACTTGGAGGCCCAACAACGTCTACAAGAAGAAGGTTGCCTAGTAGACATCAGGCGGCGGTCGGGAGGCCGACGGAGGAGTGTGGGGTTTCGCGGGTTTTGGCGGCCTCGGCGTACGAATGGGGGGGGGGCGAAGGGGGAGGGGGAGCCAAGCTTAGGGACACGCTTCTCCGAAATGTAGGGTAAGTTACCAGTGTACCCCCACCGGTTTTGACACCGCGACATGGAGCTTCATTTCCGGCTGAGGGGTAGAAGGGGGATTTCGCGTGTCTGGGCTGCGGGAGCAATTTCGGATGAGGAGGGAGTTCTCACGCGCGTCCAAATTTCGGGATAACAAGGCGCGGCGCGGGTTGAAGAAGCGGGAGTTTCAAAGCAGGTGAGACGAAAGATACTGGAGCTTGAAAATTTCGGGATAACATGGTGCGGATTCCTTGTTCGGCAGAACAAACTTAACGTGTAAAAAAACAATTCATACGAGACACAAGAGATTCATGTCCCCTTTTACTATATTGCTATAGATGCCATTGTAAAAACTACAAGAAAAATGTAAAAAAATCGGGAGAACAAGATTACCCTACACAGTACCAAATCGATTCGCACTTCCCTCAACAACAACAAAAAACAAAACAATTCCCACCAAACAAAGAGTAATGTCCCTTTTTATATGATTACAGATGCCATGATCTCGAATTTCAATTTTTGAGTCCATGTTATGTTGAATTCGAATATATCGTTAGGTACCTTGCGGTTTATAATTGATGTAGTCGTACATTTTGATCTTCCATCATATATGAACATTTTACTCCACCATGTGAACATATATATATTGTCGTCTACCATATGGACTAAATTTGAATCAATTTTCCTTATTTGAATATGATTGTTGTCAAGTTATACAATAATTTAAATATTATCTTGATAACAAAAAACATACATATAACAGTAATCATATTTCACTATGAACCACATGTACCATACGCTCTCCGAGTCAAATATTTGTATCCATTTTATGTTGAATTCAAATCATAGTACATTATTGGTCTAGGTAGCGAGATGTTTGGGATAATCTAAACCCTGTTTTCGTACATATAATTTTTGGCTGAATTGGGACAAGTTTTGGAATAAGCCTCTTGCAAAACCGGAGATTCTCTCAACAAGCCTCGTGGTTCCGAGAGGGAACGTGTCACCTTTGTGTGCGAAACGATATATGCTGCCTCCTCCCTGATTTTATTTACAGAGGCAACATAGAACTATATGAGTGCCCTGTTAAATTTTGGAATTATTTCGGGTTCATTTGGCCTTTTTATACATTAATTGAGTTTCTGGACTTTTAATGTGCATAATCTAAATATGAATTGCATGCACATGCTCCGTTGCACCAAAGTGGGTTGAAAAATCACATGTGTGTCCTTGGTTGAATTTCTAGGTCCCATGGAAGAAATGAGAATGAAATTCAAACATCTGGGCGTCATGACTCGGCCGAGAACATCGAGAAACTTTGATTTTAAATTCATGTAAATCCAAAACTCGCCTGGAAATCATGAAACTTGGCATGGTGTCATGTCATGGCACTAGCATGTTGTGGTGAAAAATTGGGCCGATTTGGAAGCTCGTGGTTCTAAGAGGGAACGTGCCACCTTTGAGTGTGAAACGATATACGCTGCCCCCCCCCCCTTGAGTTTCTTAACAAAGGAAACATAGAACTACATTAGTGCCCTGTTAAATTTTGGAATTATTCTGGGTTCATTTGTTGTTTTTATACATTAATTGAGTTTCTGGTCATTTAATGTGCATAAGTCAAATTTGAACTACAAGCACATGCTCTCGTGCACCAAAGTTGGTTGAAAAATCACATTTGTGTCCTCGGGTGAATTTCTAGGTCCCATCCAAGAAATGAGAATAAAATTAAAACATCTGGGTATCGTGGCTCGGCCGAGAACATTGAGAAACTTGGTTTTAAAATTCTTGTAAATCCAAAACACGCTGAAAATCATGAAACTTGGCATGGATGTCATGTCATGGTACTACCATGTTGTGGTAAAAAAATTGGTCGAATAGGAACAGATTTTGGTATAAGCTTCTTGCAAACCGAAGCTTCTCTCAAGAAGGCTCATGGTTCTGAGAGGGAACTTGCCACCTTTGAGTGCGAAACGATATACGTTGTCCCCCTTGAGTTTATTTACAAAGGCAGCAAAGAACTACATGAGTGCCCTGTTAAATTATGGAAATATTCCGGCTTCGTTTGGCCTTATTTACACATTAATTGAGTTTTTGGTCATTTAATGTGCATAATTGAAATTTGAACTACATGCACATGCTCCCGTGCACCAAAGTTGGTTGAAAAATCACATTTGTGTCCTCGGGTGAATTTCTACTCCCTCCTTCCATCTGTATAGGTCCTAATGCGTTTTTCGAGGCTAACTTTGACCAAACGTTAGAGCAATAATATATGACATGCAACTTACACAAAGCATACCTTCAAATTTGTATGTCAAAGGAGCTTCCAATAATATAATTTTCATAGTATACATCTCATGTTCTATTAATCTTGTCAATAGTCAAAGGCTGTCTTGAAAAACACATTAGGCCCTATATAGACGGAAGGAGGGAGTAGGTCCCATGCAAAAAATGAGAATAAAATTCAAACATCTGGGCATCGCGGCTCGGTCGAGAACATTGAGAAACTTGGTTTTAAAATCATGAAACTTGGCATGGTGTCATGTCATGGTAGTACCATGCCATGGTAAAAAAATTGGCCGAATAGGAACAAATTTTGGTATAAGCTTCTTGCAAATCGGAGCTTCTCTCAAGAAGGCTCGTGGTTCTGGGAGGGAACGTGTCACCTTTGTGTGCATAATTCAAAGTTGAAATACAAGCACATGTTCCAGTGCACTAAAGTTGGTTGAAAAATCACATGTGTGTCCTCGGGTAAATTTGTAGGTTCCATGCAAGAAAAGGGAATGAAATTCAAAATTCTGGGCGTCGTGGCTGGGTTGGAAACATTGAGAAACTTAGTTTTTTAAATCCTGTAAATCCAAAACACGCATGAAAATAATGAAACTTGGCTTGGTTCAATGACATGGCACCAACATGCTGTGGTAAATTTGCAGTCCAATTTGCGAAGGCGCACACATTAACGATCAACAAAGTCATTTTGGAACAAGTGTTGTCACGTTACAATCGGAAACACAAGTATTATTGAAACCATGGGCATTCTACTTACTAGTACCATTTACGTGCCGCCACGCGTCCCCATTTTTTATTAGCTAGGAGGCGCCGTGCAGGGTAGCTATTTGAGTACGAGAGGCATGCGATCAGACCCCTCCGCGTGCTTATCGGGAGGAGAGCCCTTTGACCTCCATCTGCCGTCCACCTCTCCCCCAAGGTCTCCATTAATGGCGCCCGAGCCTCTGTTTAATGGCATGGCTATGTCTCACTCGACTGAGATTTAAGAGAGAAAAAAGATCTGATGTCGAAGTAATTGCTGCATCGCCACCAAAACCCACCATTTCTTAAGCTAAAGTAGACCAAGGTAATCCCCATATTAGCATACTACTAAGATAAACAGAAGGCACTGTAGAAACATTTAGGACGTGAGCTTGTCAATCTGAATGTGGAGGGACACAAGCTTAGCCCTGGCCAGCAGCTTGGGCGGAACTGTCAAGAAGGTCAGCTCCTGCACGTCGACGTCGTCGGGATCCTTGCTGCTTGTCACCTCCATTTCCACCTTGACGGTGTCGGTCGTGCCTTTGGGCTCCCCCGGCGGGCCGTTCGCCCACGGCTTGGCCATGTAGTGTGGCAGTGGGGACGCCCCTGCTCTAATGCAAACGACCGACATGGCGATAGGCGCGCCGATGTCGAGCACGCCGCCGACCAAGAAAAACGCGCGGTGGTTGTCGGTGTGAAAACCGGCGGATCTCGGGTAGGGGTTCCCGATCTGTGCGTCTAGGCTAATGGTAACAGGAAGCAAGGGACACAGATGTTTACCCAGGTTCAGGCCCTCTCGATGGAGGTAAAACCCTACTTCCTGCTTGATTAATATTGAAGATATGGGTAATACAAGAGTAGATCTACCACGAGATCGAGGAGGCTAAAACCTAGAAGCTAGCCTATGATGGTATGATTGTAATTGTGATCGGGCTTCTAAGGACAAACCTCTCCGGTTTATATAGACACCGGAGAGGACTAGGGTTTACTTGGAGTCGGTTACAAGGATGGAAATATAATATCCGGATCCCCAAGCTTGCCTTCCACGCCAAGGAAAGTTCCATCTGGACACAGGACGAAGTCTTGAGTCTTGTATCTTCACGCTTCGATAGTCCGAACGATGTATATAGTCCGGCTATCTGGATACCCCCTAATCCAGGACTCCCTTAGTAGCCCCTGAACCAGGCTTCAATGATGATGAGTCCGGCGTGCAGTCTTGTCTTCGGCATTGCAGGGCGGGTTCCTCCTCCGAATACTCCAAAGTAGTTATCGAACACTTGAACCGTGTCCGGATCCACAAAATGATCTTCACATGCCACCGTAGAGAGAATGGTATTTCACAAATGCAATCTGCTGACAACTTCTTAGACAACGCGACGTGTCATTACGGTCGGGTCATTATTCGAACCGTTTTCCCACAACCAGCCACAGCGCATATTGTGAGGCGGTTTCTCTGACACGTCTTGTCAAAGCATAGATCGTGTCCCCTTATCATGGGATTCTCATCAATACGGGTACAGGTAATCCCACCACATCATCAATCGTGGCGCTTGGGAAGCAAGCGATTCCCAACGGGCAAGTGGGGAAGCGCACCGCTTTCGTCGCCTCTATAAAGGGATAAGATTTCCCCATTTTTACCCACGCCTTATTCCTCCTTCGCCCACTCTTGCCCCCTCGAGCTCCAGCGCCCAAGCCCACGTCTTCTCCGCACAGCTAAATATGTCCGGAGCAGGAGGCAAGTGGGTGGCTTCCACCGTCAAGGAGAAGCATATCGCAAATCTTCAGGCGGCCGGATACGTGGCCGCAGACATAGCGCACCGGCTACCGGACGCTGGGCAGGTCATTCCGACCCCGGGACCCCACAAGAGGGTCGTGTTCGTCGCCCACTTCGTCCGTGGACTGGGGTTTCCAATCCACCCCTTCGTCCGCGGGCTCATGTTCTACTACGGGCTAGATTTCCATGATCTAGCCCCGAATTTCGTACTCAACATCTCGGCGTTCATCGTCGTATGCGAGGCTTTCCTCCGCATCCGGCCTCACTTCGGCCTGTGGCTGCAAATCTTCTGCGTGAAGCCAAAGATTGCACGCGGCCAGCAAGCAGAGTGCGGAGGGGCCATGGTGGGCAAGATGCCTAACGTCACATGGCTGGATGGCTCCTTTGCGGAGACCGTAAAAGGGTGGCAATCGGGGTGGTTCTACATCACCAAGCCGCGCGGCGCCAACTGGGCGGCCGCCCCCGAGTTCCGATCCGGAGCCCCCATGCGGCTCACTTCCTGGGAAAGTAAGGGCCTGACTTGGGGCGAACCCACAGAGCTGACCAGACTCCAAACCTGCATCAAGAGCATGAAGGACAAGAACATTAAGCTTGTCAACGTGATCCAGGTCATGCTCGTTCGTCGGATCCTGCCGTCCCAAAGGCGGGCATTCAATCTGTGGGAGTTTGTCCCGGCCGAACACCAGACGCTTCAGAGGCTCTATGGCATGAAGCACAAAGACGCGTGGAAGGAGTTGTTTAAGGCCTCCGAAGTACCTCCTCCCACATCCAAGGACCACGGACTTCATGCAGCGCGGCCCCCGCGTCCGATGAATTTTGGGACTACCATCGGGTTCGGTTTTCCCCAATACATCCATGGGGGAGTCTTAAGTATTTGTGTATATTTGATCAGGATTATGCGGAGACAGCGGAGCAAATTGACTGTCCGGCTCCGCTGCCAGAAGGCCCAGCTGATGCCCTCCTGACGGAGATGCTAGTACCGGTGCCCTACAAGGTGCCGGAGAAGAAGGCCGAAAAGAAGGCCCCGGGGACCAGGAAGGGTCTCCGGCGTAAGGTTGTGCCAGAAGCCTCGTCCGAAGACGACGAGGCGCACTCCTCCCCCGAAGAGGAGGAAGAAGAAGAAGAAGAAGCCGCCCCATCCGGAAAGGATGAGAGGCCTGAGGGGACGGGCCGTGGGGCCGGGAGAGGCCCTCGACGCAAGGCCATCATACCCATGTCGTCCGATGATGACGAAACAGATTCCTCCCGCAGAGGCGGGGGGAAGCAAGAAGAAACTCTACCTCCCCGCACTGGGGAGGATAAAAAGAGGAAAGCCGCCCCGGAGGGGGAGGCTGGGACGCCCAAGAAGGGAAAGATGTCCCTTCCGGACTACTCCACCACGGCCGCTCATAGCGAGGAAGGGTGGCTGCCCAGGGGGAAGCCCCTGGCGCGATCGTAAGTGTCCACACTCTACCGTGATTTCACTTCATAGTTGTTAACAACGCCGAACATATATGCAGTCCGGCCCGGACTCATCCGGAGGTGACGTCTTCGGATGGGTCTCTGAGCGCTTCAGAAATGAACTTGCTCCCGACGGCCACCACTCCTCAGCCTGCGGATGACACGGAGGTGTTGTCCCGAAGGTTCCCCGAGCAGGGGGAGGTGACCCTGGAGACGCCCCAAGGCGGAATTCCAAATGTCGGACATGCGGGGTTCAAGATCCCCGCGGATCGCGTCGATGAGAGCCGCAACAAGGCGGACTCGACCGAACACTGCTCCGGAACCTTCGACGGTTCCGGACTTAGGCGGGCAGCCCCTCGTTAGGGAGGGCGAGCCGTCCGTGCCAAGGACTTCCGTTGCGCTAGCGGCGCCTGACAGTCTGGTGGAAGCGCTTCGAGGTGCTTCCATAGATGAAAAGCACCGTACTCTTATGAGTGCGGTGATTCAAAAGGTTCTGTCCGCCAAAAGCGGACTAACCGAAGCCTGCACAAGCCTCCTGACGGGCTTCGAGGTAAGTAATAAGAATGTGTGAAATTACCAGCCGATAGGTAGTAGCCCCTGATACTCTGTTTGGTGTTCGGAAAGAAAAGCCAAACGGAGGGTCAATTATAATCCGCAGGAGTCTAATAAGTGTATATGTGACTAAGCAAGCCGTGTTGCTTGCCGCTGCTGTCCGCACAGCCGAGGTTACCGAACTAAAGTGGGACCTGGAGCAGGCGCAGGGAGAGCTCGACCTCACGAAGAGGCAGCTCGAAGAGAGCAAAGGTGAGTAATTGTCCGCTCTTATGTATGTAAAGATATATAACATTGTTTAGTCTGACGGCAAAGCGTCGTGACTGTGTGACAGGGTCCACCGCCGAAGTGGCGTCCCTGAAGAAAGCGCTATCCGAGGCCGAAGACAAGGTGGCCTTGGAATGCGGAGAGCGCGAAAAGCAAAGTGCTAGAGTGGGCGAGGTACAGCAAGAGCTCCAGGACCTCGGCAAGAAGTTCGAGTCTGTGGAGCATGATCTGAAGACGAAAGAGGCCGAGCTTGCAAAGGCCCTTGTGAATATGAAAGATGCCAAGGCCGAAGCCGAGAAGGCACAGCAGGAGATCCAGGAGGCCAAAAAGATAGAGGCGGGTAAGAAATTCTATGTGCAAAGCAAACATGTGGAGGAGGTGTTTCTTTTACTTACTCGAATTCGGAGCTCTCCAGGGGCATTCGCAGATCTGCCACGCAGCATATCAGATGCCGCGGAGTTCTACCGTGCCCAAGAGGGGAGCTCAACGGAGAAGCTGTTCTGGTCCCAGTATGCTGGGGCCGAACACCCAACGCCTCTGAGTGATCAACTGAAGCAGTTGGTCGAACTCCACAGGTCGGCCAAAGTGCCTATGAAAGATTTCATAGTCCGGATGTGGCCTGGTGAGCCTTTCGGCCTGATCAAGCGGGTGGTGAATGCCTGCCCGCGGCTTGAAGTAATCAAGCCATCCGTTTGCATCGAGGGTGCCCGCCGGGCATTTGCCCGCGCGAAGGTGCATTGGGGCAAGCTGGATGCGGAGAAGCTGGTGAAGGACAGTCCGCCCGAGGGCAAGGAGCATCGCCGTCCCAAGAAGTATTATGATGGCGTTATGAAAGGCGCTTGTCTCGTGGCCGATGAGTGTTCCAAGGACCAGATCCTTGATTAAAATGTACCTCTGCCGCTGTTGTAATGTAAAGACGAAGTTATTTGTGCAGCACTGTCTGATTTAAAATATTACCTTCTGTGCGGCTGTTTACAGAATACTGAAAGTAGGCTAGTCGTGGGCTTCCGCCCCCACGCAACTAGTGCCGGGGTGTTCCTGGAAAAACCCGGATACTCTTTATCCAAATGTTTGGTCCCTTAAGGAGGTATCCAGTGCAGCGAACAAGGCAATCGGACTATTCGGCTTTATATCTTTCACTTAGCCATAGAAGTCTACACTTATAAATTTTGGCGAAGCCCCTAGAATCCGGAAGGCCGAATTGGGGTGCTATATACGCCAAGATCGAACGAAGCCGATTTGTCGCCTAAAGCGGAAAATCTTTAAGGATTTTAAGACCTCTCGAACAGCGAACAGCTCTCGCCACATCATGCCGGCCAGTTTTCAGCTTTCTCTACTAAGGTGCTCGTCTGGAAGACGGGACACAATCGCAGTAGTTCTCCCTGCGCTACCTTAGCCGATATAATGGAACGTAAGGTACCAAAACAAGGGAGCCGGGCTAACCCAACTGTAGACCCAAGACATGATTCAGAGCTGATCCATATAGTGCTTTCGGGGTGCCGCACTGTTTAAAGTGTTCGGACTTTAGTTGCCGTAGAACGGAGCACCATAGGAAGCCCCTAGCAAACGGACCGTACCAAGGTGTACGGATGCAATATCAAAGAAACATTTATAAGAAAAATGTTCAAATAAAAATAATGAGCTGACGCTATATATAATCTCCCATTGATGAAAATACGTTTAAGCATATGTTTACAGTGAATGCATTAAGCGGAGATAAATAGGACTATTTAACATGTCCTATCCAGGGGCAGGCCGCGTATGGATATATAAAACAGGTATAACAATCGTAAATAGATTCCACCTGGGTGTTTCCTTATCTACGCGAAGCCTGTTGCCTCCTTGGTTTTCCCTCCTATGTAAGTCCAACAATCCGGCTCTTCTGAAGAGGCTGCTCTAAAGCACTGTCCTGAAAAAGAAGAAGGACATGTTATGAAGGTATGTGGCGGTTATCCCGCACTGTTGACTGAGTCGTTGTTGTGCCTCTGCCTATGCCCATGGTATCTTGAGTGCGTAATTGTGTACGCGTGGCACGAATGCTGCTTGGATGGGGCTTAAGTGGAGGCCGGACTGCTAGTCGCGCTCTTGGCGTGCTTGATGATCCTGTTGCGGGGTGTTCTGGACTCTCTTGGCGGTGCCCGGATTGGTTTGTCGGAGGAGGCCGCATTGTACTTCCGCCGCGAGGGCTGCAGTATGTTCTTCTGTTCGGAGAGAGCGGTCCGTATTTCCGTTCACTGTTATGACCCCGCGTGGTCCTGGCATCTTGAGTTTGAGGTATGCGTAGTGTGGTACCGCATTGAATCTAGCGAATGCGGTTCGTCCGAGCAGTGCATGGTAACCACTGCGGAAAGGGACGATATCGAAGATTAACTCTTCGCTTTGGAAGTTATCCGGAGATCCGAAGACCACTTCCAATGTTATAGAGCCCGTGCAACGGGCCTCTACTCCAGGAATCACACCTTTAAAGGTGGTTTTGGTGGCCTTGATCCTTGAAGGGTCAATGCCCATTTTGCGCATTGTATCCTGATAAAGCAAGTTCAGGCTGCTGCCACCGTCCATAAGGGCGCACGTAAGGTGGAATCCTTCGATGATTGGGTCTAGGACCAATGCGGCCGAGCCGCCGTGACGGATGCTAGTAGGATGATCCCTACGATCAAAGGTGATCGGACAAGCTGACCATGGGTTGAATTTAGGGGTGACTGGCTCCATCGCATAGACGTCCCGTAGTGCCCTCTTCGGTTCCCGCTTGGGGATGTGCGTGGTGTAGATCATGTTGACCGTTTTCACCTGGGGGGGGGGGGGATTTCTTCTGTCCCCCCGTGTTCGGACGTCGGGGCTCCTCGTCATCGTCGCTGTGCAGCCCCTTGTCCTTGTCTTCGGCGTTTATTTTGCCGGCCTGTTTGAGTACCCAGCAATCTCTATTGGTGTGGTTGGCTGGCTTGTCTGGGATGCCATGAATTTGGCACGAGCGCTCCAGTATGCGGTCCAGACTGGACGGTCCTTGATTATTCCTTTTGAACGGCTTCTTCCACTGACCGGGCTTGGATCCGCTAAATCCGACGTTGACTGCCGTGTCTTCAGTGCTGTCGCCGTTGTTCCGTCGCTTATATCTGTTACGCCGTGGCTTGCCATTATTGTCGCGGCCATCCGAAGTGCCAGAATGTGGTGTAGTGCTGCGCGAGCCAACCAACTGTCCTCGCCCGCGCAAAAGCGGGTCATTAGTGTTGTGAGAGCTGCCATGGATTTGGGTTTTTCCTAGCCGAGGTGTCGAGCGAGCCACTCATCACGGATATTATGCTTAAAAGCCGCCAGGGCTTCGGCGTCCAGACAGTCGACTATTTGGTTCTTTTTAGTAAGGAACCGAGTCCAGAATTTCCTGGCTGACTCTCCGGGCTATTGAGTAATGTGGCTCAAGTCATCGGCGTCAGGTGGTCGCACATATGTGCCCTGGAAGTTGTCGAGGAATCGTCTTCCGTGTTTTCCCAACTGCCAATGGAATTTGCTGGCAGGCTGTTTAGCCAGTGCCTAGCTGGTCCTTTGAGCTTAAGGGGAAGGTACTGGATGGTGTGTAGATCGTCTCCGCGGGCCATGTCAATGTGGAGAAGGAAATCTTCGATCCATACTGCGGGGTCTGTTGTGCCATCGTATGATTTAATGTTTATGGGTTTGAACCCTTCTGGGAATTCACGATCCATTACTTCGTTGGTGAAGCAGAGGGGGTGCACGGCGCCTCTGTGCCGGGCTATGTGGCTACGCAGGTCAAATTGCTCTGGGTGGCTATATTCAGCCTGGCCGGACTTGTTGAAGGTGTATCCAGCGTGACAGTCATCGTCGCGTGCTGAGGCGCGCCCCCGCGATCCGTAGATCGATCTTGGTTGTCCTGTTTTGTTGCCCCGGGCCGTAGTATGTTGGCGCGGAGGTGTCGGCTAGTATGCAGACTGATATGCCGTTTTATCCCGGCCACGAGGTGGCCGGTCAGCCGTATGGCGCTCGAGTCCATATTCCTCGGCTGCCAGGAGTTCAGTCCATCTATCTGTGAGCAGGTCTTGATCAGCTTGGAGTTGCTGCTGCTTCTTTTTCAGGCTCCTCGCAGTGGCTATAAGCCGGCGCTTGAAGCGCTCCTGCTCTCTGGGATCCTCGAGCACGCCCGAACTCGTCGTCGCTGAGGCTAATCTCGTCTTCGGAGGGGCATGTAGCTGTCCTCCTCCGGGTATTAAATCCGTCGCTTTGTTCTTACGGGCTGACCTCCTCATCCTCTGTTCGGCCTACTCGGGCGAGGCTGATCAGGTTGTATTCTTCTTCAGCACTATTTGGATTGTTTTTGTCTCCTGGGTCGGTATTGCTGTGGCGGGGCTTGGAGTGGCGCCGACGACGCCCATTCTTTGCTTTTTTCCCTAAGGTTTTATCCTCCGTTGCCTCATTGCCGTTTGTTTCCTTGAGTGTCCATATATATATATATATATATATATATATATATATATATATATATATATATATATATATATATATATATATATATATATATATATATATATATATATATATATATATATATCATAAGAAGAGGTGGTTGTCCACCGCCCAGTGGCGGTGGTTCTGTTCTTCTCCTGCATCGTCATCCATCTGTCGATGTCTTGGTCGAAGTCGATACCTCGGTTAAATCATCGACCGTGGCAATGAAGTGGGTGGTGGGGGCAACGAATTCCTTCATCGCCTGCCTCCCACTCGAGCCGGACATAGTTCGGCCCCGAGCCTCCTGACAAAGAGAGAGACTTTAATGAGTCAAGCATGTTGCCAAAGGGCGAGTGCTGGAAAATATCCGCAGCGGTGAACTCCATTACCGGAGCCCAACCTGGCTCGCCTGGCTCGGGAGTGCGCAGACTGGAACCCACATCCGGATACGAATCCAGGGGTCCGGAGTCACAGGTCATCACAGAGGTAATACCCATGTTCAGCTCCATCGCCGATGAGTGTGTGACCTGCGGGGTGGGGTCCATCCTTCCGTCCTTAGGCAGCGCTACCTGCACCGGATTTAGGTCTGGGGATACTACGGGGGTGATACCCCGAGCTTCGTCCGACGACAGGTCTAAGCCGTGTTCGTCGTGACTGTCCGGTGCTCCTGGCATAGGCCCAAACCCATCAAAGATCAAGTCTCCGCGGATGTCCGCCGTGTAGTTCAGATTTCCGAACCTGATCTGGTGGCCATGGGCGTAGCTATCGATCTGCTCCAGATGGCCAAGTGAGTTGGCACGCAGAGCAAAGCCGCCGAAAACGAAGATCTGTCCGGGGAGAAAGGTCTCACACGGGATCGTGTTGTTGACGATGACTGGAGGAGCCATCAAGCCCTGTAGTGACGACACAGAGGAACTCTCAATGAAAGCACCAATGTCGGTGTCAAAATCGGCGGATCTCGGGTAGGGGGTCCCGATCTGTGCGTCTAGGCTGATGGTAACAGGAAGCAAGGGACACAGATGTTTACCTAGGTTCAGGCCCTCTCGGTGGAGGTAAAACCCTACTTCCTGCTTGATTAATATTGAAGATATGAGTAATACAAGAGTAGATCTACCACGAGATCGAGGAGGCTAAACCCTAGAAGCTAACCTATGATGGTATGATTGTAATTGTGATCGGCCTTCTAAGGACCAACCTCTCCGGTTTATATAGACACCGGAGAGGACTAGGGTTTACATGGAGTCGGTTACAAGGAAGGAAATATAATATCTGGATCCCCAAGGTTGCCTTCCACGCCAAGGAAAGTTCCATCCGGACACAGGACGAAGTCTTGAGTCTTGTATCTTCACGCTTCGATATTCCGGATGATGTATACAGTCCAGCTATCCGGATACCCCCTAATCCAGGACACCCTCAGCGGTCCTCCTCCGCAAACAACAAGAGCTGTGGCTCCGACAGTGGCACTTGCAGCTGGAGCACCTTGCCGTACTGGATCCTATGCACGGGCATGGGATGCGCGGTGCTGATGTGGTGGTAGAGCGCCGGCGGCGGGCCTTCGTAGCCGCAGAAGAGCACGAGGCATTTGCAGGGCGCGAGCGGACACACACTCTGGTGATCGGCGAGCTTGTGGTAAGTGACGTAGAGCCCACAGCCTTCATGCGGGCACTCCACCCTCACCCATGAAAGGACGGAGTCCACCTCCGTGTTCCGCACGTCGAAGCCACAGCCGCGCTCGCACTTCTCGCACTGCCGCTGGTTCCCGAGGCGCTCGACGAGGCAGTCCACGCAGGCCAGGTGCCCTCCCTTGCACTGCAGAAATCAATCGAATAGCACATCAATCAAGAAACCTGCACCTTGCTCAATCACCCGAACGGACGAGGTGTATTCGAACCTCATACACTTGAGGCATCAAGGGGCGGAGGCACAAGGGGCAGTGGAGCACGGTGAGGTCCATCGAGACCTTAGAGAACTCCATCGTCGGGTCCTGTTTGGTCTGCATGATCTCGCCCTCCTCGTGCACAACCATCTCTTGACTTGGGCCGGGGTATTACAAAGCTTTACCGTCACACATTTTATACTACTTCAAGGTGCATTAAATCAACACATGCAAGTATCAAAAGGAGAGTCACGGCATGCATGCATGCGTTGTAATTAATGCATCAATAAATGCAAATTATTGAAATATTTCGAGTGCAGTGCTTTGATGTGTCGCGTCAACTCGTACATCAACGAGAAGTTTGATTATCCTCTCCTCGCGGACTTAACTGCACCTGCCTTTGGCTGTATGACAGGTTGGCCACACACCTGTCGGGCCCACCTATCATACACGCAAAGGCAGGAGCGTCCCTCCCTCGCCCATGAGCGTGGTGGCTGGCAAGACTAGGAGAAGCTTTCGCTACACGCTCTCCCTCCCGCACGCGGTGGACATGCAGCAGTTCAATCGGTGTCAGATGGCCAGAAGCGTACTGTAGTACTCCTCCAGTGCAGTAGTACTCCATCATTGTTCGACTTCCCGAAGAGGCAAAGAGCCAAGCGCAGCCCGGACGCTCATGTGGCAGTTTCATGCGTAGAGTAGTCTAGGATAGCGTGTACCGTGCCTGTAAGCTTAAAATCGTTGGGGTCAGCTCCATGCTATGTGGTCGTCTTGAAGTTTTTTAAAAAAATTAAAATATTCTTCTGGCCCTACCTGAAACCCTGGTGATTGTAGTCTGCACGCTCATCTTGTCAAGATAGGAATATATATTTTAATTTGTTTTTTGTCAAAAAGGGGGGACTCCCCGGCCTCTGCATCAGAACGATGCATACGACCACATATATTTTAATTTGTGGTGGGTAAATGTTAGAGGTTGCAGCAAATATATTGTACACTGCGGGTCTTTCAGCCAAGTTTAGAGGCAAGCATGTGGGTCCAGTGCTATGATGTGTCGCCTCAACTCATACAATGAGGAGAAGCTTGATTTTACTACACGCCTTCTCCCTCACCCATGCGCACGGTTGCTCGCAAACGAGGACAGGCTTTTGCTTAGTAGTACTTCAACAACAAGCTATCCGTCCCACTCGCAGTGGATGGACATGCAGCAGTGGATTCAACACTGTAGAAGCAGTAGTAGTAACATCATTGTTCGTCTTCTCGAAGAGGCAAAGAGCCAAGTGCAAACCGAACGTTGCAGTTGCGAACATTGAAGCACGCATATAGCCAGGCTCTTGCATGAGACAAAATTGCTATGTGAGCCCACTATTGTACTAGTATGTACAACTACTTGCTAGTATAGCCCTGTAAACCAGAAAGGAGTATTTGCCCTTCTAGATTTTTCAACAAGTGACTAGACTACACCGAGGCGGAGTACATATGGAGCAAAATGAGTGAATCTGCACCGTAAATAAATACGTACTAGTTCTATCGTTTTCCTCTCCGAGGTGCACAATATTGATTATATTGACTAGTCTCTTTTTGACACGCATTTACGTTTTTTTACACAGTATAGACGCAAGCGCTCATATACACGCCCATACACTCACTCCTATGAACGCACACATGCATGACACTATCATCTTGAAATTTACAAAGTCACCATAGGCACCTCGTCATCGACGGGTCCATGGGTGCTTGAATGCCAAGGAGGGAGAGGGTAGCGGTTCTCGAGACGTTGAACGGTTAATGATGC
Source organism: Aegilops longissima (assembly GCA_021605205.1). NCBI lineage: Eukaryota > Viridiplantae > Streptophyta > Magnoliopsida > Poales > Poaceae > Aegilops > Aegilops longissima. The sequence goes on from CM038682.1 coordinate 159,610,606, forward strand.
ATCCTCAATTACATGCAGAGGGAATTAATTGGAGAAGCAGAATAGAGCCAGCAAGATGTGAATGCAACAGAGTTTGGACTCTCATATAATAAAGGCACCCCACCACTCCAATCCATCTACTCCCAAGTCTCTACGCAACACTGCTCACTCCAATCCAAGACCAAGTGACCAGAAGCCACAAGCACCTATGGAGGCGATGGACGCGAGCGGCAGTCGGCTATGCCAAACCATCCAAGGCGCCGGCCTGCGGCCCCGCACCGCACAGTGTTTCCATACGGTGCTGGCGACCACAGGCATCGTAGCCCTCGCCGACGTCGGCTTCGCCTCTCGCATGGACAACATGATGGTCAACTCCATCCGCAAGTTCACCGCCATCAAGAAGCGCACGGACGACCTTGCCGTACTGCTCTAGCCCGCGCGCCCAGGCTCCTCATTGCCTGCCACCCTCATCAGCCTCCATGGTGACGAAATCTTTCAAGCCCTGGTGGCCCTGCAGGTGCCGGAGATCGCGACGAAGAATGTGCACCACGAGGCCGCTCTCGCCGCACAGCGCCTCGCCATGCAAGAAACCGTCGACCTGCACATCCACATCTACGAGGAAATCGTCTACATAGGCCACTACAAGGCAAGCGAGGACAGAAAGACGTTGGCCTTCATCCAGCGGCTGGAATCTTTGGACGCCATTGTTTAGAAGCACGTCGACCTGGCCACGAAAGTCGCTGCTACTTAGGCGCCGTTCGGTGGGCCGGCGCCCTGAGTCGAGGAGGTGGACGTCGTTGATGGATGCATCTCTTCTTGCCTCCTGTAACCAGCACTGCATCACCTCGTGGCCTTAATGTTTTATTAGTATAGTACTCCCTCCGTTCCCAAATATAAGTCTTTCTAAAGATTCCAGCAAGTGACTACTACATACGGAGCAAAATGAGTGAATCTACACTCTAAACTATGTCTACATACATCTGTATGTTGTATTCCATTTGAATAGTATCTAAAAAGGCTTATATTTATGAACGGAGGGAGTATATGGCATTTTTATTCCAGTCGTAACATTTTCACAGTGGGGTGGGGCCGTAGTTGAGCAAACCCACCCCACCCACCGGGCGTCGGCCGAGTTTAGAATTAGAAGAGAGAAACGAGGGAGGAGAGCTAGCTGTAGCACGGACGCTGTTGTCAGATGGGCCTCGTGTTTATAGAATAGGAGTACTGAGCACTCGTGCCTCTTTTTTGAGGGAAAATTAGTCGTATGTCTAGTACCACTAGTTGGGTGCGTGCGACCTATAGCTGTCATCACTTTAGGTCTCCTTTCCGAACCGCGGCTATGCTTCACAGTACATATTATTTCACGCATTTATCCTCCTATATGTACTCCTAGGCTATTTCCACGTGCTCCCATTCGCCGACATGTGGGATATAGAGCATCTGGGTCGTAGTGCATGCACGACTCGGAGAATATGCTGGGGTACTTTACATTTCAGACCTCATGAATTACATGCAAACCCCCCGCAGAAGAATAAAAAAATGAATGAATTATTACATGAAACCGGATTATTTTCGTGGAAACCGGAGCACGTTCATTAAGTTTTGGACATAACACGTTTATAAAAAATGATCCGACCGAAACCAGTCTAAGGGCCTCTTTGAATTTTCCCGCAAAAAAGGGCCTCTTTGATTCGCAGGATACTGAAAACACAGGAATGGGGAAAGTATGATGGCGTTGAACCAAGACGAGGAGAACTCTAACTCAGTTAGAGGTTAGAGTTAGATTCTAACCCTGAACTAACTCTAAACCAAAGAGGTGTATGGATGGTAGGGTTAGATTGACAATAAATGCTCTATCTCAATCATTTGACTACTTTGGACCCTATTTCCTGCCGGATTTGGAGGGTGCTTGGATACGTTTTAGTTCCATGACTAAAAGAAGTGGGACTAAAACTTGCTAGCCTCACCCATGCTTGGATCCAAATACCAAAGAGACTAAAATCAAGTTAATGAGCATTTATTATCCTCCAAACCCTCCAATCCAGAACTCGCATGTGTTAAAGGAGAGGAGTTAAATGAGGAGAGAGAGGACTAATCCACATTTTAGTAGGGGTACCCCTCACTAAAAAAATTAGTCTCAAGACTAGTTTTAGCCCCTCTTTAGTCAAGGGTTCTTGGAACTTTAGCCTCTTAAAGAGACTATTTTTAGTCAGACTAAAATAAGTCCCTTGGATCCAAGCACCCTCTTGGTGTGGCCGGCTCTTCTGTGGCCTCCTCCCGCTCACAATTGACATAAACGAACCATCTATACAAATCAAGCATGCAAAACATGATAATTTTTACTTTGTCCATACAAATGATATATCCCACTTAAACATACAAGTCGTCAATGAAGCTTCACAAAATAAAAAAACACTTCATGAAACAAAGAATGAGCTAACTCATCACGGAAGTCATTCACGATAGGGAGGGAGCCCGGAGCCCCTCACGCACCGAGGGAGGAGCTCGCCATCGTCGCTCTAGAGGAAGGCTCTGTAGAGCCCAAGCCCCGGGAACTCCTCCGATGCCGGCCCTTGCAAGTTGTGGTCGACACCGGCATGGGTAGCAGGGCCGCTTGCCGCTGACTGGGAACTTAATATTTGGGCCTCTAGAAATAATGCAAGCCTGTAACTAAAATACCTAGAAAGGTGAACTGAATCTTTGGGCCTCTAGAAATAATGCAAGCCTGAAACTGAAATACCTAGAAAGGTGAACTGAATCTTTGGGCCTCTAGAAATAATGCAAGCCTGAAAGTGAAATACCTAGAAAGGTGAACTGAATCTTTGGGCCTCTAGAAATAATGCAAGCCTGAAACTGAAATACCTAGAAAGGTGAATTGAATCTTTGGGCTTCTAGAAATAATACAAGCCTAAAATTGAAATACCTAGAAAGGTGAACTGAATCTTTGGGTCTCTAGAAATAATGCAAGCCTGAAATTGAACTACCTAGAAAGGTGACATGAATCTTTGGGCCTCTAGAAAGATTTATTACCTCCTCAAGCAGCATCAAACAACTCCATGCGTGCACCACAAATCTATACCAAGTTTGATCAGGATCTACTTTTCCTAATCAGAATTAGCGCTAGACCAAGCAAGATCAATGATATGGCCGTGAGACAAAGAAGGAACGAACAAACTCACCCCTCTTGCGACCTCCCTGGTAGATGCGCCGCCGCCGCGCACGACAGAGGGAGAAAAACGACTAGTGAAGGGGGAGCGGGGTGACCTTCGAAGGCCGGAGGGAGAGGGCGGGCGGAGTAGGGGGGCGGAGGCCGGAAGGAGAGGGCGGCCGGAGGAGAGAGAGGGCGAGCGGCCCTATGGGGAACAGAGAGGAGTCGTGCGAGAGGGGGGAGCGAGCTGGTGCGGGCAGGGGAGATTTTTTTAGTTCTCTTTTAGTGGGCCCGAGGATAACTAGCCCAATTAGAACCTCTCCACCGGGCTAGTTTTTTTAGCTGGGTTAGAGCAAACTAGCTCAAACTAACCCCTCTTGTTTCAATAATTTGAGGCTATTTCAACCCAAACTAGCTCTAACTCAGGGATCCAAACAAAGGGAGTGTTCTTGTACATGCTACTGATGTGGACCGTAGCACATTGTTTTTATGGCCATATCACCACATTGTTTTCTCTGCTGGTTCACTTTGGGCTACCGTGGTTCGCACTGCTGGTTCACTGGGCTGCCGTGGTTCGCACTCCTCGACTGAGTAGTACTCCCTCCGTTCCTAAATACAAGTCTTCGTAGATATTTCACTTTGTGGACCACATACGGATGTATATAGATGCATTTTATGTGTAGATTCACTCATTTTCTCCGTATGTGGTCCATAGTGAAATCTCTCCAAAGACTTATATTTAGGAACGGAGAAGTAATATAGTACTAGTATATACTACCGCATCATTCTTTGCTCCTTCTTACTACTCGACATGTGGGAGAGCCGACATCCGGTCGACGTGTCATGCACCAGATTAGGCCTGGAGCTAAGGCGGGGGGCATCACCCGGTCGGGCGCTTGATAATTCATGACTATAGTGAGTGGTCATATCCCAAGTCTTTCCAGCAGCAACGCACCGTCAAATCGCACAGCCCCACTCGCTTCCCTCCTCGCCTCTCTGTCAAACCGCCTACCCGAAAACTGCCACGCGTACTGCCCGGGAAAGGCCCCGCCCTCAACTTTTAACTACGCGAAAATAGTTCAAGCTTGTTCGTTCTATATAAATACAGTACTTACTGTATGTTTATTCACCCGTGGGGTTGTTCAATGAATGGAGGGGCGGGGAGAACAAGTGAACAATACTGTAGTACTACTAGTAGTAAGTAGGAGTCGTCTGATAGTCACCTCAAATAGAGAGTTTCTTTTCTTTAATGCCACGTACACAAATTGAAATGCTTGTTGTGGAGAGAAAAGATAATCACTCCACTATATATGGGCCTTGAGGGCCTGAGCGCTTGCTTTATTAGGGTTGCTCTCTTCATTCTCTCATCCTCTCCAGATATAAACAAGACAGCGGTAGCGACATTTTCTCTCTGCTAACCGCTGGTCACAGATCCGGCCGGATCCCTTCGGCCGGTGTGTGTAGAGGACTAAAGGTGCATCGTTCACGCGGTCATCGCCGCGAGGAGAAACCCACAGCTGCGGAGGGGCCCGATCCACTACCCGTGTCGTTCTCTCCGACACAGCGCCGGCTTGGGAGGTCCTCCGACCCTTCTTCCTCCCTGCCGTATTGTCCATGAGACCGACCTGCCGCCGCCGACATCCCGCGACCCTCGGTATAAGTTTTTGAAAGCAGCCTTGCTCTCTGCCCCAGCTCCCCCGTGTCTGCATGTGCATCTTTTCTACTCCCATCAGCTCTTCCAAAGCCACCTAAATTTTTAGTATTATTAGAGGTAAAGCTACTTCATGCATTGAATCTAGGGCTTTGTTCAAACAACGAAGAAAGGGGAAAGTTGTAGCATGAATCTAGGACTTGATTCAAAGAGGAAATAATATGGTGAAAGTAGTAGAGACCGGATGCCCAACCAGTCTCTTGGTTGAAAAGGGAAATAATGGGAAAACGCAGTACAAAGTGGATAAGGAACAAATCTGTTATTGGTTGAAAAAAGGATAGAAAGTGGCGGCTGGTGGACAAGTCAACAGAGTATGTCCAGGATTAGTTTGCTACCATCACATAGTAGAAGGTCTCCAAGATTAGATTTGCTTCCCTCAGATAGTAAAAGGTCTCATGATTAGATTTGCTGCCCTCACATAGTAAAAGGTCTCAGGATTAGATTTGCTGCCCTCACATAATAAAAGGTCTCCAGGATTAGATTTGCTGCCCTCACATAGTAAAAGGTCTCCAGGATTAGATTTGCTGCCCTCACATAGTACAGGGTCTCCAGGATTATGTTTGTTGCCCTCACATAGCATGAACAAACTTGGCATCACCACTTCATGCCTCCTTGTAGGTACATTGTGATGATGCGTCCACTGTCGCATGTACATATACCAACCTTTTGCTGTTGTTAATGTAAGGGCGCATGTAAAATGAAGCGATCACACTGTTACCTTAGGGACATGTCTAACCAGTGTTATTGTTAATCTAATGCCTCCAGAGATAAGATGCAATTAAACTGTGTTACAAATGGCACTCCTGCTGTTTTCCCCAGTATGATAAGTAAGTTGCTCCTTTACACTGCTGAGTGTCCTCGTGTCCCCACGGTCCCATGCCCTTAAACCAACTCGTTAGCTGCTGTTGATTTACTGTGTCTGGTAAACAAGCAATGCCACCATTAAAGTAATCCCATATTTGAGGAATCTCATTGTTGATCGTAATGCTTCTGGTAACATGAAGCATTGCTGATGTTTTAAAATTTCTACTGTCCTTGCGTGATTGCCATGAACACAATTAAGATGCTTCTTTTCATTTTGTATATGTTTCATATTCTTATTGACCAGTGATGTCTACTATGCAACCTTCTTCTTGTAGACGTTGTTGGGCCTCCAAGTGCAGAGGTTTGTAGGACAGTAGCAAATTTCCCTCAAGTGGATGACCTAAGGTTTATCAATGCGTGGGGCGTGGGATGAAGATGGTCTTTGAGGAGTCCGGATTAGGGGTGTCGGATAGCGAACTATCACCGTTGGCGGACTCTGGACTATGAAGATACAAGATTGAGGACTTCGTCCGTGTCGGATGGGACTTTCCTTGGCGTGGAAGGCAAGCTTGGCGATACGGATATGTAGATCTCCTACCATTGTAACCGACTCTGTGTAACCCTAACCTATCCGGTGTCTATATAAACCAGAGGGTTTTAGTCCGTAGGACGAACAACAATCATACCATAGGCTAGCTTCTAGGGTTTAGCCTCCTTGATCTCGTGGTAGATCTACTCTTGTACTACCCATATCATCAATATTAATCAAGCAGGAGTAGGCTATTACCTCCATCGAGAGGGCCCGAACCTGGGTAAAAACATTGTGTCCCTTGTCTCCTGTTACCATCTGCCTAGGCGCACAGTTCGGGACCCCCTACCGAGATCCGCGGTTTGACACCGACATTGGTGCTTTCATTGAGAGTTCCTCTGTGCCATCGCTGTCGGTAGGATGCCTCATCCCGTCTTTAAAAGGCGATACTATCGCCAAAGGAGCCTTGGCGCTGGTGGACTCTTGACTAGGTGGTTTTCTTATGACCGCCAGTTCAGCCACCGCGCCGACGATGACCTCTCGAGTCATCGAAACCAATCTCCGTATTAATTCGAAACTTGCCGAACGGTTAGATCCGATTGAGCTCTCCTTCGTAAACGAGCTCTTGGATCGCATCGCCGCCCTGGGAGTCACCACAGATTACGACCGAATCGGGCCTAAAACCGATCCGGGAGAGATCAACTCTCCCCAGGCTACCCATCATGTTGCTGTGATAGAGGAGCAATGCGGCGATTCTTCTTCTATATTAAGGACTAGCTACGTCCGGTTCGATCCCTCCATGCGGATTCCGCAGAGGGGCGGATGTCGATCAAGCCCTGAACTTAAAGTCGGTGGCGGGTTGGACTCATTGGATAACACTCAAAATCCAAACTTCGAGTTCGGAAACTTCGGCCCCTGAGTCCTAAATTGGGCGGGGTTCGGATCTAGTTCCACCCGCCCACCCAAACATTAGCGATCTCTCGAATTCGGCAAGAGCCCGCTGAAGCAGTACATCATTCTTGGGCGATTCCTCCTGGTTATGAACAGGATAAAGGACTGCCGAGAGGAGGGCGCAATCCCAATATTTTGCAATAATTGCACGGACAAGGAATCCTAAGCGCCATAAGTCGTCGCGAAATTACACGCTTTGCTCACTTGGTGACCATAGTACAAAAATCTTGTGCGATGGAAGCGCTGGAAAACCGAAAGTAAATTTTGGGATAATCCAGCCCGAATACATCCCTAGTCCGAAATAAAAGGGTGCATCATCATCAAGCACCTGGGTTAAATACCAAAAATCAATACCCCTAAAGTGCGGAACCGTCTTGGAGGGTTGGCTAAGCGGACCTGCAAAATTCAAAGATCAGAGGCGCCACTCCAACTCATAGCCTTGAGCATGTTGGATACTACGGCGGTGGCCAAAAGTGGCGAAGAGCTTCTAGCTTGAATCCCAGCCCTGCAACACCGATGCGGTGTTAACAGTCTTGAGACTTTCGCATCAAATAACATGCAACGAACACTCCATAACCTTGCGAAGTCTACCAAGTAGCAACAATAAATCCATGGGTGACACGGCTATTACCTTTAATGCCGGTGACAAACCTAAATTCGAACAGCCCGAGCACCAGCCGCATTGGTCCTCGGTCCGATAGTGGGCGGCTTTTCGCCTTACTAAGGTACTCATGGATGGCGGCAGCGGACTAAACCTCATCTATGAAACCCTCCGAAAAATGGAAATAGCTGGAACCGCATTGGCGAAGCAGCACAACCTTTAGAGGAATAATCCCTAGCAGGAAGCATGCTGCAGGGAAAAATCACTGCTTTGGGCGTAGTGTTATTTCGCCGGACAATTACAGGTCGAGGAGGTCACATTTCAAGTGGCCCGTTCAAAAGCGGATATCATGCTTTATTAGGGACGAGAGGCATTCACAATTTTTCAAGCTATACCCCATTATGGGTACATGAAGCTTAAAATGCCCGGACCTAATGGAATCATCACTCTCGCTAGTGATCCGAATATAGCACTCCGCGCCGAAAACAAGACAGCCGCACTAGCCCTCGAGGCACTGTCCGAAACCCTAGCGGCCTAGGAACTCACCGCGATGCGCTCTACGATGAACAGGGACGATGTGATACTTGATAAAAGATCCAACTCCACCGCTTTTAAACCAGCGGATGAAATAGTCAAATTCCAAGTCCACCCAACGGACCCTGCAAAGACGACCTCCATTGGGGCACAATTAAACCCTGATGTAGGCGCGCACTCGAGAATTTCTACGAGAAAAGCTGGGACATCTTTGCACGGCACCCTTGAGACATGCCGGGAATCCCATGTCGGCTAGCGAGCACAGCCCAAATATCCTAAAAGAATTCAAGCCGATCTAACAGGCTCTTGGCGCTTTCGAACCCAAGAGACAGGCCATGGGAGAGGAGCTAGCCAAACTTTTGGAAGCGGATTCATCGGAGATATAAAACATCCGGACTGGCTAGCAAACCTGGTGATGGTACCAAGAAGGATAAATCATGGCGCCTATGTGTTGATTTTAAAGACCTTAATAAGGCTTGCCCAAAGGATTCCTTCCCCTCCTCGAATTGATCAAATTATTGGCCTTCTGCAGGGCATGACTCATTGTGCTTCCTCGTAGCGTGCTTGGCTACCACCAAATCAAGATGGCGGAGCCAGACCAAGCTGCAACAACATTCATCACTCCATACGGCCCATTCTGCTTCAACACAATGCCCTTTGGGCTCAAAAACGCCGGCGCAACATATCAGCGCATGATTCAGACATGTCTGGCAAACCAGATCGGCAAAACAGTGGAAGCATATGTAGATGACGTGGTCGTCAAAACCAAGCACGTTGAAACTCTAGTAGACGACTTGAGGCTCACATTCGACAATCTTCGAAAATATGACATCAAGCTCAATCCGGAAAAATCGTCTTGGCGTTCCGGCGGAAAGCTCTGGGCTTCATTGTGTCCGGTAGAGGAATTGAAGCAAACCCAGCCAAGATCGAGCTCTGTCACAATTGGATATTCAAAAGACCTCAAACAAATACAAAAATTGGCCGGGATGCGTGGCGGCTCTAAGCCGCTTTATTTCCCGTTTGGGAGAAAAGCGTTACCCTTTACGCCTCCGCGGCGCACCGAACACTTCGAGTGGGCGGATGCCGCCCACGGCTGAACTAGAAGAAATAAAGGCCATTTGGCAACAAATCCGGTCTGGCGCGCCCAATGTGGGCAAACCAATGCTATTATATATCGCCGCAACACATCAAGTTGTCGGTAGCGGTGCTCGTTGTCGAGCGAAAGCAGAGCGGACACGGTTCCCTCTTCAAAAACCGGTTTACTATGTGTCCACTGTCCTAACTCCATGCAAGTCCTGGTACCCACACTATCAAAAGATAGCATACGCGGTGTTCATGGCATCCCGGAAGCTGTGACACTACTTTCAAGAGTGTTTGATAACGGTAGCATCCGAAGTACCTCTTAACGACATTATAAACAACCGCGACGCGATGGGCCGGATTGCTAAATGGGCCATAGAGCTCCTTCCATTCAACATAACTTATAAGCCACGACGAGCTATTAAGTCACAGGTTTTGGCCGACTTCGTGGCCGAATGGGCTGAAGCGAACTCCCTAAAAGTACGGCCCATACTCAATTGGATCATGCACTTTGCGGCTCCAAAATGTTGGCCAGCACAGGGGCTAGCGTCGTCTGGCGTCCCCAACCGGGACACAGTCCAATACATCCTTGAGATAATGTATACGGACTCCAACAACGCAGCGAATCTGAGGTCCTTACGCACGGCCTCCGGATGGCAGTCTCCATGGGCATTAAACGCCTAGCGGTGCGCGGGGATTCGAACCTCGCGATATCTCAAATAAACAGAGACTTTGACGCCAAAGATCCAAAAATGACAGCATACCGCAATGCGGTCCTAAAAATGTTAGCACGGTTCGAAGGGCTCGAATTTCATCATATAGCCCAGGACAACAACCAGGCGGCGGATATATTGGCATGCATCAGCGCAAAACGCGATGCCGTCCCGCCCAACATCTTCCTGGAACGGCTGTTCAAGTCATCCGTACTATGGGAAGGGGAGTCTGGCAATAACAATCCAGACCAAACCGCACTGCCTGACGCCGAACACTCTGACACAACCGGAGGCTCTGCCCCCGAGATAACACCCTCCGCTCACGAAATTATGGCGGTTATCGCCCCGTGGACGGAACCATTCCTAGCCTACCTAACTAGGCAGGAACTCCCCGAAGACCAAAATGAGGCTCGCTGCATAGTACGGCGATCAATAGCCTATAAAGTCCATGAGGGAGAGCTTTATAAGAAAAGCACTACCGGAGTCCTTCGAAGGTGTATCTCCGAAGAGGAAGGGCGAAACCTCCTGGCTGAAATTCATGCCGGACTGGGTGGGCACCACACTGCAGCCCGGGCCCTTGTAGGCAAGGCCTTCCGTACAAGATTTTATTGGCCGACGGCCCGGCAGATCTTGAGGACTTAGTCCAACGATCGTCGGTTGCCAGCTTTTGCTAACCAAAGCCACATGCCACCCACCGCCCTTAAAACTATACCCATCACCTGGCCGTTCGCGGTCTGGGGGCTTGACATGGTTGGACCCCTTAAGGGAGGAACCCACAAGCAAAAATACCTATTGGTCATGGTGAATAAATTCACCAAATGGATAGAGGCCAAGCCCGTTAAAACGGCCGAATCCGGACCAGTGATAGACTTCATATCCGGGGTAGTGCACCGTTACGGTGTCCCCCACAGTATCATCACTGATAACGGCACCAACTTCACGGCCGATGAGGTCAAATTATGGTGCAAAAAACATGGGCATCAAGCTCGATTACGCCTCAGTCTATCACCCTCAAACCAACGGTCTAGTCGAACAAGCAAATGGTCTAATCATGAGCGGCATTAAACCCATACTAGTGCGGTCCCTCAAGGAATCTAACACGCACTGGGTTGAGGAGCTCGACTCCGTAGTCTAGGGGCTGCGGACCACGCCGAATCGTACTACCGGATTCACACCATTCTTTATGGTGTACGGCGCAGAGGCAGTCTTGCCCTGCGACATAATACATGCATCACCTCGCGTGCGCATGTATGAAGAAAGAGAAGCCGAGCTTGCTCGGCAGGACAGTTTGGACGCATTGGAGGAGGGCGGCGTGGCAAAAGCTTCGTTCCGCATTCTATCAACAGCAGGCTCGAAGATATCAAAGCGAGGAAATGCGGGCCAAAGCTTATAACGTTGGCGAACTAGTTCTCGCTGCCGGACAAGAAAAAGGACAAACTCAAGCCCAAATGGGAAGGTCCCTTCATCATCGACCAGGTCTGACCGGACGGAGCATACCGTCTGCGAAAGCGCATCGGATAACCGACTCGAGCGAACCCATGGAACGCAGCCCGTCTCACGAAGATTCTCGCCTAAGCGCGGACTCCAAGTTCGTCTCCTTCCTCCGTCCACATTTTCTATTTTTGCTGTCTTTTATTTCTCTCCTTCCTCCTCCTTCTTATTGAAGCCTCTAGACACTCGTTTGCGTTTTTTTCGCACATACTTGACGCGTTGTCCACGCTCATTATACCTGGGGGCTTCTTTAACTGAAGCTTATTTATATGGGCTTCATGCCCAACACATCGTTAAACTTCCGCATGTACCTTTTATTCACCATTATATGCATCGATATGACTTAAGTTTTGGCCAAGCTGGGTTGCTGGCTCTGTGCTTACCCCTCGTTCCCGATTGTTGGCTAGGTGGTAAGCGGAGCACCTCTGCGATTATTCTGCGGGTTAGCGGATGTGTACCTCGGTGGGTGAAGCAAAGCTAGCGTTCTTAAGAGAATATTCGGTCGGTGAACTGAAAGATGATTTTAAGTATTTACCCATCTACCCCGGATGATTTTCTGCTTTCATAGCAGCTTTGACATGCACTTTAGGGCATGCATCCCAGCGAAAGGAACCCTTAGCGGAACTATTCTCCTGGAAGATGTTTCTTACTACCCATGTAATATAACATAACTAGTTGGAGACTTATGCGATACAACAATAATGACCCCTCGCCTTGTCTCCATGCATACCCGGTTCTTATATAACCACGAAGGTATTGGACACACTCCGGACTATTGGGTCCTGAGGTCGAAGCGAAAAGGTCCGCTATGACAAACGATCTACAATCCGGCTAGAAGACATTTTTTTTTCATGTCATATTTTCACATAGTTAACTCAACTCATTGTATTCCTCCTCAATGCCATCTAATAGGCTATCTAATTTACAATCTTGCTGGGAATACTTGGCGGCCAATTCTACTTGGTCGTACACTAAGCTTCTGAGGATCTCCATCCCATCGGGCCCCACAGGTCCGACCTCGACCATGTGGTTTGGGTCAGCAACCGTGTGCAGCGTCTTTACCATGGCCCGAGCCTCCTGGCGCCTTGACGGCAGGCCGATATCTTCCATAGTCGGAGCGCTGCCGTGCTCCTTGAAGCCGCTCTGCCAGCTCCCCAATGCCTTGGGCAGGGAGATAGATAGCCACAAGGCCTGGCCGGCGCCTTTCATCACCTGCGGACTCATTCGTGCAGGTGGCGCAATTCGGGAAGAAGATCACCGAAGAACTGGGCATCTCCTCCTCGGGGCGACACTGTGAGCAAACCTACATACATGTTTATGTTAGTCGCCTTCCTCGCCGAACTCTTTCAAAGTTCTCTCAAGCACTTCTGAAAATGTCGCGGCAAGCCGCCGATTCTCCTTCTGGTCGGACAAGCTGAGCACGAACATCCTTTAGTTCCTCACTCAGCTTGGTGTTGGCATCTTGGAGGTTATTTTCCTCCTGCCGCACCCTCGTAAGCACGCTCTCGCTGGCCTTTAGCTGGCGCAAGAGCTGTTGCTTGTCCGGATCTAGTCCGGCGCAATCTGCAATGTTTTTGTAAGATTTACACATCCGCCGCACTTCATAAACTATTTATCTTTTGAAGCGTATATTACGGAGGGGTCTCTGTGGCTCCCCCCATGGCGGCTAGTCTTGACCTCAAGTTGGGCCTTGCACTCTTCAAGCTCTGGGACAGTCGGGTACTCATTTTGTAAGATCCTGCATAACAAATGATCCTTAAATCAGTTATTCTAACTATTTTAAGTCTCGAGACTCTTGGCATATATAATGTCAAATTTCCTTACCGTATGTCCTTTACATCTTGCTCCGTGGCTCTGGCTAGACCATCTTGGCGGCACGGAGGTGCGCATCTCTGAATTGAAGGCATTCAAGGCCTCTTGGGAGAAACATCGTCACGAAGAACTGTCGGCGGCGCCTGTGATTCAAGCGCTCTCCACCTCGGAGTTGGTGGCGGACAATCTGTCGGCATCCTCTGTCGGAGGAGCATCCGGCGTCGCCTCGTGTTCGCCTCCGCTCGGACCCGGCTTTGGAGCCTGGTCGGCGGAGGTTCGATTGAAACCTCTCGGACTCAGTCCGGCGAGTGCTCTTTTCTGAAAAAGCGTCGGCGTTAATCGCCTTCGAGGAATCAATCCTAGGAACATGGTGACCGCCATACCGTTCGGCAGAGTTTGATCCGGACCGCACTCCTTTTTAGCTGCGGGGCGTCTGCCTTGTTGGCCAGCCGCCGCTGAGCTCGGTTTCCTGCCTCGAAGGTACCCCTGCGAAACACCATTGATAAGAACGGATGGGTCATTATTAGAATATTGGGACCTTGGTCTCAGTTACCTGCGAGGCGGGAAGTATTCCGGGGTAATCGGCCGTAATGGCAACCAAAGCATTGTCGATGCTAAGTTGGTGGAATACCCCGTCGATCAACTCCACCTTTATATCCGGATCCTCTTCGGAGGTTGGATCGAGGGACCGTTCCGGATCCTCGGGTTGTGGGGGCGGGCTGTGTATCTTCTCCACAGTCCGGCGCAGTTCCTGCGCAGAAACCATGAAATGAGATATTTAACCATTGGAACATGGATCTGGCAGGTCACAAAGATGTTTGCTTACCCAGCTTCGAGGATTATTCGAAGAAAACTCCTTCAGTGGATTGACGTGGAGGAAATCCTCCTCCTCCCCTTTATACATGGCAGACAGGATCTTCACCAGTTCGGTGACCGATCCCGGCCCTTTGCGGCCATGGCGGGTGGCATTGTCCTCCCCGTTGAAGTCCCACATGGGGTGGCCCCTATATTGGAGCGGTTGCACTCCCTCATAATGCAGATTGCCATGACTCAATCATGGTCAATCCGGCATGAACCGATAACCTTATTCGGCTCATCAAATAGAGGACATCCGGTCATTTTCTCCGGGGCTCGAGGGCGCCATCTTAGGCGCTTCTTCAGAGGAGAATTGCTGAACTCCGGAAGGCCGATCCGAACAGGATCCGGCAGCGGAACGTCCTCCATGTAGAACCATTCCGAAGGCCTGTCTTCGGACGCCTTCTTCGGGGTTCCGGATAGGTATCCGGTCCCGGCGATGCGCCATAGCTTGGCTCCGCCCACTTGATATATTGACCCCTCATTAGAACGGGGTACTATGCAGAATAATCTCTTCCACAGCCCGAAATGAGCCTCGACGCCCAAGAACAGTTCGCAAAGGGCCACGAAGCCCGCGATGTGCAGAATGGAGGCAGGCGTAAGGTGGTGCAACTGGAGGCCGTAGAACTCCAAGAGCCCCCGGAGAAACGGATGTATTGGAAATCTGAGTCCTCTTACTAGATAAGAGATGAAGCATACCCGCTCTCCTTTAGAGGGATCGAGGACAGCCTCTGCTTGCTTTCCGCCCTTGTAGGTGGCAAGTCCGGCTCGAACCGGAACCAAGAAGGCCGGGGGAAGGAATCCCTTGGTTTGGAGTATAACTAGCTCGCTATCGGGTGAGCATCTCTCCCAATTTCAGGCTGAAATTTGGGAGCGCGAGAGGAGGAGCAGCGTCGTCATTGTCCATGATGGAGTGGGCTTTGGTCGAGGCGCTCCGATGAAAGCTTCATGAAGGGGGATGGTGTGACTCAGATCTAGATCCTCGCCCTTTTATAGGCAGCTCATTTGCGCAGCTGGGGGTAAGTGTAAAAATACCCGGCTTTTCGCATTCATTCAAACACGTGGAAGATGGCCACTATTGGGCGTAGAAGCCAAGGGCGCAGCATTTATTAAGCGGACACTATTCGGCGGTATATGGAATTTGGAGAAGAACCGCCTCGTAATGCGAAGACAATCAACGCTGGACTCATCGTCATTGAAGCCTGGTTAGGGGCTCTTGAGGAGTCTGGATTAGGGGTGTCCGGATAGCGAACTATCACCGTTGGCGGACTCTGGACTATGAAGATACAAGATTGAAGACTTCGTCCGTGTCCGGATGGGACTTTCCTTGGCGTGGAAGGCGAGCTTGGCGTCACGGATATGTAGATCTCCTACCATTGTAACCGACTACGTGTAGCCCTAACCTATTCGGTGTCTATATAAACCGGAGGGTTTTAGTCCATAGGGACGAACAACAATCATACCATAGGCTAGCTTCTAGGGTTTAGCCTCCTTGATCTCGTGGTAGATCTACTCTTGTACTACCCATATCATCAATATTAATCAAGCGGGGTAGGGTATTACCTCCATCGAGAGGGCCCAAACCTGGTAAAACATCCCGTCCCTTGTCTCCTGTTACCATCCGCCTAGGCCGCACAGTTCGGGACCCCCTACCCGAGATCCGTCGGTTTTGACACCGATAGTCTCTCTCAAGCAACCCTGCAACCAAATAACAAAGAGTCTCTTGTGTTCCCAACACACCCAATACAATGGTAAATTGTATAGGTGCACTAGTTCGGCGAATAGATGGTGATACAAGTGCAACATGGATAGTAGATAAAGGTTTTTGTAATCTGAAAATATAAAAACAGCAAGGTAACAAGTGGTAAAAGTGAGCGTAAACGGTATTGCAATGATAGGAAACAAGGCCTAGTGTTCATACTTTCACTAGTGCAAGTTCTCTCAACAATAATAACATAATTGGATCATATAACTATCCCTCAACATGCAACAAAGAGTCACTCCAAAGTCCTTAATAGCGGAGAACAAACGAAGAGATTATGGTAGGTTACGAAACCACCTCAAAGCTATTCTTTCGGATCAATCTATAAAAGAGTTCGTACTAGAATAACACCTGAAGACACAAATCAACCAAAACCCTAATGTCACCTAGATACTCCTCTTTGAGCTCCTTATTGATGAGATTGGTTCAATAGAAAGCTCCTCCTCGTTACCTAATTCATCATAAGAAATAATAGGAGGATATTGGGAAGTCTCTTCCCTTTAATTAGTATTCTCTTCATCTTCTATTTGTTTTCTCTCCTTTATGTAATTGGCAATATAAGGATTTTCAATGCAATTCACCGCACAATACATATAAATCTTTTCTAGATCAAAATCAAGAATTTTATCAAGACTAAATTTTGGAATACCCTCAGTTATATGTTTCATTTCTTCATAACCCAAAAGATGGCTAAGTTCTCTATAATACTCAAGGGTAATCAAATTATCACAATATTTGGACATGACTTGATCATGAAACAAATAGCATTGGAGCTTTAAATGACCATGTTCATTGCAAAGTTCACAAGGGGCATGAAAAATATTGAATCTTTCAGCACATTCATCTAGCTCTTCTTGCAACAATTTTGTTTCTAAGTACTTATGCCTCTTGCAATATCTATCTTCTTTATTTGGTGTGTTAATGCAAACATGCACTCCACAAAAGTTGACATGCTTATGAGAGATATTTTCATTATGACTAGAGCAATCATCATTAGTACTATGGATATTCAAGGAGTTTATACTAACAACATTGCAATCATGCTCATCATTCAAAGATTTAGTGCCAAACATTTTAATGCATTCTTCTTCTAACACTTTGGCACAAATTTCCTTTCCATCATACTCACGAAAGATATTAAAAAGGTGACGCGTATGAGACAAACTCAATTCCATTTTTTTAGTTTTCTTTTATAAACTAGACTAGTGCTAAAACAAGAAACAAAAAGATTCGATTGCAAGATCTAAAGATATACCGTCACTTACCTAGCCTCCCGACAGCGGCGCGAGAAAAAGAGCTTGATGTCTACTACGCAACCTTCTTCTTGTAGACGTTGTTGGGCCTCCAAGTGCAGAGGTTTGTAGGACAATAGCAAATTTCCCTCAAGTTGATGACCTAAGGTTTATCAATCTGTGGGAGGCGTAGGATGAAGATGGTCTCTCTCAAGCAACCCTGCAACCAAATAACAAAGAGTCTCTTGTGTCCCCAACACACCCAATACAATGGTAAATTGTATAGGTGCACTAGTTCGGCGAAGAGATGATGATACAAGTGCAATATGGATAGTAGATAAAGGTTTTTGTAATCTGAAAATATAAAAACAGAAAGGTAACAAGTGGTAAAAGTGAGCGTAAACGGTATTGCAATGATAGGAAACAAGGCCTAGGGTTCATACTTTCACTAGTGCAAGTTTTCTCAACAATAATAACATAATTGGATCATATAACTATCCCTCAACATGCAACAAAGAGTCACTCCAAAGTCACTAATAGTGGAGAACAAACAAAGAGATTATGGTAGGGTAAGAAACAACCTCAAAGCTATTCTTTCGGATCAATCTATAAAAGAGTTCATACTAGAATAACATCTTAAGACACAAATCAACCAAAACCCTAATGTCACCTAGATACTCCATTGTCACCTCAAGTGTCCGTGGGCATGATTATACGATATGCATCACACAATCTCAGATTCATCCAACCAACACAAAGTACTTCAAAGAGTGCCCCAAAGTTTCTACCGGAGAGTCAAGAACGTGTGCCAACCCCTATGCATAGGTTCATGGGCGGAACCATAAGTTGGTCACCAAAACATACATTAAGTGGCACATGATATCCCATTGTCACCACAGATAAACACGGCAAGACATACATCAAGTGTTCTCATAAAAGACTCAATCCGATAAGATAACTTCAAAGGGGAAACTCAATTCATCACAAGAGAGTAGAGGGGGAGAAACATCATAAGATCCAACTACAATAGCAAAGCTCGGGATACATCAAGATCGTGCCATAGAGGGAACACGAGAGAGAACACGAGAGAGAGAGAGAGAGAGAGAGAGAGAGAGAGAGAGAGATCAAACACATAGCTACTGGTACATACCCTCAGCCCCGAGGGTGAACTACTCCCTCCTCGTCATCGATAGCGTCGGGATGATGAAGATGGCCACCGATGATGGGTTCCCCCTCCGGCGAGAGGTGCGGAGCAGGCTCCGAGAGGTTTTGGTGGCTACTGAGAGGCTTGCGGCGGCGGAACTCCAGATCTATCTTCTATTCTGGAAGTTTTACGACACGTAGGTATATATGGGTGCAGGGGGTACGTCGGTGGAGCTACGGGGGGGCCATGAGGCAGGGGCACACCCTAGGGGGTGGGCGCGCCCCCCACCCTCTTGGCCAGCTCCCGTATCTTCTGACGTAGAGTCCAAGCCTATCCGGTGGCTTTCCTTCCAAAAATAACTTCTCCAGTTGATTTCGTTCCATTTTGACTCCGTCTGGTATTCCTTTTTCTCGAAATACTGAAATAGGCATAAAACAACAAATCTGGGCTGGGCCTCCGGTTAATAGGTTAGTCCCAAAAATCGTATAAAAGTGGATAATAAAGCCCAATATTGCCTAAAACAGTAGATAATATAGCATGGAGCAATAAAAAATTATAGATACGTTGGAGATAGGGATATCCATTTCAACCAACAACTGTTTACTTTCTGTCTTTTTGTGCAGATAGGGATATCCATTTCACCTTGTTTCTATTGTGACCTTTTGGTGAATTGCACAAAACACTTGTTTTGGAATGAGTGTCTTGTGCAGTTCAACTAAAATGTCACGTGGGCAACATCTCTCAATTTTGGTGGAACTGCACAAAATGGTGATTGGAGTTTCCAAAATCTCCGTCAAGTTCTGCTGGTAATCTCGTGCAACATTTTATTAGCCTTTGCAAGATGGAGCCGTCACTGTCACCACAATGGCACTTTATTTTAGTGGAACTGCACAAAAGGATAAGAAAATTATAGTTGCACCTTACATGAGCCGGACAGCCAACCTTAATGTTCCTCAATTTTAGTGCAACTACTAAAGAAGAACCTGCCAGCTCACAAGAGAAAATACTTCTTCCTAGCTAAATGATGCAATCTTTGCTTCATTTCAGGTGAACTGCAGAAAAAGGCGCATGAATTGAATCATGGAACTCCAGGCAGACCTCATCCAAGTAGAGCTGGAGGTTGAATTCAAGGACGCCGCTATTAAAGCGAAATCATGCTCTCCTGTCTCCTTGTTTGTGTTGTGCAAACATGATGTGCAAACAGGAATACTCAACTAAAGATGTTATGACGGTCAAGAGCATTTGCCAAGTTCTTCGATTGTATGACATGGCTAGCCAAGATGGATTTAATCCCGATATTCACTTCATCAAAAGGCTCTAATGGGTTGGTTCTGAATCTTGCAAGCTGGGAATCAGTGAGATGTGTAGGCATCTTTGTTGTACTTATTATTTGAATCTTATTTGTTGGTTCTAAATCTTGCAAGCTAGGAATCAATGAGATGTGTAGGCATCTTTGTTGTACTTATTATTTGGATCTTATTTGTTGGTTCTGAATCTTGCAAGCTGGGAATCAATGAGATGTGTAGGCATATTTGTTGTACTTATTATTTTGATCTTATTTGTTGGTTCTGAATCTTGCAAGATGGGAAACATGGCATGATGATGCAGAGGACAACAACCATAACAAACAGTTCAAACTTGGTAGTATTATCTTTGTCAAAGTCGACAAATGTGCTGATCGTAAAGCGTCCGAGAATAATAATTCTAATTGTTGTGCATGTTGATCTGTGGCAATCGATAGAACGGCGAATGCATTGCTTGTTTTAAGTATAAATTTCTATTAAAGCTAATTAAATTTAAGTAAAGTGACCACTTACTCCTGTTATTACAGTACCAATACAGACCCGCTCGTGAACCGACGTGTGGTCGAGGGTGCATCTTCCGCCGGGCGTGCAGCGGACGAGGGAGGGGTAGTAACTGTTGTCGCCTGTACACACTCAGCTTACTGTTGAATCCAGTTCCCCAAGAGCTAAAAAACGAACTGCTGCTGCCGCCTACACACTGTTCACTCGAAGAGACTCCAATGGCGATCCGAGGGGTGAGCCTGCTGGATATGGACTTCAGCAAGGAGTTCCCCTTTGAGTTCGCCGTTCAGTCCTATGGCTGCACCAAGTTGAATGTGATGTACACCAACGATACGGACTCGGTGAAGCTCTGCCTCACCTCAGTCCTATGGCTGCACCAAGTTCTGGAGCATTCGCCCGTTTCATCGGCTGCGCCGACTGCACCTTCGCTACGGTGGAGAGAAGGAAGAATGTGATGATTCGGCCATCTGGTGCAACAAGCTTGTCGACATCCAGAAGCAATACAAGATCATCAGCAACGGGCAGGAGAAGGACACCGTGGTTGACCTCACTGAGACCATCATCGACCCCTGATACGCCAACATGAAAGAAGACGACCTGAACACATGGGAGGTACCTCCGAATCTAGCCTACATAACCAACACAGCCAAGGACACATGTGCATGCTACGACATGTACAGGCAGATCTTGGACATGAGGGCATGTCTGCTTCCCGCAACGACGAGTACACGGACAGCCGCAGCGTCATGATCAAGCGTGCCAGGAAGGTCTAGATGTTGTACTTTATCTGTTTATAAGCACCTTTATCATCTGAGTGTTTCATGCATTAGCCTATGTGTCGTAATTATCTATTTTGTCCGAAATATTTATTTTAAGGACCCATTAACCTGATTGCTTTTTTAGTGGCTATTTGCTTATGTATGTAAACTAGTTCACTTGTCTGTAAAAAAACCAGTTCACTCGGCTGCCGTGCTTTGAATCTCCTTCCTCCCAACATATTCCCCTCCTCAGGTGGACCCAGAAGGTCTCTGAATTTTCTCCCACTATCTTTTTCGATGTAAACTGAGTTTTCTCCCAGTACTTTCCCCTAGAACCAACTCAACTGTCCCACGTCTAGCCTAAAAAATAATAATACCCCACGTACTATTAACTCATCAAATTAAAATGATATTTTATTTCGTAAGTTGAAAGTTCTTACAAAATAATAATAATAATTGTTTATATATAACTTGGCAAGTTAACTCCTAGTGATTGCGTACATAAGCTTGCAAAGATTTTACTGACGTGCAATCATGTGTTTATGTTTTTATAACTTTCCTCCGTCTAGCCCAACATGATATTTTCACCCAGCCCAGCAAGTCCGCGGATTTTGAGAAAAATGCAAATGGGATTTAAACGGGCTGCATAGATGCTACATCATTGTTTCACCCAGCCCACCAAATGGACTAAAAAAACAAATGGACTGGCTGACATGTGGGCAAGTAGGTCGAAGCCTAAGAAGGCGTTGGATTTACGTCCGACGACCGGCATTCTTATTCAATCTCTCGTCTTCTTCCCCCAGCGCTGCCGGAACCGCCTGCTCCAGCCTTCGCCGTCCAGCGGCGTTGTTTTGCGCTCGTCAGCGAAACGCTACCCCGTCGACGGCCAGGCCATCCTCCACTCCGCACCTCCTGTTGTTCTCTGCCGAGTGTAGGCCCACCCCGCACCCGAACCAGTCAAGTTTCCCACTCCTCTCCGTCTGCGACTCCACTGCCGCGTCTTCCCCATCTCCGGGTGGTTCCAGTCTGGGGCCTCGCCGTCGTCAACCGCCTTGGTGCGCTCAGCGTGGCGTGGTCAACATATGAGAGTCATCAGAAGAGGACTGTACGTGGAGAGCCTGACGGCTGGGACCCACGAGGTCCATGGTCGCATGCAAGGAAAGTTCCTCCTTATTACGCACTGTACGTGCACTGTACGTGGGAAGGGCTTCTGTATTTCACGAAAAAATTGTTCCCGCCGCTGACAGGTCGGACCCACCAGCTATATCTTCACACGCAAGGAAGTGCCTCCTTATTACGCACCAAAAAATGAATACCCCCTGCTAGCTGCGACCCACCATAGTGGGTGGCTGACTTGTGGGCCTACTAAGTTGATGAGGACGGAGGGCTTTGTCAACTTAGTCAATATGAACAATTCTAGCTCCAGTGACCGTACGATGTCCATCCAACGGCCATAGTGCTTCTTCAACCTCTGATCTTCTTTCCCCAGCCGCCCAAAGTAGCGCCGGTCGTGCCGCGTGCTCCTGCCTCTCGTGGCCGGTTGTGATGCCGCGGAGGCCTTACCGCCCCTACTACTCCCACCGCTTGCCCAGGGTATCCCTCTACTCACCCACACCCCCTGTTATTCTGTGGCGACGGCAGCCTCACGCCGCAGCCGAACCAGTGAACCCTCGTACTCCTCTCCGTGTGGGCATCCACTGCCGCGTCTTCCCCGGCTCCATGTCGTCCCCTTCCTAGGCCTCGCCGTTGTCCATCGCCTTGGTGCTCTCGGCGCGGCGTGGTCAATATGATCAACGACCGACTTCCATCGGAAGAGTCTTGACGTGGAGAGGTGACAATTTGGGTCCTGGCCACAGCCAGTTTTTTGTGATTTGCCAAGTAAGTCGCTTTGTCGGGCTGTTGGGCTGCAAATCTTTCAAGACGAGGAGAGCTTCATTCGGCTGGCCGAGAAAATGGCCTATCAGTAATGAGAAATGGGTTGTACATTTTAAAAACACATCAAACCGACAATTAGTTTCAAATATATTTTTTTCATTTCGAGATTTTAAATTACATTAATTTTTATGCGTGGAGAATTTGTTGGATTTTATATTGATATACATTTATTTTTAAAATCAGTTTGAATGTGAGGTGAAATTTCGGGATTAAAAACAGTTCGGACGGCACCGAAATATGCAAAATTTCGTATAATTTTTTAACCGTGGCCACAATATGGGCTGTAATGCTAACAAAAAGAATATGGGCTCCAAAAAAATCTTAAGAATTAGCAAATGGGCTGTAAATTATTAGAAATAATGGCACATGGGTTGTATGCTGTTTTCCACAGATTTGAGGCTTTCCTAAAAAAAGGTTGGCGCATAAGCAGTGACTGTTGGATGTCCATCGAACGGCCATCATGCTTCTTCAATCTCTGCTCTTCCTGCTCCAGCCGCTCAAACAAGCGCCAAGGACTGCCTGCTCCTCCTCCTCCTGCGGCCGGCGATCTTGCTGCCTTGAGGCCTCAACGCCCCACCGTACTCCCATCGCTGGCCTAGCCATCCCTCTACTCACCCACACCTGTTGTTATTCTCCGGGGACGGTAGACGAACTAGTAAACCCTCATACAGTCGTACTCCCCTCCGCGTGGGAAACAACTGTCAAGTCTTCCCTGCCTCCGTGTCGTTCCCTTCCTAGGCCTCGCCGTCGTCCATCGCCCTGGTTCTCTCGGCGTGGCCTGGTCAACATGGTCAACGACCGAAATGCATCTGAAGTGGACTATACGTCGAGAGGCCGATAGCTGGGTCCACGGCCGCACGCAAGGAAATGCCTCCTTATTACGCGCAAAATAATGATTCCTCCACCTAACATCAGGGACCCACCGAAAGGGCCTCTGTATTTCGCGAAAAAAACGTTACCGCCGCTGACAGCTCGGACCCACCAGCTATATCTTCGCACGCAAGGAAGTGCCTCCTTATTACGCACAAAAAATGAATACTCCCCTGTTAGCTGGGACCCAGTATAGTGGCAGGCTGACTTGTGGGCCTACTAAGTTGATGGGGACGGAGGGCTTTGTCAACTTAGTCAATATGCACGATTCTAGCTCCAGTGACCGTACGATGTCCATCCAACGGCCGTAGTGCTTCTTCAACCTCTGGTCTTCTTGCTCCAGCCACCCAAACCAGCGCCGGTCGTGCCTCATGCTCCTGCCTCCCATGGCCGGCTGCGATGCGGCGGAGGCCTCACCACCCCCTACTACTCCCACCGCTGGCCAGGCCATCCCTCTACTCACCCACACCCCCTGTTATTCTGCGGTGACGGCGGTCTCACACCGCAACGAACCAGTGAACCCTCGTACTCCTCTACGTGTGGGCATCCACTGCCGCGTCTTCCCCGGCTCTGCGTCGTCCCCTTCCTAGGCCTCGCCGTCGTCCACCGCCTTGGTGCTCTCGGCGCGGCGTGGTCAACGTGGTCAAGGAACGGCTTCCATCGGACATGGACTGTACGTGGAGAGGCTGACAGCTGGGTCAACGGTCGCAGCAAGGAAGTGCCTCCTTATTACGTGCAAAATAATTATTCCTCCACCTGATAGCGGGGACCTACCGGACGGGCCACTGTATTTCGTGAAAAAAACGTTTGCCCCTAACTGCTGGGACCCACCAGCTACATCTTCGCACGCAAGGAAGTGCGTCCGGGCAAAAAAAACGATTCGCCCCACGACTCTGGGACCCACCAGCTACATCTTCGCAGCAAGGAAGTGCTCGATACGGGACCCACCTGGTCGAAGCGTACGTAGCGTTTTCATTCTGGTCACGAACGTGTACGTACATATATACTGGTGGATGTAGAGGCGCGCATGTGTCGTAGTAGAGGTGCGTACGTGTCGTAGTAGAGGCGCGCATGTAGCATGTACACGTACGTACAGCGGCTAGGGTGCAAGAAAGAAAATACGGCCACGTATGTGTAGATACGGGCGGGGTCTCGAACGCCTACTCGCGCATACGTACGGCCAGGGCTCGTGTACATGGCTGGGTCGGAACGGAGTAACATCGTCGTCGTCGTGTTCATGGGGAGGCAACGGAATGCATCGTGTTCATGGGGAGGCAACGGAATGCGTCGTGTTCATCGGGAGGCAACGGAACGTGTGGGAGCCAACCGGCTGGGTCGGAACTGAATGCGTGGTCGTGTTCATCGAGAGGGCTTGGATGGAACAGGCGATGGAAACAAGGCCTGGCGTACCGCACAACGGAGGAAACAGACCTCCTACGTTTGGAACGGGGTCCTGTTGATCGGGAGGGGTGTGGCGTACCGCAAAACGAAGGAAACGGACCTCCTACGGTCGAAACGGGGGTCTTGTTGATCGGGAGGGGTGTGGCGTACCACAAAACGGATGAAACGGACCTCCTACGGTCGAAACGGGGGTCCTGTTGATCGGGAGGGGTGTGGCTTACCGCAAAACGAACGAAACGGACCTCCTACGGTTCAAACGGGGGTCCTGTTAATCGGGAGGGGTGTGGCGTACCGCAAAACGGGACTCCACATGGTACTGTTCATCTCCACCGTTGACCTCCTCCAGCCTCCACGGGCTACCGTCGACCTCCTCCAGCCTCCACGGGCTCCTGTTCATCCAGCCTCCACCGCGCACTACTCCACCGGCTACTGTTCAACCACCCCTCCACGGGCACCCCTCCACCATCTACTGTTCATCCAGCCCTCCACACCATGGGGTCCTGTTCAACCACCCCTCCACGGGCACCCCTCCACCGTCTACTGTTCATCCAGCCCTCCACCACACCACGGGGTCCTGTTCATCCAGAGGCAACGCCACCGCTCACTGTTCATCCAAGAGGCAGCATCGATCGGCTTCAGTTAGCAGCAGTAGCGAAGGAATCGCTCGATCTGGTTCAGTTAACAGCCATCGATCGATCGCTCGGGTTCAGTAACGCTTAGCCTGCAGTGCAATCGCTCGGGTTCAGTTAGAGCCCAACGCATCACTCGGGTTTAGTTAGAGCCAATGCCTCGCACACATGCGCGTACGTGTACAAGAGAAACGCGCATCGCTCAGCCCCCGACCTCCCACCGTAACCGGGAACTCGCCGAAATTTTCCTCACCCTCGCTTCTACCACGGTTTTTTCCGTCATGGACGGCCCAAAGAATGTCATGAAGCTGCGTCTCTGGCCCGCCCAGGACGAAAAGCCCATTTTCTGTCATGACTTTTTGTCATAGAAGTAGGAGCCCACCACATCTATGATGATACCGGGTTTTGTCACAATTATCGTCATGGAAGTGTCATATGTATGACAGGAAAAAATTCGTTCGGCCCAAAATGTCATGGATGTGTCTTTTTTTTGTAGTGCCAAGACTCATCGCGATCTGCCGCTCGTTGCCACACAATCAGCGCCACCGCACCTCCGGCTCAAGCCGTTATCGCTCCAGCCCTGCGCGCCGCCCGCACCCTGTGTCTGCGACCCGCCTGCCCCCCTCGCTCGCTGGCCGCGCCGCCTCTCCCCCGCCACTCGCCTGCGCCGGCCAGTGGCCTCATCCGGCCGCCGGAGTCCGAGCCGCCCCTGGTGCCGTCCGTGCCCAGGTCCAGCCTTCATGGGCGCCCGTGCCTAGGCACCCGCATGCCCGCGCCTGCCCCGCTATGGCCCTGTGCCTATGACAAACGGGGCCCACGCCCCAGAACGTTTTTAGATAAAAAATAATAAAATAAATAAATTTAATTAATTAAGTTAATTAATCATGTTTAATTAATCTAATTAACCTGTTAGTTTAATTAAACAGTACTTAGTTTAACCTAAACCCTAATTAACCTAACAGTGTATGACAGGTGGGTCCCACTGGGACCACACGTCAGTTTGACCAGTCAACACCTCTGTTGACTGATGACATCATGCTGACGTCATGATGACGTCGGCAAACACTATTCTGGATAATGTTGGATTAAATTAATTAAATAAATTCTAAAAATGATTTTAAAACTTTAGAAAATCATATAAAATAAACCGTAGCTCAGATGAAAGTTGCTCAGAATGACGAGACGAATCCGGATACACAGCCCGTTCATCCGCCACACATCCCTAACATATCAAACTCGCAACTTTCCCCCTCCAGTTCATTTGTCCGAAAACATGAAACACCGGGAATACTTTCCCGGATGTTTCCCCCCTTCGCCAGTATCACCTACTACCACGATTGGGCACACCTAGCATCACGCTTTGTCATGTCATGCATCGTCATGCATTTTTTGCATTGTATTTATTGTTTCTTCCCCCTCTTATCTCCCTAGACACCGAGACCGACGCCGCTGCTACCTAGTACGACCACGGTGTTGACGGCCCCTCCTTGCCAGAGCAACCAGGCAAGCCCCCCCCCCCCTTGTTCACCAGATATTGCCTATTCTACTCTCTACTGCTCGCATTAGAGTAGTGTAGCATGTTACTGCTTTTCGTTAATCATATTCTGCTGCATAGCCTGTCTTTGCCACTACTGTTGTTACCTTTACCTGCAGTCCTACATGCTTAGTATAGGATGCTAGTATTCCATCTGTGGCCCTACATTCTTGTCCGTCTGCCTTGCTATACTATCGGGTCGTGATCACTCGGGAGGTGATCACGGGTATATACTTATATACTTTATGCATGATACATGTGGTGACTAAAGTCGGGTCGGCTCGTGGAGCACCCGCGAGTGATTCACGGATTAGGGGCTGAAAGGACCTTTGTCCCAACGGCCCTCTGGGTGGATCTTTGTGGCGGAGCGACAGGGCAGGTTGAGACCGCCTAGGTGAGAGGTGGGCCTGGCCCTGGTCGGTGTCTGCGGTTACATCAATTAGCACGCTTAACGAGATCTTGGTATTTGATCTGAGTCTGGCCATTTGGTCTATACGCACTAACCAACTACGTGGGAAAGATATGGGCACTCGACGTCGTGGTATCAGCCGAAGCCTTCGTGACATCAGCGACTGAGCGGCGCGCACCGGGTTGGACCGCGTAACGCAACTTCCTTTGAAATGGAGGATGCTAGGTCTGCTCTCCGGCCGCGTACGCAACGTGCAGGTGTGCAATGGGTGATGAGCCCAGACCCCTGCGCGCATAGGATTTAGACCGGCGTGCTGACCTCTCTGTTATGCCTAGGTGGGGCTATGACGTGTTGATCTTCCGAGGCCGGACATGACCCAGGAAAGTGTGTCCGGCCAAATGGGATCGAGCGTGTTGGGTTATGTGGTGCACCCCTGCAGGGAAGTTTATCTATTCGAATAGTCGTGTCCCTCGGTAAAAGGACGACGCGGAGTTGTACCTTGACCTTATGACAACTAGAACCGGATACTTAATAAAACACACGCTTCCAATTGCCAGATACAACCCGGTGATCGCTCTCTCACAGGTCGACGAGGAGAGGATCGTCGGATAGGATTATGCTATGCGATGATACTTGGTGAACTTACCATCTACTCTCTTCTACATGCTGCAAGATGGAGGCTGCCAGAAGCGTAGTCTTCGACAGGATTAGCTATCCCCCTCTTATTCTAGCATTTTGCAGTTCAGTCCACCGATATGGCCCCTTTACACATATACCCATGCATATGTAGTGTAGATCCTTGATTGCGAGTACTTTGGATGAGTACTCATGGTTGTTTTTCTCCCTTTTTCCCCCTTTCCATTCTACCTGGTTGTCGCAACCATATGTTGGAGCCCAGGAGCCAGACGCCACCGTCGACAACGACTCCTACTACACCGGAGGTGCCTACTACTACGTGCAGGCTACTGACGACAGCCAGGAGTAGTTTAGGAGGATCCCAGGCAGGAGGCCTGCGCCTCTTTCGATCTGTATCCCAGTTTGTGCTAGCCTTCTTAAGGCAAACTTGTTTAACTTATGTCTGTACTCAGATATTGTTGCTTCCACTGACTTGTCTATGATCGAGCACTTGTATTCGAGCCCTCGAGGCCCCTGGCTTGTATTATCATGCTTGTATGACTTATTTATGTTTTTAGAGTTGTGTTGTGATATCTTCCCATGAGTCCCTGATCTTGATCGTACACGTTTGCGTGCATGATTAGTGTATGATTGAATTGGGGGCGTCACACCGGTGAAGCTTGGTATTCCAATATTCAGGTATCTAGTGACTTCCTTCAAGTGTCGTCCAAAGGGGGTGTCTTCATCCGGTTGTGCAAACTTGTTCCTCGGGTCCGCCATCCTAAAGAGTAGAAAATGGAGAGGAGTCAGAAATGAGTAGAGATGAGTGATCTATGGCCTTCCTTAGTGGTCGTGTCCTACATTCAGCGTGTGCTCTGGTACCATCTTCTAGCGACCCGACCTCAGGCAGTCGAGTCTCTTTTCTTTAGTATCATCCCTGGATCGGTAATGCTGACACACACAGTACTCGAAGGATTTATAACAGAGTAGAAGTCACACACTTATTACATCGAATGTCTCAAAAGAGAACTTAATACAATAAATATGGCTTAAGGCCATCTAACACGATAACAGCGAAAGGCTTGGAAAATAAAGTGAGTCCATCAACACCAACGGCATAGCTGAGTGCATGACAACGGCCTAGCGAACCTTACTCCTCGTCTGAAAAAGTCTGCAACATGACACGTTGCAGCCTGAAAACGGGTCAGCACATGGAATATGCTGGCAATATAACACAGTAGAGCAATGACAGATAAAATGCTATCACTACATGCATATATGGTTGGTGGAGGCTCTATGGTTATATGTTTTTGCGAAAAGCCAATTTTTTCCTACAACAAAGGAATAAATTTTATTTAACTATCATGGTGGTTGAAACATTGAGAATGGTACCCCATCTCAATCCCAATTAAAGTAATCATTAACAACCAAACAAATTAATTTAGAGTGATGAGATACAATAGGATAATCCAAGTACTAGATACGCAAGATGTCCATAACCGGGGACACGGCTAACCATGATTAGTTTATACACTCTGCAGAGGTTTGCGCACTTTTCCCGACAAGACTCGATCGCCTCCATTGGATTTCTCGCACTACAAGGTGTTTGAGAAACGGATGACCGAGACACAGTCTTTCAGAAGCATTAACTCTTTACTCCGGGTGGACAGTTACACCTACTTTCCCTCTACATCTGCTAGCCCACCGCTGAAAGAGGTCACACAGCATACTCAACTATGCCAGAGCCCATAATGGCTTGTGGCTGCACATGAAAGTTTTTAGCTTGAAATATCTCACGATCCCTTTAAGCCTAGGTGGCGGACCATAGGAGGATCACACGGTATATCCCCGGGATCTCCTAGGACAACATTGGATTCCCCAGGTGCCCAAAACAAACAATCCACCCAGATGTGTATTAAAGTTGCCACCTTAAGTTGAACCATTAATTAACAATCTCACATATGTCATGGATACACTCGAACCCAAATCCATGTCTACGAGCATAGCATGCCAATATAAGCATACGTAGAAGTAACTCCCAGGGTTTGATAATAAAACAGGGTAATAGGTTCTACCTCATCAACTACTTCCCAAACCTACAAGTCAAACACATCCTAATCATGCAATGTTTGAGGATTGGAACTAATGCATAGAAAGTGGGTATGAAAAGAGTATGATCAATGTGTTACTTGCCTTGCTGACGATCCGCAAAACCTAGAGACTCGTAGTTGCACGCTTCGCACTCCGGGAATTCTATCGCAAACAAACAATAGCATACATAAGCAATCAAGCAAAGATGCACGAGTAAATCTCGAATAAGAAAATCTAACCAGAAAGTTCAACTGAAGAACTCCGGTTTGCAAAAAGAATCAAATCAAATGGAGCAACGAAACTCAGACTGCGGAAGAAACAAGATCCGATTACTAATATGGACTAAAGTCAAATTTTACAGTACCAAAATCTTGTTCAAGTTGGTGAAGCAGAACGATGGCTTCGAGACAAATACCTAGGCACTTGAATCGCCTGATTCTGATAAATGAGCGAGAAAAAACTAAAACGAAAATCGGGTCAGAAATCGCGATCGAAAATAATCGCGAAAAAACCTGGAAAAAGAAAAACTGATGAACAGGCTAACGAATGAACGTTCGCTGTCTATGACTAACGGGTGAACGGCGTTCGTTAAAACGAACGAACGGACGAACGTCCGCTGATTAACCGAACCAAGAAAATCGTAACAAAACCGATCTAATAAAAAACAGATCTAGGGTTCGAAATAAACCTAACGGTTTTAAAAAAACCGGCGAATGGCGCGGCGGCTGGCTCCAGCGGCGGGCAAGGGCGAGGTGGAGGCGCTGCTCCTGGCAAGGGGAGGCAAGGCGGCGTTATGGCGAGACGCTGCCAAGGGCGGGCGCTTAGGGTTTCGGGCCAGCGGTTGGTCCTCTGGGGTCATGGGCTCGGCGAGAATCCGCCAAGCAGTGTCCTAGCCGGACATGGCCCGGTAAGGCGGTTCACTATTTTTTTTAAATGTGTCGCAGAAAACGAAGAAAAGAAATACTAAACGGACTCCAAAAATCCTGAAATAATTTTTCCCGTCCTCTAAAAATATGTCGGACAAGGTGAACATTTATTTGGGCCTGTAATGCAATTTTGGAAAACGCATATTTTTCCTAATGCAAATAAAATCCGAATAAATCATTTATTTGATTCTAATATTTTTCCTCCAATATTTCATTTATTTTGAGAAGTAATATTATCTCCTCTCATATATATTGATATGAAATATTTTTGGAGAGAAAAATAAATTAAAACCAAAGTGATCCTTGTTTCAATATTTGATAAAAGTCAAATATGAAAAACGTGAAACCCCCAACTCTCTCTGTGGGTCCTTGAGTTGCTTAGAATTTAGAGGATCGCAAAACGAAAATGCAATAAAATATGTTATGCATGAATGACCTATGTATAACATTCCAAATTGAAAATTTGGGATGTTACAATGGCTGGCGCCCGAGAACCCATCCACTTGCGCCGACACTCGCATTCACTCGTCGACACAATTTTAACCTTCCCTTTGTACACGACATAGCACTGCTTCTTCGCCATCAAGAATCTAGGTACCTATTAGAGATGCATCTTCATCAAGGGAACGTATGATCATATGCAACAAAATATACTAGAGCAACACGAAAAAGAAAGGGTTAGCAACTAGATGCAACATATAGTACGCTAGAGGTACGCAGGTCATCGTACCCAAACTAACAAAGTAGCGTTATGTAGGTTCAGCAGGAACCATGGACATCACAAAGTTTCATCGCTACAGAAAGTATACAAGTTCAACCGACACATACCATCGTTATCAGCATCGTAATTCACTAGAAGTTCCATCCTTCCATATCATCAAGGATGGACCCTAGCTTCTTGAACGGCGTGAGGTCATGACGTTGCATGCCTATGCGAAAAGGGCGCTACCGCGATATAGGGACGTGGTGGAACATCCCCTTCTCATCGACGACTTCTTTCATGATGATCGTCGCAATGTCTCTTTGGATGCGAAAGAAGTCTTCTCTAAGTTTATAATCCGCTTCTCCATGAGATTCTACCCACTTGCGGATATGATCATCGTTTATGCTTGTCATGCAAAGCTTTTGGTGATCCGTGTTGAACTCAATGATGAGATGGAGGAGGTAGAATCCATCTTTCTTACTTGGTTTTGGGACATGGATGCAGCAGAAGTTAGTTTTATGCGAGAAACCCAACTTCTTGTTCCTTTGTTTCCTGATCTGTAGGTGGCCACCCCTAATGTTGAAGCCTTGGAGAGCATCATCTAGAATATCCATTATGTGGGTGTAGTCCTTCTTCTCATAGTTTCTAGTAGGGTCGAAATACACGGCGTGGGAGAATCACGGGTAAAGAACGATAAGGACGGCTCGCTCGTTGCTACGGCGAAAAAGACACCTCAAATTATTCTCCATATGAGCGAGAAGGAATGATTAAAATGTACGAAATGGTTGTCCGGAACTGATTTACTTTGGATGTTAAGGCAGGAGGACAAGTTCCTGGTCCTTATTTTGTACCATGAAGTTTTGGAGGTACTCCCTAGCAGTTTCACGCTCAACGTCTCCGAGACTCAAGAAGGACTCGTGCATGTAGTATGGATCCACCACACAGATTTGCGAGACTTGTTCTCTCTTCATGACGGAGCTCATATATGTAGCGCAAAAAGGCGGACGATTGTTAAATCGAGCCGCCTTGTCAGAAACATCTCGAAGATATGGTCAAACCGTAGGAAGAACACCTCCGCGGGCCGTGTGTCGACGTAGCAATTCCCCTTAGGCACACGAGCCGCATATATCAGATATCATGGATCCTTCGAGGCTAGTAGGCTTTTCTTAGTTGACAGCACATGGTCGCAGCAGCCTCCTCGAGATCCTCTCGATAGTGCCTCCAAAGAGTTTCAAGCAGTAGCATCAGCTCGACGCGGATATGGAACATGGCCGCACCTTTGACGGGTACACGCTCTTCAGAATCCACCGTCTGGTTGCTATGTGCTTTGTCTTGTTTGTAGGCAGCTGAGCCTATCTTCCCCAGTCTCTTCTTCTCCTTTTTCTTGGGCACACCTTCCAGACCCTTCCTTAACCCCTGCCCCGGTGTTGTCGGGCTAAGCACTGTACGACCCCAGGCTAGTTGAGCATGTGTTGAGGCAGCATCTTCAGGCATGTCCTATGAGGATTTCATGAAGAGAGACTTCTTGCAATCCCTGTTAGGACGTTCCTGCCGGGCAGATCATCCACATCCTCATCAGCATGCTGATAGCCCTTGCAGCTTCCAATCCGCAGCAGGGTCTCGTCGTCCTCTCCCCCTAGCCATGCTGGAGGAGGAAAATCCTCGCCCCGGCTTCACACTCGGCAAGGTAACCTGGTGCCCAGCCCTCGTCGGGCGGTGAGTTCCAAGGATGGCTGTGGAACGTGAGTTCCAAGGGCGTTTCACCCTCGCCGGGGTTGGCGCGTATATATGCCAAAGGATGGCTTATCATGGTGGGGGTAGTAGAACGTTGTCGATGCTCGAAACGGGATGAGGCGAAGGCATGCACGCCGCGGATCTTACCCAGCTTCTGTGGCTCTCCGTGGAGATAATACCCTCATCGCTGCTCATGGGTCTCCGCATGATCACTATGGCAAAGTGGGTACAAGGTTGCTCCTTGAGTTGTTCGGTGGTGAAGGAGAAGGGCACGCTAGCTCTTCTCTTCCTCTATGTGTGTCTAAAGTTATCGTGGTCCAACCTGCTGCATGGGTGCCTGTGGGGGTTATATAGGCCTATCCTCTGTGGGTACAACGGTAATCCGTTGGGCTCGGGTCCCACCGACCGCCTCGTGTCGTGTCGCCTTCTCTCGCTGACCGCCTGGAGCCTGGCCGACCGGTGGGCCCTACCGACGGGTTCAGCATGGGGCCGACAGTTTTGTCCACTGCTGGGCGGTCTTGCCGGCCGGATTATCTGTAGCCGCGCCTAATGACGCTGGCTTGGTCATGGGGTCATGGCAACAGTAAGGCCACCGACGGGC
The DNA here is from genome assembly GCA_021605205.1 of Aegilops longissima. Taxonomy (NCBI): domain Eukaryota; kingdom Viridiplantae; phylum Streptophyta; class Magnoliopsida; order Poales; family Poaceae; genus Aegilops; species Aegilops longissima. Next base: position 159,644,963 of record CM038682.1, read on the forward strand.
GGTCACTTTAGCCATTCCTCGCCTTGTCTAGTTAATGGCGTATGGGGCCCGTGGGAGGGCCGGCCGACTTCGGGGCCGATTCCCAAAGGGTCCGCTTTGTGGCGCTCTCACTGCCTTTTCAGATCCTCGCCGACAGCGGGTCCCGCCGCCTCGGTTCAGACAGACAGCCGTCAGGCACAGCCGCCACCACGGGGTTGATGTCGGGCTGCATGGCAACAAGGCGCCGGACGGAGATCTCCGCTGGTACGGCGAATCAGGCTATGCTCTGCCTTTATGAATCGGGCAGGACGGGCCACGCGTGGCCACACCCCGCCCGGCCCATAGTTGCGAAGGCAGGAGGTGGTTGAGTCGCGGGCCGACTCCCATAGCCGGCTCCGAAGCCGCCAGCTAGGAGACGGCTTATCTCAAGTCGCCCTGGGACTCGGCCGTGAGGGGGCATGGGCGGCCTTGCCGCCGACTCCCAAAGCGGCCGCCTTGGGGTCTTGAGGGGCGGCCTACCCCGATGTCTTGAAAGGTCCGGGGCTCAGTTTGCCTACCTGCGGCCCATTACTCCGACAGTAGTCCTCGTAGCTGGTGAGGCGCCGAGGGCAACATGTCGAGGAGCCTCAACAGTTTCATCCTTCTAGTGGTGGATTCTGGCCTGCTCGCCGCCTTCCCTAGGCCGACCAGCCGAGCCGGACTCGCAGCAGGCCGCCTTGCCCTTAGAGAGTTTGAAAGTCGCAGGGAACCGTGCAACGGCTCGATAAGCTTCTGTGCAGCGCCCGCTATGACCTGCCGCGGGCGCCACGCGGCAGGGTCAGCCCGCCCACCCACACACGTGACGAGACAGGCCGTCAGCGGGACTCTGCCATTGTCAAGCGCCGCACGCGAACGGATCCGCTGCGGCCGTGCGGACGGTTGGGGTTCCTATGTCGTGAATCGCACGTAGTAACGCCGGGTAAATCGGGGGCGTGGGGTCCCGGGCGCATTAATCCCACGCCCGCCCCATCGCTTCTCAGCCCATGACCTATAAGTAGGCGGAGGGGGGCGGGCACGCGCTACCATCTCCCCGCTCCCTGCTTCCTCTTGCTTTTCTTCTTCTTGCCGCCGCCACAATAACCACGCCACGCCATGCGATGAGTTTTCCTCCGCCGCACCTCCCGCCGCCAAGGCCCGGGCGGGTGTGACGGCTCCGAGGTGGATGACGACCATATCAAGTTCTCCGCCAGACGCCGCCACCTCCCCGGCAAGAGCCTAGTGAGGGCTCGCGCCACGCCAAGGGAGAAATATCACCGGCGCCGAGGAGGGCGAAGGGTCGATTCCGCCGCACTCATGCGCTGCCTAGGGCTGCCGGCGAGCGGTTTCTTCCGCGCTTTCTTGAGTTCCACAGCTCCAGCCGCACCACTCATTCAACACAAGTGGGTTGCTGGCTGCCTTCGCCACCTTGTGCGGCGGCTTCGGCGCTTCCCCACCATCGAGCTGTGCGGGAGTTCTTTCAGTCTGCTGCAAGCACGCACGCCGCCGGGCGGCCGCTCAGGCGGCACCTTCATCGCGATGCGGAGATCGGTGGCCAACAACCCGCTTCCCACCATTCCGCTGATCAAGTCGGTGAAGATGTGGCAGCGATCCTATTTCTACGCGGAAGAACGCCGCCTATATACACCGGTCAACCTGCCGCACCTATGAAGCCGGGCGACTAGCGGGAGGCTCCCACCTGGTCCCACCGGGCCAGGACGCTGACTCCGCGCTGTGCCATTGCTGTTGCCATGATCCGAAAGGCCGACGCAGTCGGAGGGCTTGACCGGGCCGACCTGGTGGCCGCCAGGCACGCCGAGTCCTTCCGCTTCCAAGGCCAATTTCATCTGACTCGCTGCTTGAGCGCCACCGGACCCAAGTCGGCTGTGTTCCAAGGACATGCCTCATGCGGAGGTGGCGGACACGGTGAATTACATCGCAAACTGCAATCTCGCGGCGGATTGGCAGTTCGTCAAGGAGCCGTACTCACGCGCCAATCCCCCGCCTGTCGTAAGTCATCTATCTTCTTCTTCTACTTTCTTTTTTAGCCGAATCCGACCTCTGATCTTTTTTAGTTCTTTCGAGTCAGAACCCCCTCATCCAGCATTCAGCCGCACGCTGGGCCGCCTGGTGAGTTCGCCCCGACCGGGCGGAGAGCGCACGCCGACGACCGACTTGGGGGTGGCGCGGCGGAGGCCGACGCCAAGGAGGAGGAGGAGGAGCTGGCGCATTTCATGCCCTCGCAATCTTTTGCCGACCGCGGAAGACGACGCCGAGGGAAGTCGCCCACGCCACCAACCAAAGGTCGGCCAGCCGAAAAGCGAAGTTCCTCCACCAGCTTGGTGGTCAAGGCGGCGCGAAGAAGCGCCGTGGCCGCGAGCTTGCTTGGCGGCGGTCAAGAAGTTGAAGGGCGGCTGCTGCGACTAAGCCGGAAGAGGCGGCCGAAAGGCCAACCGCTCCACAAGGAAGTAAAAGCCGCCACTAGTCTCCTGCAAGTTCTTCCGCTTTTTGTCTTGTTTTCCGGTGAATCTTGTCCAAATTTTTACACGCCTTCCTCGCATCGAGCTCCCCTTAGTTTAGAGAGGGTTGCCGCCGCCCGCCATGGGGTCGGCAGAGACGCCCGCCACTACTGACGGATTGACCCCGCCACGACTCCGGAAGCGACGGATGAACGCTGCAGGAGAAGCGCTGACGAGGAAGAAGCCGCCTACCGAGAAGGTGGCGGCTCCGCCAGAGGAAGTTGGATGAGGCCGGCGCTTGCCGCCGCCAAAGCGGCGAGCTGAGGAGGCCGCCGCCTCCAATCGGCGTTGCTCGTCATCCCGCCGAGCTCCGCGCCGCCGCCCCCGGAGTTCACGGGGCAGACTGAGGGAGCCGGCGGCGAGTGCCCCATCATGGAGAGGGAAGGCGGCGAGGCTTCCATGTCGGGCACGGCCGCGCCGCCACCGCCGCCTCCGCCGCCGGGAGCGCGCGAGGTAAACAGCAAGCGGACCACGGTGCCGCCGATCAAGACGAGGCCGCATGGTTGTTCTTCAAGTCGCCGCCAAAGGTTCGCCGCCTTGAGAAGGCGATTTCGGGCGCCACGCCTTTGAGACCGGGCGCCAGAAGCTCGCCATCCCAGATGCCGAGGCGATAAGCGCCGCTACCACAGGTGGGTGCGAGGAGGCGCACAGTTCGCCGAACCAGCGCTTCGACATTCAAAGCGGTTGCGAGCCGAGGGTGACGCCATCCAGAACTGCACCAAGGCGCATCTAGCGTCGCGAGCGGCCGTTCGGGTATGCTTTCTTCTTTGAGTTTGTTTTTCTTGTTCTTCTTCGTGGGCGCCAAATACACTCCATCGGGTGTAGTCCCCGAGTTTCGGGCTGGCTGCGAGCAGCGCCTCGGAACTCCATCCGTGAGTTCCAAATATTTACCTTTTGTCCTGAAATGCTTATCATGTGAGTATCACAACCTCTGTGTCACTGCCTTCAACCGGAATGTTGAGGAGCTAGGCAAGCGGACCGCCGAATTGTCGGAGAGCCGGAGTGAGTCTTCTTTCTTCTTCGCAGGGGCGCGCTGGCGCACCCGCGGGTTGTAGTCCCCGAGATTCGGGCCGACTGCTGAGCAGTAGGGCCGGATCTTCCCGGCGACCATCTTAGTTGACGACTTAACGTCCTTTTTTCTTTTTATTCTTCAGAGGTCAATGCCACTCTCCGACAGCAGCTGGGTGAGGCCGACACCGCCTTGCGGGCCAAGGGGGAGGAGGCAGCAAGCTGCCTGCAGAAGCGCGACCACGGGCTACGCAGCCTGGCGGAGCAAAGGGAGCTGCTTAAGAAGGCGCAGGTCGAGGCGGAGAAGAAAGAGGCTGCTCTCCTGGCTGAGTTCAAAAGCGAGCGCTCCTCCTGGACCGACAAGGAGGCAAAGATGACCTCCGCTTCCATGAAATCGAGGACATCATCGACGGTGAGTTTTTTACTTTTTTCTTTGAGCCACCACTATAGGTCGGGCTGACTCCTGATTTTTGACTTGCTTTTTTCGCCTTGGCAGACTTCTTCCCTGGCCACACGCAGCGCCACCGAGCCATCGAGGCTGATCGCGAGGCGCTGGCAAGGGCAATGGTGCAGATTGCCGCCAACGCCCGGACCCTTGATGAGTAGCTTCGAGCATCGAGGCTCGCCCACGGCCGCCCATCGGATGCCGCGCCGCTTCAACGTCGGCGCTCAGCGATCGCTGCCCTATGGCCTGACATGCCGGTTCAAGGTGACTCCTACCGGATCGCCGACCGGCCGGAGGTCGCGGTTGGCCGCCTTGAGGCTCGGAGGTTCCGCGCCCGGCCGAGCGCACTGGCCTTGAATTCGCTAAGCGCGGTATCCAGGCTGGATCTGGACCGCTGGCCGCTGCTCGGCCGAGGCCCAGCGGAGCTGTCTGCGGAAGATGCCTCATCGAGGGCGGGCGGCGATCGCCGATTACAGACATTCAGCGCCGCTTTCATCCCCGAAGGGCTGAAGACGGCGGGAGGCGCCACGGAGTGGTTTGGGATGAACCCGGATTATGACGAGGACTCGGGAGGTGGATCGGCTCCAGCCGAGGAGGAAGGCGAGGCGGAGGACGGAGGTGAGACGGAGGCGCCAGAAGATCGGGCAGCGACCAGCCTCAGCTCGACCAAGGCCCAGAATGAGCCGCGCCCGACCGGGCCGGGCTGCCGCGGAGATGATCAAGCCGAGACTGCCCAGTGCCGCCTCCCGGGCGCCTAACACCGCTGCCTCTTCCGCCCTCCAACCCATCTGCCGCTTCCTAGGCTGTCGCCTTGCCTTTATTTTATCTCGCTTAGTAGTCTTTGAAGAACTTGTTAATTAAGACAATTCCACCCACGGGGTGTATTTTGAACTTGCTTGAAGATTCGCCAAGGGCCTATGTTATGTAAATATTTATCCTAATTCTATCTTTCCTTGCTTATTGCTCCTATGGCTTTTTCTTGCCGCTTTCCTTAGTCGCCGCTGCTGGGCCGGACAACCGCTCATGGACTGCTGCTTGGATCAAATGCTTGGCTACTCTTGGGAAGGAAAGTACTTGGCCCTTTTTTAGAGTCTTTTAACAAGTTGATAGAAAGCAGCAAGTCGACCACTCAAGAGTCGGCTTTATAAGAGGGGCTAGAAGCCGCTTAAGTTATGTTTATGCTTTGGGTCCTTAGCCATTTTTCGTGTGGGCGCCCATTCTTCCTTACTCCTGCCCACCAAACAGTCATCATGAAGTCGCGGCTTCTCGATAAGAGACGGCTTAGACACCACACACTACTTGTCCGATCTGCAGAAGCATTTCATAGCGCTAGTAGGGCGAGTCCCCGGCCGACTAGTCAACCCGTGCCAAGCGGCATAACAAAGAGTAACATACTCAAGGCATAATTTTATCATACAGATAACAAAAGGGCAGTCCTCGAGCCTGCCTCGGGGCCCAAGTCTTGGTACTTTAACACAAAAGGTAGCATGGTACATATCAGATCAACTGAAAATCTTCAGAGAAGATTTGCATTCCATGGCCGCTCCTGGCCACTTTGCCGGAGTCGCCCTTCTATGCGTGCTCGGGCTTCGAAAGCCGATCGTAGTAGGAGTCGCTGCTCAAAGACTTTGCTGATAATGAAGGGGTTTTCCTAAGGCGCCGATAAGCTTGTGCCGCCGGGCTGTTCGCTGGATCAGCTTGGAGCACAAGGTCGCCTCTTGGAAAGATCTCGCCCGACCTTCCTGTTGTAGTAGCGGCGCAGCTCGCCGGTAGATGCTGGACCGGCCGAGTGCCAACATCCAACCCTCTTCCAGCAGATCGACGCCGCCTTGACGTGCTTTTTCCGCTTCCTCCCCGTGTACATGGTGACTCGCGGGAGTTGAACTCTATGTCCGTTAGGGATGACGGCTTCAGCACCGTAGACGAGGAAGAAAGGTGTGAAGCCGTTGACTTGTTTGGAGTCGGGCGCAGACTCCAGGACGGACGGCAACTCATCAAGCCAACAATGGCCGAAGCTCCAAAGGATTCGACCAATGAGGCTTGATACCGCATGTGATGAGGCCGCTTGCTCGCTTCCACCGCCGCTTGATCATGGATGGGCAACGGACGCTAAGTCCAAATAATGCCTTGTGTCGCGCAGAACGGTCCAGGCGCTTTTGGCAAAATTTGTGCCATTGTCGGTGATGATGCTGTGGTACGCCGCATCGAGTCGTGATGTCGGTGATGAAAGTCACCGCAGCTGGACCATTCAACTTCTTGATGGGCTTTACTTTTATCCACTTGGTGAACTTGTCCACCGCGACAAGTAAGTGAGTTAGGCCACCTCGTCGCTTTGAATGGTCCCACCATGTCCAGTGCCCCAAACAGCAAAGGGCCAAAGCGATGGGGATAGTCTTGAGTGCGAAGACGGCTGATACGGCTTGGAGCGGAACATCCGCACCCCTTGCATTTTTGCACTAATTTTGGCCTCTTCTAGGGCAGTTGGCCGTAAGAAACCGTGGTCGGAAGGCTTTGGCGACGAAAGTGCTCTTGAGGCCGCATGGTGGCCACACTCGCTTTGATGGATGTCTTCGAGAATCGCTGGCATTGCTCTAGCTCGACGCAGACCGGTAGACACCAGTGACGCCGCTACCGACCAGCTCTCTGCTGACTATGGTGTAGGCTGCCGTCAGCGCTGTACTTGCCGAGCCAAGATTTCATCGGTTGGTAGCTCTCGCTACTAGAACTTCAGGATGGGCTGGGCCCATGAGGGTGCTGCTATTTCTTCAACCGCCAAGATCGCTACTTGGACGAGGGCGGTTGGTTGGGAGGCGGCGGGCTGGAGTCCGCGGCCGCTTGTCGGATTGATGAAGTCCTCGGTCGACCGGTGCAGTCCCCGGCCGAGCTCGAGTCTTCGCAATGGTCGCCAGATTCCCTGTGCCGGGTTCTCAAGTCCCCGGCCGCTTCGATCGCTGCATTCTTGGGGCCATCTGTAAGAATTCTCATGTCGCTCTGCTTGGGCTCTTTGAGTCGGATCCGACTTCTTCGTGGGGAGCCGCACAAAATGGAGTCTGATTTTGGTGAAGGCTTGACAGATGGCTTGAGGAGGCGCCAAGGGCGACGCCGATGGTATTGCTCGCGGGTGGAGCCGATTCGCGCTGTGGTGTCTCGCTGGTCGTTGTCATTTCTGGCACGTGAAGGAACTCGCACCTCAAAATATCCACCGAAGTTGTTGTACAAGGAAACGGTAGTCGCCATGTTTGCATCTTTGGCGCCCCAATCGCCAGATGATCGTTGGACCACTCAAGTCGGAGTCACCATAACACAGATCCGCGAATGCCAAGTTCTTTGGCAAGCCGGAGCCCGTGAATGAGTGCCTCATATTCGGGCGACGTTGTTGGAGGCAGCGAAATGGATCTGCAGCGATATTTGAGCTTGCCTTTGGGGAAGTGAGGACAACGCTGCCCGAAAGGGAAAAGCATCTTGAGCCATCGAAATGCATCCGCCAATGGTGGAGTTTGGCAACCGGCGGTAGGTATCGAGTCTCGCCCAATGACAAGGAAGTCGGCCAGTGCTTGCGATTTGATGGCTAAAAAAGGGCTGGTAATAGATGGTTTAGGGGCCAGCTCTATGGCCCATTTGGCTACTCGCCAAGCATCTTGGCTTCGATGATCTCTTGCTTAGTGGGGCTGTGCAAACCACGATGATTGGATGCTCTTGAAAGTAGGGTTTAACTTTGGCGGCAAAATGCACGCCAGAGCACATCTTCCGTAGTGGGGGTAGTTCTGCTTGAGGTCGACAAGATTACTGTGTAATATACCGGTTCTAGACGGTAGCGCCTTGCCTTCCTCCTTGCGCCAACTACATGATCGTGGCTGACTACCCGGCCGGTGGCGGCAATGTATGTGAGCATGGGCTCTTTTGGAGTCGGGCCGCCAAAGACAGGGGAGTAGTCAGCATTTTCTTCAACTCGAGAAAACCTTCGTCTCTTTGTGATTCCATTCAAGAAGGTGGTCTTCTTCATGAGCTGGTATAAAGGAGAGCTTTTCGCCAAGCCGATCGATGAATCAGCCGATGGACGCCAAGCAGCCGTGAACTTTTGCACATCTAGCAATCGGCGGGTACTTCCATCCTCTCGATGGCCTTTGATCTTTGCTGTGGTTGCACTTTATGCCGCTGCTCAGAGACCAGAAGCCAAGGAGTTGGGTCGGCCGGCACCAAGATGCACTTCGTGGTTGAGCTTAATCTAGAATCGGCGAGGTTCTCAAAGGTTTTTTTAAGGTCTTCCAAAGAGTGTTCCATGCTTTTCCGCTCTTCACCACTACATCATCCACATAGACGTATGCTTTCGCCGAAGTTTCTTGAGGAGGCACTTCTGCATGCAACGCTGAAAGGTGGCGCCGCATTCCTTGCCAACGCCATGGTGCAAGGTATGCTCCAAACGGCGTGATGAAGGCGGTCTTCTTCGTCATCCGGGTTCAGCTTGATCTCGTGATATCCTGAATATGCATCTAAGAAGCTCAACAGCTCGCATCCGGCCGTGGAGTCTATCACCGATCAATTTCTCGCAGAGCTTAACGGGTCCTTGGGGCAAGCTTTGTTGAGGCTTGTGTAGTCAATACACATCCGCCAACGCTTGTTCTTCTTCAAGATTGTGACTGGTTTGCTAACCATTCGAAAAACACTTCCATAATGAAGCCTGGCTGCTAGAGCCGCTATCTCTTCTCCAACAACTCTTCTTCTTCTTCTTCGACAGCGGCGCGTAAGGGCTGCCTCGACGGGCTTCACATCAGATCGGGACATGTAACTTGTGCTCGGCGAATTCGCTTCGGTACACCTGCGAAAGTGCTATATCGACTAGAGGGGGGTGAATAGGCGATTTTATGAATTCTTCATCGAGGAATTTGCCGTGAGGAAATTCCTTAGCTAAGAACTACTTGCAGCGGAATAAGTACTCGAAGTAAGCATAACAGAATACACGCATGGTCATCATGATGAAATGAAGACTAGCACAGAGTACGTAAAGCGAATCACAGGATAACACAAGATGAAGACAAACAGATCAAGAAATTGAACTGAGGAAATTGAGAAAGTCTTCACCAAAGTCTTCAAACACAGATATGAACAAACACTCAACACAAGAATGAGGAAATGAAAGGGTTGAGGAAATAGAACCAGTTAGGTTGGTGAAGACAATGATTTGGTAGACCAGTTCCAACTGCTGTCTCAGCTTGTACGTCCTGGTTGGAGCGGCCGAGTATTTAAACTCGAGGACACACAGCCCCGGACACCCAGCCGCCGAGCACGCAGCTCAGACACCAAGTCCTCACCAGATTCTCCTTGAACTAAGGTCACATGCACTCGCCCAATCACTCGTGGTAAGTCTTCAGCGATTTCCAAACCTTCACAGACTTGGTCACTCGGCGATCCACAATTCCTCTTGATGTTTCTAGACCATGACGCCTAACCGTCTGGAAGAAGCACAGTCTTCAAAGGTAATAAGCGCCGGATCCACGCAGGATCAATTTCTTCAAGGATGCTCAATCACTTTGGGTTTGTAGGGTTTGGTTTTGGGTTTTTCCTCACTGATGATTTTCGCCAAAGTCCTTGAGGATGGGTTGCTCTCAAATGACAAGTGTCAAGTTCTTCTGAGCAGCCAACCAGCTAGTGGTTGTAGGGGCGGCTATTTATAGCCTAGGGAGCAGCCCGACATGATAAGACATAAATGCCCTTCAATGATATGACCGTTAGGTGGATAAGATATTTTGGGACAGTCAAGCAAGAAGACAAAGAACGGTCGGAAATTTGAATCTCAAATTCCTCGTGGCTATCATGTTCTCATCGTAGGCAATCCAAGATCGGCGAATTCCTAACTCCTCGCCGAATAAATTCTCAATGACTGTAAGAACTTCGCCTCTCACATCAAGAAATTGACTGAATCTGTATGAGATTTCCAAAGGCTTCACTCAAGGGATTGGTAGGTGTAGGATTTTGAGTTGAGCATCACATGGAAATTTTTCCTTAGTATTTCTAACCCCTTTAACAAAGACGGTGTTTTATGACTCAAGAAAGAGAAAATGAAACTACGAAAACAAAAGTCTTCACGCTTCATGTTCCTCAAATGAATACCAAGTCTTCAAGGTCACACCAATTTCTTCACTTTCAAAGTCTTCGTAAAGTCTTCGTAATATCAAAGTCTTCATCAAGAACTTCATTTTAGGGTCGATTTTCTCAGTAAATATCAAACTCCTCATAGACTTATAGACCTGTGTACACTCACAAACGATTAGTTCCTTAACCTATAAGTCTTCAATACACCAAAATCACTAAGGGCACTAGATGCACTTACAATCTCCCCTTTTGGTGATTGATGACAATATAGGTTAAGTTTTCAACGGGATAAACATATGAAGTGTAAATATCGATAATGAGGAATTTGATTGCAAGATATAGAAGAACTCCCTCAAGATGTGCATAGTGAGGAATTTGCTTTTGAGGCAATGCACATTTGAAGAGTTGAATCATGGAGATCTCCCCTATATCTTGTAATTCATACACGATTTGACATATAATATGAAGAATTTGAAATGCATGATGAAATATGGTGCTTGATGTAATTCAGCATGCGTATGATAACATTAATGAGGAACAAGCATGCAAAATAACGATCAAGAGTATCGAGCTCAAGAAGCTCAAGAGAATCGAGCATAGTGCAAGAGCATAGTGCATCAAAAGTATCAAAGCACCATCGGGTTTAAGATTACAACTCGATCCAATAAAAGTTTCGTAAGAACGAGAGTTGTAACTTAACAAAATAAATTGTTGTATATGGGCAATAAAATAGACCCGCTTGAAGACTAACTCAAATTTCTCCCCTTTGTCATCGAATGACCAAAAGGATCAAACCGAGGACTAACGCCTCAAGAATTTCAAGTTGAAGAAGGAGCGCCAGCGTTGTTGGGGTCGGTTGTTGTAGTAGGACCTGCCGCGTGTCGCCCAAGTCTTCATTTTCATCGTTGTCGCGCGATGAAGAATAGGAGCTGGCCACCAAGGAAGGAACTTTGACCTTCTTGTATTTCTTCTGAGGAGGTGCGCATCACCAAATTCTTCCTTGAGTCCCATTGACGCCGCTTCTTCCGCATTTAGACATGTGAAAGAACAGCCCAAAAGCGCTTGAAGGTTTCATGGAGGTAGTAGTGGTTTTTCTTCACCGCATTGTGTGTTGAGGTCATGTTGTGAAGAATTGAACCAAACCGACGCTGACCCATTTATGATTGCGATCAACCTTCCGATGAAGACCGAGGAGTAACTCACGATCACCATCACCCCGGGTGCAGAGCTTGAGGACTTTGCTTGACCGAGGTATTTGCGGCAGAGTCATGTGTGGCGAGTCATCATTGGTGGAGTAGGATGCTGCTTTATAAACTGTCCATCCAATGGACGAATGCCTTCATCGATCACAGCAGAGCCTTGCCCTTGTCATCACCGAGGTAAATGTCCGCTTGAGGACTTCAATCGGGGCAAGTAGCTGCAGTGGTTCGTAGTATCAGCCTTGTAATTGAGTGAAGACCTTGTCCCGATGAATCTCATTATCCAAGGCGATAAGGCTTCAGCTCAAATGGTGACATAGCAATGTTTGCCGAGTCCTCATGAAGAAATCATGGAAGTTGACGGAACGCCATGGATGATGTTGAAAAGCATATTCTTCATGATGCCAACGACTTCTTCATCATTCGAGTCGTGGCCTTTGATAGGACTCATTGTCTTCGCTGTAATCCGATAGACAGTCCGAGGCACATACACAATTCCTTGACGAGGAATTTGGTTCTTGGGGCCTGCCTTGGCTTCAAAGGCTTCATCAAGACTTGCATATAGTGATTTGAAAGTTCGTTCGTTGTAGATACAACGAGCACCATCAAGTGGAGGATCGAGTGGTAGAGCACGAAGCAATTCAGTTGTCGGTGCCTTGTAGTGAGTATTTTCGACATCCAGCCTAATACCCATGAGTTCACGCCTTCAGCGCCTCCGTGATGTGCAGCGTTGCATAGAATTGAAGAATGAGTTCTTCATTCCACCACGATATCGCAGCAGAAATTCGAAGTCCCGCCGTGAAGAACACCGAGGACTGGCTCAAAGCCCGGCAGAGACTCCATGTCCACATGAGGAATATGAGCATGATCAAGACTTTGTCTTTGTTGAAGAGCACCGAGGAATAGAAGTTGGCTTGGCGGCAGTCCGTAAACGCCTCTTCCTTATGCGAGCGTAATCATATGGATTATAGTTAGTGAAGAATACGTGCTCGCAAAGAAATCTTCAGCCTTGAACTTTTGTTTGCTTGAGAACGGATTCTTTTGCTTGGGCAGAGGGGTGTCGTGAGTTGCATCACCACCTCGTGAATCGCGAGCTCAGTTCTTCAGCCGAGGAATTTCTTGTTCTCAACAGTGCAGTACCGAGGATCAGCAGAAGAAGAGTTCATCAAGACTAGTGGCTGGAATTTCTTCATGCATGAGCAAGTGGGTTGAGTTTCTTCAGAGTCCATTTGAACTGCTGGTGCAGGGACCGAGGAATCTGTTGGAGCGGGTGAAGAGAGGAGTATTGGGATGCGACTTTCCCAAAAGTCATCATTCATCATGTGTGGTGCACCCTATATCCACATCTTCATCTTCACTTCTCAACACCAGCCTCTTCACCGTGAACCGAGGCATAGGTGAGGAAATGACTGGGTTGAAGGGATTGCGCCCACTTCAATTTCTTCATCAATCTGCTCGACGGGAAGCAGAATGATGTTCTTCATCGATCCGATTGGGATCTCATAGTCTTTCCAAAAGGAACAAGGTCCTTTGATGGCATGGAGGAAATCGAACAACATCAATTGATTTTCAAATGAGCTGGTCATTGGCTTCATTTTCTTCGCAGTCAAGAATTTGACACAGCCGATGCCTTCCTTTTCTTCAGCGCAGCTCGCTCGCAGCCTTGGTTTTCTTCACATCGAGGCGATGGAAGAATTGGAGTTGGTGTTGGCGCAGGAGGAGCCGAGGAATCTGGTTGAATTTCTCAGCGCAATCGATGCAGCTGTTCTCGACTTGTTCGGGCTTCTTCAGCGCACCACTAGTGGATGCCCCGCAATTTCTTCGGGCTGGAATGGGATCATCAGCCTCGAACTAGCATTTTCATCACCAGCTCGAACTTCATCACGGTGCCGGCATGTTCTTCTTCACCGGCTGAGCCGAGGCTTCACTGAGGAATTTCATGTTGCGCTGGGGCAGCAACATTGGTGAATTTCTTCGTCAGATTGATTTAATCTGACCTTGGCTCCTTGCCAATCAGCATAATAAGAATCAAGTTTTTGCCGAGGTCTTGAATTTCGCTCGACCTTGAGAAGTTCCTCGTGTCATTTTGACAACGCTTTTCTTCAGAACTTCTCCTTCTCAGTATTGAGCCTTCTTGATCTCTCTTGCCTTTTCAAACTTCCATTTTCTTCAGCGATGAAATGGGTCAACATATGACTTTGTCCAGGGTCGATGAAAATCAGGCATAGGGTGTTTGGATCCTTGTGCCGAGATCAATATAATCGAGGATTTTCCTCGATCCAAAAGCAAAGGGCACAAATGTGCCTTTGGCTCTAGCGGCCCTTTCTTGGCGCATCTCGATGATTTCCGCAAGTTCATCATCAAGCTTCATCATCGAAGGCACATGGAATGCAACCTGTTTTTTCTTTTGACTTGGCCGAGGACCTCGCCCACTGTTGCTTTGGTCTTCAGCAGAGTCGGGCCGATGATGAAATTGGTGTGCCGAGGAACTTGCTGAAACACCAGAGGCAATCGAGAAACCAGCAGTCCTTTGACATGTAGCCGATGCACAGAACCGAGGACTTTGAAGGAGCTGTTGAGGACTTTGGTGGAGCTGTAGCAAAGGTGAGGAATTTGCCTTGAGGGCGCTGGCCGAGGAACTTGGCCGTGAGGGCGCTGATGGTGAAGCACTTGGCTTATGAGCAGGCTTTTGGCATGGATTTCTCGGCTTGACCGAGGCCTCAGAGAGCGTGAGCAAGTGGCAGTAATCCTCATTGAATTTCTTCACCGCCTCCTTGGCTTGTCTTGCCAATTTAGCTTGGCGCTAGCCCATTCTTCAGAAAGTCCTCACCACGCTTGATGCTTGTGGGATCAGCCACTTGGCCAAAGCCAATGGAGCTCTTGGGCATGGAGGATTGAGAGCTAATTTCTTCATGTACTTTGGAGTCACATATCTGTATTCCTCCATTCCCTTGCCCATCTCCGCTCAATCTTTCTAATGCGCACTTGCGCTGATTTTTGTTTTTTGCCAAATTTTGCTTCATCGTGTGTGCAATAGTCAGATAAATTTCTCGTGGATCTCAAACGCAGTCATAACCTCGGTTTCTTTCCTCCTTTCGTGGCTTTTACCGCTCGCCATATTCTTCAGCTTGAGGAATTTGAACAATTGAGTTCTCTCAAGAAGTATGCAACTTTTCTTCGAGGAACGCTGCAAATGAGTTAAGTTGATGAGAACCTAGTGATTCAAAGAATGACATGAGTACCGTGAACAGAGTATAGTTGCGAGGAATTTGGAGAGGTCATATGCTTCTCGTAAGGTTTTTCAAAAGAACAAGTTTTGAGGATTTTGACCAGATGAGTTTTGAAGAATTTCACTAAGCGCTCTTTTGTCTTAGGTTCCAGAGTTGTACAGATCGAGGATCCACACAATTGAGGAATCTTGAAGAAAATGATTGCTTAGAGAAACTAATCAAGAGCATATTTTGTGTGAGGTGTTCATATGTGTGAAGATTTGAAGAATAAACACCTTTGAAGATTTTGTAGTGAAGGTTTGAGAATCAAAGAGAGTAATAAAAGTAACTTTTAATTACCCTAAATGAAGAACACGATTTAACTGAGAAGAAGATGTGAAGTTCGTCTGTTCAGATCTTCCACGCCCTAACTTGGCGGAGGAAGACAGCTACGGCGGCGGCGGAGTGAGGATTCCATGGTCGGCGCGAGTACGCCGGGCGACGAGGTCGAGGCAAGGAAGCTCTTCCTCACCGGCGATTTATGGAGAAGCGGCGGCGCTTAGGGTTTGAGGAGCTCGAACGGGAGAGAGAGGTCGAGCGGGTAAAAGAAGTGAGGATGGAGAGAGGGTATTTATAGAGGCAAGTGAAAACTGTTCGCTCAAGATTTAGGACTAACGTGCTCTCGACCATTCTCCTTCTCACGACATGTGTCACCCACGCATCGTAGTGGAGATCGTACGATCGTGGGTGAGTAAAATAATGCATCATGGGATGCGGAACGGTTTGAGCGGCAAAACCGAAAGTTTGGATAAGATCAGTTTTAAAGTTCCGCTCGCAATTTCTTCAAATGACAAGGACACAAAGGAAGATTTTGAACGAAGTTTCAAATAGAACGCATATGAAGAATTTGTGAATAGATTGGGTTGAGTATAGCATAGAGGGGAAGGGTCCCATCACATTCACTTAGCAAAAAGCGACTTGAAGAAATAGCCATAAGTGAATATAGAGAGGACATAAATATATATATATATATATAGCCAATGAAGAAAAACGACGGAAACAGTGAAGATTTTGCAAAGTTGAAGAATTTGAAAACTCAAGAATTTCAAAACTGAGGAAAACTCAAATTGAAGATTTTCAACTTTGGTGGTGGCGTGACTCCATCAGATAAGAATGATGATTTCAGACACCGCGCATAATTGTCGAGGGTTCTCGAGAATCAAATTCTTCATTAATTTCTTCACACTTAGAGTGTTATTCTTCATTGATTGAAGAAAACGCTTCTTCATGTGTTGCACATCTAAGTCATCAATTTTGCATAAGTGTTAGGATGTGTGTCCTTTTCAAAGAACATTCAAGATTCTAAGATATTTAGCTCACACCGCAACTTGCTAAATCTCTTCTCATCCAAGGGCTTAGTGAAGATATCAGCTAGCTGTTCTTCGCCTTCACATGCTCGATGGAGATGTCGCCTTCAACACATGATCACGAAGAAAATGATGACGAATTTGAATGTGCTTTGTCTTCGAAAGTGCTGAACTGGTTGTGAGCAATCTTGATGGCACTCTCATTGTCACAAGAGAGAGGCACATTCTTCACGTTGATGCCATAGTCCTTGAGAGTTTGCTTCATCCACAGCAATTGAGCACAACACGAGCCAGCAGCAATGTATTCAGCTTCCGCAGAGACAAAGGATACGCAGTTCGCTTTCTTCGAGGACCAATGCACCAAAGATCGTCCGAGGAAATGACAAGTGCCGATGTTGACTTGCGGTCCACACGATCACCAAAGATAGTCGAGTCGTAATATCCAATGAGATCAAAAGTAGAGCCCTTGGGGTACCATAATCCTAGTGTTGGTGTGTGAGCTAGATATCAAGAATATGCTTCACAGCCTTATGGTGTGATTCCTTCGTGTAGCTTGAAATCGGGCACACATGCAAACACTAAGCATTATATCCGCCTAGATGCACATAAGTACAATAAAGAACCAATCATGGAGCGGTATACCTTGTGATCAAGTCAATACCATTTTCATCAAGGCATAGATGGCCATTTGTGGGCATAGGAATTTTGACGCCTTTGCAATCTTGCATGCCGAATTTCTTCAGACATCTTTGAGGTATTTCTCCGAGATATGAATATGCCATTGTGTTGTTGATTTAATTTGAAGACCTAAGAAGAATTTCAACTCTCCCATCATAGACATTTGATATTCTTCACTCATCATATAGGCAAATTCATCACTATAACGTTGGTCAAGACAGCCAAAGATAATATCATCAACATATATTTGGCACACAAACAGTTCACCATCATAAGATTTAGTAAAGAGAGTAGGGTCGAGTGAACTGGTGTGAAGCCATTCTTCACGAAGAATTCCTTCAATGTATCATACCACGCCCGAGGGGCTTGTTTGAGACCATAGAGGGCCTTATTAAGTCTCAAGACTTTGTCGATTCTTTGGATCTTCAAAACCCGGGGTTGAGCAACATATACTTCTTCCTCAAGCTTACCATTGAGGAATGCACTTTTCACATCCATTTGATATAAAGTGATATTGTGATGGTTAGCATAGGCAAGTAGTAATATGAATAGACTCAAGTCTAGCAACAGTGCAAAAGTTTCATCAAATCAATTCCTTCAACTCTGTGTAGCCTTGAGCTACTAGTCGTGTTTTATTCCTCACCACAAGACCATTTTCATCTTGCTTGTTGCGGTAGATCCACTTTGTGCCAATGATATTATGCTTATGAGGATCTCGGACGCTTGACCAGTTCCTGCACATTGTTGAGCTCGAATCGATGTAATTCTTCTTGCATAGCCTGAATCCACTCGCTCCGTAAATGCTTCATCTACCTTAGTGGGCTCTGTGATAGAGACAAAAGCATAGTGCCCACAAAAGTTAGATAAATGTGAAGCTTTTGAGCGTGTGAGAGGACCCGCGCTTCAATGTCATCGATGATCTTGTCCACTTGCACTTCTTTTGCAACGCGAGGATGAGCTGGTTGTCGCCGAGGAATTTGATCATTTTCCTCAAAGACCATTGTCTTCAAAGATTATCTTCAGTGCATCACCGACGCTCTTCACAGACAGAATGAATTCTTCAGCAGATTCTTCAAGAGGAATGACATCCTCGCTGCCTTGAACTTGATAGAATCCTCGTGTGCTGGTTCATCTAACATGAAGGTAGGTGCTCTTTGCAGCCATTAGTTTCATCGAACCGCACATCTACAAAGGTCAACAATCTTGTGAAGAGCGATGTTGAAGACTCAGAGGTGTGCGAGTCCTTTCCGTAACCAAGCATAAACCTTCATGTGCTTTCGTGCAAATTTAGAATTGTGATGAGGATCTCTAATCCAGCATTTAGCAATCAAGACTTTGAAATAACTTACATTGGGTTTCTTGTCGCTGAGGAGTTCATAGGCGTCTTCTTGAAGAATTTGTGAAGATATACTGTTGATGATGTGGCACGCAGATCAATTGCATCAATCCAAAACGACTAGGCGCTTTTGTATTCATCAAGCATAGTGCAGCCATCTCAACAAGAGTTCTGTTCTTGCGCCCACGACGCCATTTTGCCGAGGAGTATAAGGAGCAGATAACTCATGAGTAATACCAAGTTCATCAAGATAGGCATCAAGACCGAATTTTGAACTCAGGCCCATTGTCACTCCCGATGTGTTTGATCTTCACACCAAAGTTAGTTGAAGCCCTCGAGGAAAATCGCTTGAAGACTTCCTGCACTTGATTTTTGTAAGTAACAATGTGTACCCATGTGTAACGAGAGTAATCATCAACAATAACAAAGCCATATAGAGATGCATCATTAACGATACTGAGTAATGATTGGGACCAAAGAGGTCCATGTGAAGCAATTCAAGGACGAGTAGTGGTCATGATAGTCTTCACTGGATGCTTGGCCTTGGTCATTTTTCCAGCTTCACAGCTCCACACAAGTGATCCTTGAGGAATTTGACATTCTCAATGCCAATGACATGCTTCTTCTTTGCAAGCGCAGTAAATTCCTCATGCCTGCGTGACTAAGTCGCCGATGCCATAGCCAGCCTTCTCAAGCTTTTGCAAGTAGACACACGGCTGGTTGTGGTCCCAGAGAGAAATCAACAATATACAAGTCTCCTCTCCTAAAGCCTTCAAGACTTTGGAATTGTCAGCTTCCATAATCACAACACAACGATATTTGCCAAAGATAACAACCATATCAAGATCACAAAGCATTGAGATCGACATGAGGTTGTATCCTAAGGACTCAACAAGCATGACTTTGTCCATGTGTATGTCCTTAGAGATCGCAACCTTACCAAGACCCAATACCGACTTTTGCCTTTGTCAAGAAAGATGATATGCTTCAGATGTGACGGTGATAAGGGAGCATCCATCAATAGATTCTTGTCACCACCATGTGATTTGTACATCCACTATCGAGAACCCACTCTGGTTTTGGGTTGATCATCCGCAGATGAATTAGTATAACTTACGATCTCATATACTTCATCGCTGAAGAATATGATATCAAGTTCATCGATGAATTTCATCACCAAGATAACAGATAAGCAAGATGAGGACGGTGAAATGAAAGTTCATTTCATCATGATTAGCCTCAAGGCCCTTTCGTGCATTTTGTCGTGTCCTCAAGAAATTCTTCAGACGTTAAGGCACGCCCGAGACCTGACCCTGCAGAAGAGATTAGTTCTTTTCTTCACCACCCACATCTCAAGGGGTGGCAAAGAGTTCATCACTCATGAGCACCATATGAGAATGGTGGCATAGAAGCCAAACCATTTCGCTTCACATAAGAGGGGTTAGGTAAGCATATGAATAAGCAGAGAAATTCTTCGAGGACTTATGAACATATTGGTTTGAAGAATAATGCACATATTCATAGCCCTTAGCTCTACCTCGCTAAACAGAGTTGTTAGCACGATGATAATCATATGAGGACTTTGATCCTTTGAGGAATTTGATCCACGTGAGGAATTTGGTCCAGATGAGGACTTGGATCCATATGAAGAATTTGGTCCATATGAAGAATTTGATCTATTCTTATTCTTCACAGTGTGGTGTCATGAGGACATTCACCAAGACTTTCAAGGCACTTCTTGGGAACCCAGATTTTCTTCATAGGGGAACCGCTCCTGCAGCTTAGTGCCAACATATCTAGCAAATACTTCACCATTCTGATTTTTGAACAGTTTATAGTTGAGTCAAATGACTCATCGTAAGAATGAGGAGATTCGCATGTAAAGCCAGATAAGTTAGATGGATCAATCGAGGTCCTTTGCAGCAACCCATGAGGTTTTGGGATACCGCCAAAGCTTCCAATATGTTCCATCAAGATTGAGTTTCCTCTCAAAGGCAATACCTCTTCCTAGGGTTCCTGTTGAGGATCTGCTTTTAAGCACATCACAAAGAGTCTGATGCCCTTTGAGGCTTTTGTACATGCCTGTCATGTACAATTCCTTCAGCCCTGCATCGTCAAGGATACTAGCAATGTCCTCGATGAGGAATTAGTGATAGCAGAGGCAAGTGAAGAATTTGTAACAGCTTGAAGCATTTGAACATTCAGTGAAGAATTAGCAGATTCACGCTCAATGCACTTTAAGCATGGAGGAACAAATTCTTCCCGAGAAGCGCTGATTTGTTGAGCAAGTAATGAATCGCGCCCTTCAAGATCTTCATAACTCACTCTTAGCTTCTCAAGATCTTGCTTTTGAAGAAATTCATAAGAAAGTTTCTCATGATCGATAAGAGAGTGTTATGATGACCTTGAAGGTTGTCAAACCTAGATCAAGTCTCAAGATTTTCAATGTGGCTTTAGTGCGATCCATTTCTTCACCTAACATATCATCACTCTTATCTAGCATGTTTTGAACCTTTTCCAAAGCCCTTTGTTGTTTTACAGCAATCTTAGCAAGTTTTGAGTAATCGGGCTTTAGATCTTCATCGATTCATTTTCACTAGATTCAGAGGAGGTATATTTGAGTACCTTGGCACCCTTTGCCATGAAGCAATAGGTGGGAGCGTAGTCATCACTATCTTCATCAGCTTTGTTGGTGAGGTCATTTTCTTCAGAGTTGAAGATGGACTTGTCGACGAAAGCAAAGAGCTAGAGCTAGACTCGCCACACTGCACTCAGATTCTTCCGATGCCTCCTCTTCCTCATGTTCCTCGATTCAGCTTCAGAGTCCATTTCTTGCCAATGAATGCCCGAGCCTTTTTGAGCTGCTCTTCTTGTGAGAAGAAGGCTTTGAGGATTTTGATGATGAAGATTTTGATGATTTCTTCTTCTTCTTCGCCATCGTAACTGTAATCCTTGTGTTTCTTCTTCTTTAATTCCTTTTCCCATCGAGGACAATCTTGGATGTAGTGACCAGGTTTCTTGCATTTGTGACAAAGTCTTCTTATAGTCACCGGATGAGGAATCACGCTTTCTTGAGGATTTTCCAAAGCGACCACGCCTTGAGAACTTCCGAATTTCTTCACGAGCAAAGTGCTAGCTCCTCGCCTAATTCTTCAGATCTCCAAGGCTACTACCGAGTCTTCACACTCAGATTCGCACACGCCTTGGCCTTCGTGGCACGTGTTTTTCCATAGCTAGAACCATAGAGATCTCTTTCAAAGAAGTCGAACTCATGAGTATTTAGCCCTCGAGGATATCAGCAGGATCAAGTGACTTGTAGTCAGACGCTCTTGTATCATCAAGCCTGAGTATCAAATGAGGAATCGTTTATCTCAATAATTTCTTCACCACCTCATGGTCGGTGATGTCAAGGGCACCAAGTGCTTGAAGCTCATTTGAGATGTCGTGAGGCGATCAAGGTTTGTTGAACATTTTCATTGTCGAGTCTTTTGAAGCGTTGAAGAGATTTCAAGAACATCAACTCGAGAGTCACGCTGAGTTGAGACTCCTTCATTCACTTTGGACAGCCTATCCCAGATGAGCTTGGCAGATTCCAAAGCACTCACTCTTCCATATTGACCTTTGCTCAGATGGCCACATATGATATTCTTCGCTTGAGAATCGAGTTGCTTGAATCTCTTCACATCGCAAGATTCAGAGAAGGTGTGACTGAGGGAACACCATTTTCCACAACATACCAGAGATCGTTGTCAATTGCTTCAAGATGCATTCGCATCTTGTTCTTCCAGTAGGGGTAGTCCGTCCCATCAAAGGTAGGACACCCCGCCGAGACCTTGATCATACCGCGGTCCACATAACTAAAACCTGTGGTTAAACTAAATCACACGTAACAAGGGAGTACCTTGCTCGATACCAATTGAAAGTGCGTTATATCGACTAGAGGGGGGTGAATAGGCGATTTTATGAATTCTTCATCGAGGAATTTGCCGTGAGGAAATTCCTTAGCTAAGAACTACTTGCAGCGGAATAAGTACTCGAAGTAAGCATAACAGAATACACGCATGGTCATCATGATGAAATGAAGACTAGCACAGAGTACGTAAAGCGAATCACAGGATAACACAAGATGAAGACAAACAGATCAAGAAATTGAACTGAGGAAATTGAGAAAGTCTTCACCAAAGTCTTCAAACACAGATATGAACAAACACTCAACACAAGAATGAGGAAATGAAAGGGTTGAGGAAATAGAACCAGTTAGGTTGGTGAAGACAATGATTTGGTAGACCAGTTCCAACTGCTGTCTGGGCTTGTACGCCTGGTTGGAGCGGCTGAGTATTTAAACTCGAGGACACACAGCCCCCGACACCCGGCCGCTGAGCACGCAGCTCAGACACCAAGTCCTCACCAGATTCTCCTTGAACTAAGGTCACATGACTCGCCCAATCACTGTGGTAAGTCTTCAGCGACTTCCAAACCTTCACAGACTTGGTCACTCGGCGATCCACAATTCCTCTTGATGCTCTAGACCATGACGCCTAACCGTCTGGAAGAAGCACAGCCTTCAAAGGTAATAAGCGCCGGATCCACGCAGGATCAATCTCTTCAGTGATGCTCAATCACTTTGGGTTTGTAGGGTTTGGTTTTGGGTTTTTCCTCACTGATGATTTTCGCCAAAGTCCCTGAGGATGGGTTGCTCTCAAATGACAAGTGTCAAGTTCTTCGAGCAGCCAACCAGCTAGTGGTTGTAGGGGCGGCTATTTATAGCCTAGGGAGCAGCCCGACATGATAAGACATAAATGCCCTTCAATGATATGACCGTTAGGTGGATAAGATATTTTGGGACAGTCATGCCAAGAAGACAAAGAACGGTCGGAAATTTGAATCTCAAATTCTCGTGGCTATCATGTTCTCATCGTAGGCAATCCAGACCGGCGAATTCCTAACTCCTCGCCGAATAAATTCTCAATGACTGTAAGAACTTCGCTCTCACATCAAGAAATTGACTGAACTGTATGAGATTTCCAAAGGCTTCACTCAAGGGATTGGTAGGTGTAGGATTTTGAGTTGAGCATCACATGGAAATTTTTCCTTAGTATTTCTAACCCCTTTAACAAAGACGGTGTTTTATGACTCAAGAAAGAGAAAATGAAACTACGAAAACAAAAGTCTTCACGCTTCATGTTCCTCAAATGAATACCAAGTCTTCAAGGTCACACCAATTTCTTCACTTTCAAAGTCTTCGTAAAGTCTTCGTAATATCAAAGTCTTCAATCAAGAACTTCATTTTAGGGTCGACTTTCTCTCAGAATATCAAACTCCTCATAGACTTATAGACCTGTGTACACTCACAAACGCATTAGTTCCTTAACCTATAAGTCTTCAATACACCAAAATCACTAAGGGCACTAGATGCACTTACAAGGCCAGGAACTTGCGGTGGACCATCTCTCGGCCAGAAGAGAAGGCCGGCAACCAGTTGGACTTGTCGCCTTTCGGTCGCTTGGTCGGATAGGCTGCTCCCTCCGGGTTGCCTGGTTCGATCGTCGCAACCGGCCGGGTGCGAAGTCGGCCAGGCCTTCGCGCCAGGATTGTTCTTGTTGTCGCCGATCGGTGTCTCCATACTGGGTCCTGGGAGCCCGAGGAGCCACTTTGCTTGGTCGTGACTAACCTCGATCTCCGCCTCATGGAGGAGTCGGCTATAGCGCATTTCTATTCATGGCGATCGCCGCAGCCTGCCGAGGGTCTCCGTCTGCCGCAGAGGAGCTTGTGCTTGAGGAGGGTGCCTTCCGCACCAATGTGAAGTACTCGAGAAGCTTGCACCTCTCGCACGCCCGCAGGAGTTCCAAGCTCGCCCGGCAAGGTGGAGGTAGTCACGAAGTTGACTCATTAGCCTTGCAACACAAGGAAAGCTGGCGAGGCTTGGGAGGTCGCTTGTACGTGCTTGTGAAGTTGCGGACGGAAGGCTTCGTGAAGTCGACTCCAGCTGTTGATGCTGCGGGGCTTCAAGTTGTTCAACCATGTCGTGGCCGCGTCTCGAGCATGAGTGGAACATACTTTACGCAAC